>CP116445.1:17876737-17922487 GCA_028216015.1 Quercus dentata | reverse complement strand
TTCATGAAGTAGATTTATGTGATTTAGTTTAGGGCTAAGTTTGTCATGTATGCAACGTATCATTCATATCATGCATAAAGGGTATATTGGTCATGAGAGTTTAGAAGACCGGACTGTCTGGGTGGAATGGGTGCCTAACACCTTCCCATTTTGTAACCTAGCCTCCGAATTTAGTTTCTTTTGGATAGGTAGACCTAGGCTTTATCTTTCTTTTTATTTTTTGGGTAGGTTGCAATCCAGGACAAAGCTATGTATCTTTGGTAGTTTGTAATTAGGACTCAAATCCTTGTAATATTCAATCTAATGCTTGTATTTTTATTCACTATACTGAAAAACAAGATTTAGTCATGTGTTGTACTTATAATTTTTTCTTATTTTTTTATAAAAATTATGGCTACCCACACCACTTACCTGAAAATAGAGGTGTGTCTCTAAAAGCACCCAAATCTCTTTTTTTTTGAGAGCAAACCCGATTAGGTGCTCCTCACAATACCAAAGAGTCTAAACCAATTAAATTATAATCATATATATATATATATATAATCATAAATAATGAGAAACCATTACATATTTTAGAAAATGTATGCGGTTTAAAATATGTAATCTAATATAATGTATAATTTGATCATCTTCTCAAAAAAATGTATAATTTGAACCATGTAATTGTGATTGTTTTTACTTGTACCCATGCATATGCATAGGATTACACACTAGTCAATATATGTATAAAAGAGACCTCATGCAGAGTGCATGAGGTCCCCGCACATGTGACATTGTAATTTTGCATTTAGCCTTTTTTTTTTTTTACCTCTTTTCTTTAAGTTTTTTTTGATCACTCCAAAAGATCACATTAACTTTTGTTTTATCACAAGTATTCAAAAGATGAATTGTCATGAAAGTTAGACCCAATCGACCAAACCTTATGAAAGCCAAGCCACTTATTTCACATATTATGACCCAAACATTTTCCTTTCCCAGCGTGTAGATGAGCCAAGACTTTAACCCACTTTACAAACTCTCTTCTCCTCCGCATGTGTACATGAAACTTGAAAGCCAAGATCCAAACCTCTTAGAAGCTCTCTTCCTCTATACAAGATTCTCTTTCAAACTACACACACTTTAGCTTCTTTGAAAACAATGATTTGCGCTAGGATTCGTGATCCCATTTGGAAAAACCAACGCTCCTTAATGCAAATTCTCATGGGGAAATAATGGAGACGCATGGGCTATGGGATGTTAGGTTCTAAGACTTTAGAAACTAATGTATTAGAACTTCATTTTTATGTGCTGGCAAAACCATGATCAAAACATTTAATCTAGGTTTAAACTTGCTCAAAGTTTGGTTTAATAAGTTTGGAATCAAGAACTGCAAGAAATTACTATTCAATTTATAAAAGGCCCGGGACGACGAAATTAGACTCGATCGATCGAGAATCGTGATTAGGAATTTTCTACAAAATTTATAAAACCAACCCAATCCCATATGACGTGTAGGGTTAAGTGTTTCAATCCAAGTATAAAAGGAAAAATTCTAGCTACATTTTAGAAGTCTTTGTAGAGTTGTATGTTGAATCTTTTATGAGATCTAAGAAGTGCTTTACCTTCAAACACACACATTGAGTTAAATAAAAGATCAAGATTCACATCAAGAACTTGATGGCTGTTTGCTGCTGCATAAAGAACTTTAAAGAAGATCTAAAACCTTTGAGTGGAGTTTAAAGTCACAAGTAGGAGAACTTTGTGATTGCTGTGAGATCAAGGGAAAGAAGTAGACCGTGGACTCAAGTCAGCCACATGGTCGTGGTAGTAAGTTTTATACACGAGGTATAATAAGATGTTAGTAGTCTAAGTCTTATTGTACAAAACTTCCAATTCTTTCATAGTGGATCTATTTTTACCTTGAGGATAGCTAGTTAAATCCTCCCTAGGTTTTTTACCACACTTGTTTTCCTGGTCATTGACCAGGTGTCTTACTTTCCGCATTATATTTTTTTACACATATTTGTTTAACTCTAGATTTAATTGAACAAACTAATCAACTTGGCTTAATATTAGGTTAAACATATTGTGTTAAGAGGTCTAAAACCTAACAAGTGGTATCGTGAGCAAGTTAGCTCTGTTAGATCTCTTGATCTACTAGTTGATCCTTGACCCCGCTGGTCATGGAACACGATCACTATCTTATGATCCCTCCACACTTTGATGGGAATAGCTATGCCTATTGAAGGTTAGGATGAAAGCCTTTCTTGAAATCTATAGATGAGAGAGTGTGGAACTCGTTGAATACAAATGGGAGAAACCGACTACTCCTCGTTAGTGAGTGATCAACTTCTCAAAAAGAAGCAAACCCACTTTAATAGCAAAGTCATGAATGCTATTTTTAATGCTTTCTATGGAAGAATTTAGGGAGAATCTCAAATGTTGAGGTTGCTCATATTGCTTGGAAAATTCTCCAAACAGGCATGAAGGTATAAAGACAGCTAAAATAAATAAGTTGGCAAGTTAGCTTAACAACTAGGTTTGAAAGCATTAGATGTCTCGAGGATGAAAGTTTTGATGAATTCTATGCTAAACTTAATGATATTGTTAATTTTGCATATAATTTGGGTGAAATTTATGATCAACCTAAGATAGTTAGAAGATTATTAGATCCTTAAGAAAGGACTTTAGACTTAAAGTAACCGCCATAACTCGAAAGCAAAGATGTGGACTCGTCACTAAAAATAATTTGCAAGCGCACGTAATCGTGAATAAGTAGTAAAAGTGTTTTTAGAAACGAATGTCGAACCCACAAGGATTAACTATGTTATTGAATACCTAAATTCACTAAATTAATTACTATTTGGAAAATCGAAAAATAAATGGAATGTTCTACTATCCTAATTAAATTAAACTATTTAATAAAAATAAATCTTACGAATAAAAAGAATTAACAAAGCATAAAAATCTAACAAAGGTAAAAATATAATAAGAATGGATCTAGAGCTTGGATTTCACCTAACAAATCCCACACAATTTATCTTCCTAATTATTAAATTCTAATAATCTCCTGATGATTAAAAAAATTCCTTAAGTATTCAATATCTTCTCGAATCAATATCAAAAAATATCTTCAACTAACAATTCCATATCTCTATGCTAATTTAATTAATTGGAGACTCATTGCACTTTGAATTTTCTGAAAAATCACACTAATCGCGTAAAGCATCTCTACTTTTGCTCAACTAATGGTGTTTAATTCTAGAACTAAAATAACAAATCACCTTCGGTCTCATTGTCATTCAATTGATCAATCAATAATTCGTGAAAAGAAATATTAAGCATTAAGAATAAGAATTAACACTCAATCATGGAAATATTAAAAATAAAATAACCGTAATATAAATTGTGTGTTCATTGTTAGACTACATCAACGCTTCTAGAAAATAAAATTTGTTCATAATCAAATTGAAAAGAAAAACAAATAAAACTTATGTTTTCATCAAAATTGGTTGATCAACATGAAGCTTCGCCTTGTCCTCAAATCCTCCTCTTCAGAAAGACTCCAAAAAAAAAACTTCAATGCGGCACCTGCAGCCCTAGCAGATCGGCCTCCCTGAATTTTGCCCTAAAGAGCCTTTAAATAGGTCAAGGAATCCTATTACAAGTTGAATTCTCGCTTGGAGAAAATCCCTGCATTTTTAGGCTTCAATTAACCGACTATTTTTGGCCCATTTAACTTCAAAATTCGGGCTTTTGGCAAACTACAAAGTTGTAGCCCTTAAATTAACTTTCCAACCCAACTTGAATAATCTTTGAATTCATGAGGCTGAATGTAAGTTGACTTGATTCAATTGGCCTAGCCCCACTTTGCATGTAAAGCCCTTTGTAGATTAATCAAATCTTCTCATTCCTTCAAAGCACAAATGAATAGATAAATATAAATAAAAATCAAATCAAATCAAAAGAAATAAAGGAAAACTAACAATTTTAATAGATAAGAGGATAATAAAAATCATGTAAAATGTTAATTTGAATGTATTTCATCCTTGTTGATGAACTTGTGGATCTCTTCAAATTCTATGAGTTAGACTCATATTTCAAACAAACAAATCCAAATCAATGGCTTCTAAGTCTTCATGATGTTTATGATAATGTATTTGGTGATGAACCTCTTCACATGATTGCATATTGCTAAGAACTTTAGAAACTCTTCTAGAATAACAATAGAAGCGACAAGAAATAATGTTAAACCTAAGAATTCTAAGAAAAAATGAACCAACTAAAATCAATAAAATTGAAAATCAAAGAAAAAGTTGGTCAATCTTCTAGAAATTCTCTAGGTCAACAATGTTTTTGCTGTCAAGGGTATGGTCATGTGAAATTAGAATGTCCAACATTCTTGAGATCAGTGATAAAACTATGGCTATAACCTTAGTGATGGTGGTTTCATCGAATGAAGTTCCGGAAGTGATGAAGATGGAAACTCTTGCTTTCATAGCTACTACTATATAATGAAAGGTGATTTGGTCAAGAGAACCCTTAATGGGGAACTTCTGAGAGTGTCGACTTGAAAAAGAAGTTTATGACAACGTTATGCAAGGTTGTTGCAAATGATGTAATGAGTGTGATTTAGGCTAAAGAAGATAGTCGTTTTTGAACAAGAAAAAGAAAACTTTGTTGGCCAAATTTGCTTAATGCTAATGAACTTGCAACAAGGTGAAGGTTGAAAATATTATGTTGCTTGATGTAAGATTAAGAACCTAGAACTAGAGTTGTTTGTTATTAGAGAACAATCAAATAGGTTTACTAGTCCTAAACTTGGATCACATGTCGAGTATTCATAAGTTCCCCAGACAAATTAGGTTTAGGTTTGTTGATAGCATCTCAGTGTTCGAAACTCATTCCACAAACTTTGTTCCTTTTTCAAACCATCTTTAAGATAGAAGTTGTCAAACCAAAAGAATATGTTCATGTTCCTAGAAGATTAGGTTGATCTGAAAGAGCCTAAGCTTAAGAGTCCTAACTTCCATAAGGATAAGAAGCATTAGACTTTAGTGGGTTTTTCATTGTGAAAAGCTTTGACATACTCACCCAAACTAAGTTTTAAGTTGCAAGCTCGTTAGTTTAAAAATAAGTTAAAAGTACTTGTGTCTCAAGCACAAGATCCTATGGTACTTATTGGTGAATTGACAAAGACTTTAAAACCTTATACCAATGGTGGTTGCTCATCATTCTAATCTAAATAATAACTCCAACACCAAAGTTGCATCTAAGAGGTTATGGATGCAAAAAATGCTCAATCTCCATCAGAAGGCCTTCGGGACATGGTCCTTGTGCTTCATCTCAAAATCCTTTAATCATTTTCTTGATTTCTTGTTTTCTTTGTTTTTAGGGATTTGCACACCACATTCCGCCACCAATATTAGGTGTTGTTTTTTCGTTTTCAGTAAAAATAAAAATAAAATAAAATAAAAAATGAGAATGTGAAGGATGTGTTTTGTATTACATATCATGGATTGTGAAGTTAAGGTTGGCCATATTATTTTGCATAACATGCTTGTCTACCTTGTTTAGCTTGATGAGCTTATTTATTTTTTTTTACTTTGCTAGTTTGAGCTATGTAGTATGTGCCAGAGTAAGTTGTTTAGTTTTTTGATCACATGATCTTGATTTTGAAGTCACATGCTTTTTGATTGTAAGGACTAAAAATCCTAAGTGAGAAAGGCATAAATAACCATATCACCATCAAGCATTAGCCAATCATAAACACCTTAGTGCATATCATAAGATTTTGTGCCTCGAGAAAGTATAGCAATGCACAAAAGAAACAAGGTGTAGCCTTAAAATAATAAAATAAAAATAAAATAAAAAGAATAAAAAAAATGCATGAATACAATAAGGCTAAATAAAAAAATGCATGATTGCAAAGCTTGTTTTCTAGTAGATATGGAGTTATATGATAATTTCTTATGTGATAGTCACTTTCAAATTTTGTGATGAACAATTTAGAAATTGTGATTGATTATTTTCACATATCACCACACATCTCAACTAGTTACACACACTTCACATGTGCTATTCTTCAGTCAAACGAGTACAAGAAATTGTGTGTGAATTTGGCTTGGTATCCAAGATTATATATATTATGATTTTGATACAAAAATATGTTCAAGATTGAAAATGGGGTGTAAAAAGTGTGAAAATCTTGTTTTTGAAATTTTGGGTTGAAAACAAATGCTTTTGAAAACCTTAAATCATTCCATGTATTTCATTCATGGTCAACCTATTTGTGTTGAGTGTTTTCTAGATAAATTTGTTAGTTTTTCAAAAAACTATGCTTTCCGTGAATTTTGATTGATTAAATGTCCTTTTTTGAAAATTTTTTTTTAAAGCTTGGTCTTGGGTTGGTTTGATTGATCTCAATTGGTACTGATTAATCAATCGTTTTTCAATTGATTGAAGCCATTTTTCAAACCAACTCAAATTTCTAAGTGGTTTGAAGGATACCATTCAGTTTGATTGGTACTGACGTTCCTGATCGATCGAGTTTGAAAAGAAAAGAAAACAAAAATGCTTTTCTTCTCACATGTGTTCTTACTTTTTTCAAATAGTTCTCTTTCTTTCATCTTTTTCTAATGCTCAATCCAATCCAAAATTCTTTGGTCATTTTCTCTCAAATCTTGGCGGCTTTTGTCCTCAAGGTGTAGGTAATACTCAAATCTTCTTCCTTTTTCAATTTATTTACATTTTTCTTGCATTTTCTTCATTTTTTTCAAACTGCAGACTTTTGGGATTTTGATTTTGGGGATGTTTTTTTTTCAAATTTGATCAATGGGTTTTGTTCTTAAATGATATATACATGATTCCTAGTGCATTAATTCTGATCAATTTTATATTTGAGCAAAAGATTGAAATTTAGGCTTGAAATTTTGCAAATTAGGGTTTTGTTCAATTCGAGCTTAAATTAACCTAATTGACTTTAGAAATTGATGGATTAAGTCATTGTATGATGTTTTAATTAACTAGTATAATGATTAATTGATCAATTTGATTTTGGTTTGAAAAGTGGTCTTTCAAAATTTCTGTTTTTGGTTAAAACTCATTTGTTTAAGTCAATTGCTTAATTAGAAAAAATTGAACATATGTTTTGTGCATTATATGCATGCATCACATAGTTTGTCATTTGTTGATATACATTGTGCTTTAACCCTTTAATGCACCGTTTTTTATATATGTTGTATTGTTTTTTTTTTTTATTTTCCTTCCCATTCTTAGAGTTATGGGTTGGGAAAACTAGAGCTAAGAAAACACTACCTCCTTCTCTTCTAATTTTCAATGTTCTAGATTCCTTTTTAAGTCTAATCAGAAGCCTATGAGATGTTGAAATTTTTAGGTCCGTTTGGTCTGAGAGAAAAGTTATCATAGATGAGGTTAATCCTGAGATTTCACAGAAACTTTGAGAGTCGAGGTTGGTTACCTCTTCGGATATTAGAGCATCCTCCTCGCTACTTTGATTAAAGAGTTTTATTCAAACCTCCCTATTCACCCGCACGATTCCAACATTCACTATGTGAAGACTTGGATAAGAGGTGAAGAGTTTGTCATTACCCGTGAGGTAGTGGCTTCAACCTCTGATGTACCTTTGCATAGTAGTCCACGTATCCTAACAAAGAGTTTCCTCCCATTGACCCACATCATGTCACTTCTTACTCCAGACTACCATTAGTTGTGGTACTAATCCTAGGATTACCACACATACAAGCTATCCGAGCTCAATTATTTGTTTTAGGATTTCTTGTCATAACATCTCGCCTATTTCTCATATATCATTCCTATTGAGAGATGTGCATTTTGTGCTGCTCATCACTAATGCCCTATGGGCTTTTCCTACTCTTTCATTTTGCTTCTTGTAGAGGCTTCAGGAGCAGTGCTAAGTCTCATGGTTTTTTTTTTTTTATACATAGGATCTTTTAGATTAGGTTTAGAGACTTCCCGCTGTAGTCCCATGCATCATCTCTCCTATAGGTGCCACTTTCTAGGCAAAAGGTTGCTACAATAGCTAGCTTCAAAACGCTCAGAGCCAAGTCTTCTATAGGTGATGCATCTAGAGACCCTCTTTCAGTGGTCCTACTAAATCAGGATTTTGTGGATCCTCACCTATTGTGGATCCTCCATCATCTAGCATCATCATCTTCTTCTACGCGAATTACATCGTGAGACCGCTTGTTCGTGCAACATGTTTATTAACTTTGCTGGATTTATTAATGAGGTTGCCTTATGAGCAAATTTAGCAAATGCTAGAGGTGCTTTCACCTGGCTTGCATCACAATCCTTGTTTTGGTAATACACAAAAAGGGGGATGCATGGTGATAGAGGATTAGATATTTTTGGTGTAGATTGTATTTAGGGGCATATATGTTTTGATCATGTGATTGCACATGTTAGGGAGATATGCTTTATATTTTTTACCTTGTATTTTTCTTGTTTTATGTTCTTGTTTCACAAACTATGATACATTGGTTATGATTTATATTATGAGTGTTATTATGGTATATGTCTTTATTTTATATTTTTATGAAACAAGAAATTTATTTTGGTTTACTTGTATTTTCCAAACATGCGTTTATGGCTTGTTTAGTGTTTCAGAATTTATAAGTTGATTCATTCAAGTTGCCATCTACTCTGCAACTCGATAGATAGTAGTTATGTTGAATTGGTATTTTGGGTAGTATGTATAGGGATGTTTTTACTGAGCATTTTATTTCATGTAATGTGTTTTTTGTCACTGATTGCCAAAGGAGGAGATTGTTAGTTTAAGACTTTTGAACAAATGTATGGAACTTCACTTATATGTTACAAACCATGATCAAAAACATTTAGTCTAGGTTTAGACTTGCTCAAGCTGTGGTTTAATGTAAGTTTGGAATGAGTACTGCAGGAAAATTAATGACTCAATTTTCGCAGGGGCACTTGATCGATTTAAAATTAGACTTGATCGACTGATAATCGGGATCAAGAATTTTCCTGAATTTCTAAACCAACTCAAGCCCATATGACGTGTAAGGTTGCGGCGTTTCACTTTAGTATAAAAGTGAAACCTGGGGCTACGTTTTACAAGTCTTTGTGGAGTGCCAGTGCTTCAATCTTGTGAGATCCGAGAGGTGTTTACACTTCAAACACACACATAGAGCTCCAAAGATCAAGATTCACATCAAGAACTTAAATGGTTCTTTCAGCTTGTTGCAAAGAACTTTAAAGAAGATCTAAAACTGAAGTGAGTCTCCAAAGTCACAAGTAGGGAGAACTTGTGGTTGCTGTGAGATCAAGGAAAGAAAGTAGTGTGATTTGGAGCCATTACATGGTCGTGGTAGTAAGTTTTCTACACGTAGCAATAGGATGTTAGTAGTCTAAGTCTTTGATTGCACAAACTTCCCCTTTCATAGTGGATTTGTTTTACCTGAGCATAGCTAGGTTAAATCATCCCCTGTGTTCTTTACTAGCTTGGTTTTCTTAGGTTATCAAATTTTTGTGTTCTTTACTTTCCGCATTATATTTGTTTTACACATATTTGTTTAACCTAAATGTTTAATTCAATAAACTTGTTAATCAACTTGGCTTAATATTGTATTGTGTTAAAGGGTCTAAAACCGGAATGTTGTGTAATATACGATCACCTAAAAATACACAAAAAGAGGAAATATACACTTTAAACTCAACAACCCAATGTACACTTTAACTTCAGTCACTGTCACACTCCATTTTCTCTTCCTCTTCCAAAACCCTCTCTCTCTCTCTCTCCTCTCTCTCTCTCTCTTATTTTGAGTGGTATATTAGGATTCATCAAATTGAAGATAGTAAGTCTTATCTTTCCAATGGGCTACACATTGGTACATTTGTCTCTAAGATAACAAGTACTTCTCTTGGTGTGTTAAGGAATGTCAAATGGTATGCAATATGATTATAGTCATCAATAGTCATATTGCATCAACTAGGTCTATTAAATTATGTTAATGATACTATGGTACTAGCGAAAAACCAATTTGTTGGTATAACTTTTGATATGTCTTTGCCAACAATTAAAAATTTAGCATAATGGCATCGTTGGTGCATGAAGCATATGCTTGTTGCCGAGGTCTTCTCTCCTCTCATTACCAAACAAAAAACTTTGTTGGATGTCTTTCTCCAAATCACTTGGAGTTAGAGGATGCCCTCTGCATTTGAGATTCTCTGTGGTCTGTCAGCTTTACTTGATTCTGAGTTATGGCATATTTTATCAAATCTGGTCCCAGCATTGCACCTCTCAAACATATATCAAGAGAAACAAGGCAGTTTAGTGGTGCCTTAAAATTGGCCTTATACCAATTTGTAGCAGAAATTAAGTCATGGCTTGATGACCAGACAGACTAGAGCTTGGTGAATTTAGAGCACATCTGAGCATTGATTTGATGTTTTAAGAAATTTTTAGCAAAATAACATGCAGTACATTGGAACCATTCAATTAGTTTATTGATTGTAGTACCACATACCCGTCGCCTTTCCTATTCTTTTTCTTCAAGTTTGAAATATGCTTTTGCCGTGTGTGTGTGTGTTTTTATGCTATCACGCGCTGACAAATAATTTGTGATATAATCTTATTTCTGTTTCCCAGGGTTGGGGAAAACAATTGTGTTAGGGAGTGGACAAGCCGGGGGCAAAATTGAGCCTCAGCTCTTTGAGGTCCTTCACAGTGGGAAAAGTCTCATGGGATCCTTATTTGGAGGACTCAAAGCTAAATCTGATATTCCCATCCTCCTTAAAAATACTTAGACAAGGTAATTTAACAGTTACTATGATTTTCTTTTAGTTGCAAATCTTTGATAATGGTAATTAGCTTGTCAATCAATCTTCAATTTAATCTTTGTGGTGTGTTCCCTTGCTCCATTAGTATCTCTTCAGTGCATGATCAAAAACTTTTGTCTATATGATAACAAGGTCTGGACACCTGCCAGTATCTGAGGTGGTATTAGCAAAAAATAATCAGCAGATGATCATATTTTCTTCTTTCTTCATTTAATTACTATCAGAACTACAGCTGGATGAATTTGTAACGCATGAGGTAAGATTTGACGATATCAACAAAGCTTTGATTTACTAATTGAAGGAAACTGTCTGCGATGTGTAATTTGGATGGACAAAAAGGCAGCTCCTAGTTTGGGAATTGCTTGATTTCACAAGCAACTGGTTTTATTTTCAGCTAGTTCCATATTGTAATCCCATCACCATGGAAGTTTCAGTGTTTGATCAAATAATAGTTGTCTTAACATATGTATGTTATATTAATAATGATTGGACAGCTCTTTCAATTTTCTGTAAGAATGTTACACTGACACACCAAGTGCATCAATAAAAAGGCTACTCCTAGTAGAAGTGGTAGAATTATTCCAAGAATTTCAGCTGAACAGCTATGTACGTTTTAGATTTTCTATTCACTCATGATCTGACCTGGTCGACCTGGGAATAAATGATGGCTGAAGGATGAGACCTTATGCAAAATGAAAAATGCACTAGATGCCCTGGTGAGGTATTTGTTGGGTGAGTCGTTTGTTTTCTTTAACCCTGTAAAGCACGGAACTAGCTTCCTTTGGTGTTTTCACATTATGCTCTGCTAATTCATATCTTATAAGCTACTATCATCTAATTTCCATTTAGTATGCAAAGAGAAATCATCACCATTGTTAATTGGAATCCACCGTTCCCTATGTAGCATCCCTACCACTGCAAAAGTACAATGTGCCTCTTGTCAATTGGGATCAATGGAACATTCCTTAAGCTGACAAAGCATACCATTAGTTTGACACAACTTTGCCATGAAACCATTCTGTTACTACAAAATGGTTAAAAAATACCATTCCATTTAACAAAGTTACTGTCATGCATAACCTTTTTAGTGCTTGCCTAAAGTGAGAAAAGTTAGATAATTAAAATGTAAGGAATAGGTTAGCATGCAACATGGTGAAACAAACCTATTGTTAGATTTGACATAATTGTCTTATGAGACTCTGTCATAGTGTAACATGAAAAAAATGTAATAAAAAATTGTAGAGTTACTACTTATTGTGACTTAAGTTTTTATTAATGAACGTGACAATGTTATTGTCATTTGTGACTCTATTATTGTTTGCCCAATGTGAGCAGTTTTAATTTTTCACCAAAAAAAAAGGTGTACAATTTAAAAAAAAATTAAACAAAATATGAAAAAGATTAGCATGTGACATGGCATAACATACCTTCGAATTTGACACAATCATTTTGTAACACTAACACAATCTAACTTGAAAAATAGCTACCGCAAAACCATAAAGTTATTGCTTAATGTGATGTGAGGTTTCATTGGATACATAAAGTTATTGTAATGTGTTACAGTGATTTTGTTTGCCAAAAGTGGGCAATACTTTTTTTTTTTTGAAAATGGACGGATTTATTAATCATTTAAATGTAAGGAATAATAATACAATGTCTCAATAGCTGGTGGGGGGTATCCTCCAACAGGACTATATCCTCTGTTACATCTTTCGCATATCTAGCTAAAGCATGTGCCACGGAATTTGCACCTCGCTTAACTTGATTAAAACAACCCATCTAATCCCATTGGCTAGCCATTGGATATCCTGTATTATGTGCCCAAGCCGTGATTGATCAGCCCAGGATGATGAAAGTGAAGACATTCTGTTGCATTATCCCCTTCAACAACCAACTCAGAAACCAGCGTCAATGGCAAACTCCAACGCTCTTCGACATGCTAAGATTTCTGCCTCTTCACTGCCTCCAACCTTTTGCAGTCATTGCTGCCATTACCTCCCCCTTACAATTCCGAATTATTACTCCCACCCTAGACATGTTCGGAGTTCGAGAATATGGTAGTGTCAAAGTTTAACTTGAAAATGGGGTCGTGACGGTTTCCATGTGTATACACTTGCATCCGTTTGAACTGGAATGTCCAACTGATCCTCGGGACTGTTGGAATTCATTCAAAGAATCGTAATGCCCTTGTTCAGCCACTCCAAAGTCCACAAATTCTTCTCCCATGAACAATCAGACTTTGGGGTTCCATATTAACCAAGTTTGCATAATGAAAAGTTCGGGAAATTCGCATGGTCGACGGTTGAACATTTGAGAAATAATTAGTAGCGACATCTGTTGTCCGCGATGGCTTTTTTTGCAGCCTCCCGCAACTCCTGCCCAAACATCTTTGCCACGACATCCCACAAGTTATGTGCAATCCTGCTTCGGACTCCTAGAGCAGCAAGCACACGCCCTTTTCACCTTATTTTTCTTCTCACCAGGTTAGCTCGAGTAGGGAGGGTGTTTTAGGCATGCCCTCCATCTGAATACCTTAATCTTGTTGGGGCACTTTGAGCTTCCTACAGTTTGACCAAACCCGCACTCCAAAGGACCCGTGGATGTCTTAGCCACCTCTTCGCTCTTCTTCAAAATTCTGTGACATTATATCCCATCTAACCTGAGTATGCTCCCTTTTTGTATGTAGCCATGTTATTGCATCCAAGGCTTGTCTGCGGGCTCGCTGGTATCCTCAAAATAGATCAGCATCTTCTTTGTGGAATTTCGCAATCAATTAAATCACTCTTCCACTCTTTCAGTCTTGATTAATTAGACTGGACATGTACCAAAGCCCCGCACCCCTCTTCTCGGGTGGATGAATCACCCCATTTGTTGGATGATTGGAATCCACTTATCTCGTTACCACCTTCACTTCGATCCATCCCCAATCCTCCAATAACATCCAAATACAGAATTGGTATTATTGCCATTATACTCTTCCATACACATATGAATAGTTTGGTACTTCCTTGCTTCCAAAACATGACACCGTGGGAAATATTTAGGTTTGAAGCACTGGTACAAAAGCAAGGAATCTTGTTTTTGTATTAGTCTCCACCCCCGCTGTTTTGCCAAAGATGGATAAATAAAAGGTTCTTAAATCCCTAAAACCAAAAACCTCCCTTCTTTCTTGGCCTTGTTAGTTTACTCCAACTTGTCCAAGTGGATCTTCTCTCCTCTTCTTGCCCCCACTAAAACCTTGCACACATTTAGTCAGTTCATCACAAAGCTTTTGGGCAATTGAAATACCCCCATGGTGTATGGGAATCGACAGTAACCCGCTTTAATCAACACCTCTTTCCCGGCCGATAACAACTTACCCTTCCACCCTTGGAGCTTCTTCCACACCCTATCTTTAAGATAGGCAAATGAGTGATATTTTTCTCGACCTACCAATGTGGGTAACTCAAATAAGTCTCAAACCGGTCCACCTCCTTCACTCCCAAAGAGTTTATGATCCGGTTTTTCGCTTTCTGTGTGTATTCCCGCCAAGTACATGAAGATTTCTCCAAATTTATGCATTGTCCCGAGGCTCCCCGCATACATTTGCAAGATTTTAGTAATCACCGCACTCACGTTGCTTGCTTGACAAAAGATTAAAGAATCATCTGCCAAACAAAAGGTTGGTGATCCTTGGGGCCCTTTGACAAATAGAGACTCCATGTATAAGCCCTTCACTACGGATTCTCGCAACAAAGATGAAACCTTCTATACACAATAGAAACATGGGCAGAGAGAGGACTTGACGAGTCTCCCGGATGAGAGATAGTACCATATGGTTTCCCATTTATCAAAATCGAATAAGATGGGGTGGTGACACAACACATAACTCTATCCACCCATATTTCAGAAAAACCCAATCTAACCATAATACCATGAAGGAAATTCCACTCCACATGATCATAGGCTTTACTAACATCCAGGTTTAAGAGCAAGAGAGCCATTTTTCCTCTTTTTCTTACCATGCATGGTATGCGATGTTTCATATGCTAATAGTACATTATCGCAATCAAAGTGCCTGGGACAAAAGCACTTTGTGTTGGGGAGATTATTTGTGGGAGAATTTGCTTCAATCTATTGGCTAGGACTTTAGAGATGATTTTATAAATTACATTACATAAGCTAATAAGGCGGAAGTCGAGATTTTCTCGGGGTGATTTTATTTTGGGATAAGCACAATATGAGTGTAATTTATTTCGTGCACCATATAACCAGAATTTAAAAAATCTAACATTGCATTAGTGACCGAGTCACCTACAATATGCCAAAAATTTTGTAAAAGAGAGCATTTATACCGTCGAGTCCAAGAGCCTTTGTTGGTCCCATTTGGAATAATGTTGTTTTGACCTCTTTTGCACTAAATGCAGAGGACAATATATGTTGCATTTCAGAGTAATCTTTGGATTAATGGTGTTGAGACAATCCTCCATTCTGTCACATGCTCCCGCCTTAAACAAGTCCTCAAAATAACCCACAGCCACGCCTACAATCTCCTCCATTTCCTCCACCCAAATATCATTTGCATTTTTTAATCTTTGAATATGGTTCCTCCTTTGTCTTTGGGATGCTTTTGAGTGGAAGAACTTTGTGTTTTTATCCCTATGTTTCACCCAAGGAATTCTCGACCTTTGCGCCAATGAGAAACTCTCTTGCTTGCGAAGAAGAGCATCAAGGTTTCTACTAGTCACCAAACATTTAGCTCTAATCTCTTGGAAGATTAGCTGAGTTCAGTTGTTCAATATGCTTCTGTAGTTTCTTTATTTCTTTAGCCTCGGGTTGTGCTTTGATGAACCCTAAGCCAGAGAGGTCCGAGAAGCACAACAACTGCTTCACCACTCTAAGCCCCGTAGCTTCGCCCCACCTCTCTCCCATGCATCTTTAATTACCTCCTCACAAATCCCACCAAACAAGAGCCATGCTTCCTCAAATTTAAAACTCTTTTGCCTTTGTACCATGACTGACCTCGGAACTTTGGACATTCAAAATGATTGGCAAGTGATTCGGAGGCATGACTAGATAGATGTGTCACTTGTGGTTAATGGAAATTTAGTTCTCCAATCAGCCGTAGCTCATTCTCCAATCTCAATCTAGTATTTGCACGCTCGGCCGCTTATTATTCCATGTAAATTGCAGCTACTAAAGCCTAAATCTTCAAGTTGGCAATGATCTAGAGCCTCATGGAATGCATCCATTTGGCTGTGTTGTGGCGGTCTCTTGCTCAACTTCTGATCGCAAGATGGCGTTTAAGATCGCCAATATATACCCAAATGGACCATCAACCAACGTCTTGAGATGTCGAAGAGCGCCAAGACTTCTAACTCTTCGACTAGCTCGTGCCAACCATAAAACCCATGAAAAAACCACAAAATCTGTCTTCCTCCACAACCTTGGCCAATATGGACGATTTGTCGTATAATTGATAACATCTAGCCGACATCACCCTTCCAAAATTAAAGCTAACCCCCCCCGCATTTGGATACTTACAATAAAACGGTTAGTAAACATTAAAGTCCCTACAAAATTCATTAAAACCTTCTTTATTAAGTCTTGTTTCCATCAAAAACAAACCACCGGGAGCTTGATCCGTCACAAGATTGCAAAGGTCGCGAATCATCAAAGGTTCCCAAGCCCTTGGCAATTCCAAACTTAATATTTTCATTGCGCCGCAAGGGTGATCATCCACCCTCGCCCGATATCTTGTCCGAGTATTTGTCGTGAGCTTCCATCTTACCTCCCTCTTCCCACCATGTGCTTCGATTCTCGTATCACCCTCTCCGTCCTTTTCCTTTTCTTAGTGCATTGAATTTCTCACTCTCTTTTTCCTTAGGCCCGCGATCCACATGTTTCATTCTAACCCACGAGATTTGGGCTTTTGGCACATCCCGGCCCATCTTGCATGTAAATGTCCACTTGTTTGTTTTGCATTGGCTCCACTGTTGGCCATATTCTCCATAATCGACACGTTAAAACCCAAATGGTCCTATGCACTTCAATGCTTTCCTTATACGCATCCATGGCTGCCTTCAAATTTGGATCCATGCACTTCAATGCATTAACTCCAATGTCCCATGCATGCAAATACTCCTCCAAAAATTTTGTCCGTGGTGTTCTTATTTTACTTTGAAAATTTTTTGGGTCATTTTGGTCTATTTCAGTGTTTTAGGACGTTTAAGAATACCGGCCAAATTCAAGATTTTGCCTTAAAAAAAATGCTTAAAACCAAAACAAATTTGCATTATACACCGAAAAACTCAAAAGGAAAAAAAAAGAAAAAGAAAAAGAAAAGAAATGAACAAAGGTACCTTTACAATAAACTATAAGTTCATTTGAAATATTAATAAAATTATTAATTATTATTGTTTAGTTGTTTCACAAATTTGTTTGTCTTTATAAATTATAATTTGTTGTATTGTTGTTTCATTAATTATTAAATTATTATTATTGTTTAGCCTAACATAATTTAATTTGTTTGCCTTTATAATATATATTAGCACTTAAATTATTAATTATTAGTATTTAGTTGCTTCATTAATTTTTCTCATGTCTCTCTTATTAATTTTTTAGCCTAACATGTCTTTCTCTCATTGGTAGAAAATCTACCACCTATCTTCAAATTTTTTTTTTTTTCATCTCATTAGACCCTAGGCAGTTGTATACAAATTTTGCTTGCACTTTTTAGTATGAGACTTGCACGCAAAATAAAAACATCAACTCAAAATAAAAAAAAACCGATCTTTTTTTATTTATTTTTTTTACCAAATAAACATGCATTAAACAAAGAAAGGGGACTAACAAGAAAGTTCAAACAGCCCAATATAGTCCAAAATATCTCACAAGTCGAGGAGGTTGGGATAATCCACAATGATGGTCACTGTGGAAACAAGTAGTAATAAAGGCTAAGTCTAAACACGGGCTAAAAACTATTAGGAACCTAAAGTGTAGAGTGAGGCTTTTGTTGATGTGAGATAGTTCATGCATCTCTTTCTTGTCTTTAGTTTCCACTTCTTTCACTTCTACTTCTTCAAGCTCTCCTGCCCCGGTCTTAAGACTCTTCTCCACGCTTCATTACCATGTCTCTACTCCTCACTCTTCTTCCACCATGTCACCATTATTCTCCATTACTCCACTTATTTTTTCCTTGATTCCAATTCTTTTAGCATTGATTACGAAATGTTGTAAACGAAGATTGCTACACCCCCTAGAATCACGATTCACCTTGCTTCCGTCTTCTCTCGCTTACCTAGGTTTTCTTCTAAACTTCCTCGCGCCGCCACATCGGAATTACTGCACGCTTGAGTTCATGGACATCGTCCCCGCCTCTCTTTCGATCCCGACTTTTGGCGTTTGCTCGTATGGCGTTTCCTCGGTGATTGGCTACGACCCTGTAGCTTTTAGCCATTCCCCATATCGGTATTCAACTCAACACCACTCTTTGATAACTTAAAATGGCTCTCATACATACAGTCATGTCCCAATAGGGCCATAAATAGTGACAAAACATAGGAAGCCACCGTCATTCATACTTAAATGTGACCCTGACCGCTTACCATCGACCCGCCAGGGAAGCCACCACGCCGGGAGTGGTTTTGAGACCGGTAGCTACCTTCACTCTTATAAAATAACCGGGTCATCCGCTTCCTTCTCTTTTCCACTTCCACAACTTTCTCCCAATCGCCCTACCACTCGTAGCCACACGAGCCGATACCATATCAAAAGGAGCCCTCATATTTGGATCCAAAGGGAAGTTTGCAGTAACCGCACATTCTCCGCTTGTCATACTCTTTTGCCAACGGTGAGCACGGCGTAGCTTGATTGTCAAAGGACCATGGCCCACCCTTTCAATATTCTTTCCAAGTCAAACTCGTGTTGAATTTAAATTGAAATAAGTTTGCACCCACCTCAATAACTGTGACTTTTTCCTCCAATCCCCATGCTCTCCGTAATGTATTTTTGCAGCCTTTTTGTTGAAAGGTTTGCAAGTAAGAAATTTGCCAATCGTGACTTAAATTGCAACTTTCAATCTCCGATCTCCTACCTTTCATCAGAGATGTGTATTGTTTCTTCTTCCTCAAAGAGTTAGCTTCATATTCTCCAAACAATTGATCACATCGTTCGCCATTACAACAAACTTAACACACTTAGAACAATGATAATAAGATGAATGAGAATAATAAGAGGAACAATACTCCTTAGGACTAGCTATGGGAGGAGGAACTCGTAATGTGCCAGAGAGAAGAGCTCCTAAGGTGAGAGGAGAGAGCCTAGTCCCGAGGGCATTGTTTGTGAGGTTGGATGAGAGAGAGAGAGAGAGAGAGAGAGGAAGATTTCTAGATAGTCATGGAGAGTACTTCAGACTATCTAAGCATTTTTTTGCCAAAAGTGAAGAAATAAGTAAGTTAGCATGCCCTTTGGTAAAAGAAGAAGAGGAAGAAGTAAAAAATTAATGCCCTTGCTAAAGTATAAAGTTAGATTTGACATAGCTTATCTTTTATAGGGCCTTGTCATAATTATACATGAAAATAAAATTAACAATGCTATAAAATTTTATAGTTAATGCTTTAATGCGACATAATTTACTATTAAATATGGCAAAGTTACACTATTTGTTATCTTGTTATTGTTTGCCCAAAGTGACCAAAAATCTTCAAATTAAAAGCAAAAAGAATCGGTTAGCATGTGACATGAGTACATAAAGATAGAATTCTGGCTAAGTTTTGATGTATTTATAATATTGATAATGCCGGAACACAAACTATTTTACACACTAAAAAAAAAACCTAAAACTGTGAACTAAAGTCGTGAATTTTATGTAATAAATAATACTCTTATAATATTATATACACAGCAACGTCATAGTCTATCAAAATGCTAGAAAACTTTAAATTACTGCTCAAAATATGTGAGTTATCTTTTCAAAAAATTAATGAGTTATTAATTAATAGATGTCACAGAGTTAATCTCTCTCTAATCTCTCTCTCTCTCTCTCTCTATATATATATATATGTGGGGCTTAGAATTTGTGATCTCGCCCACTTTACATTAGGGCCCAAGACCCGCGCTCGGTGAGAGACGTTGTCGAGGACACTAAACAAAAGTCCAAATGGCCTAGAGATGAGCCGGTGACATCCCGCCCTCGGCATCCCAAAACTTAAAGGAAAGAACGGCACGCCATCAAAGACAGCCCCGCAGCGCTCCCTTAAGAAAGGCAAGAGTATAGTGTAGGAGCGGTTCAAGGAAAAGCTATCACCCTCCGCATTGAATGCGCCAACAAACGCCTGACCGCATTAATGGGGAAAAGACCCCCGAATGCTGTGGCGACAAAGAACAAGGCAAAGGCTGCACATCGCAGAATTATACTTACGCTTGACAGAGGTCATGCTCTTCAACTTTTAGAACCACCCCAAACCACTTGGGGTATGGGCCGATAAGACAAGTATCATCCCTATAAAGTGAACTTACACGTGGACGTTCGAGAGAGGGGAAAGCTAGTATAAAAGGAGGAGGAAGTACCCATAAAGAGGGGCTCGATGTATCGCCTCTAGACCATTGAAACCAGCATAAAAAGGAGGAATAGAACATTAAACTTCCTTAGACGAGGTCCATGACCTGAGCCACCCAGCAGTCGTGCCGAGGGGAGAAAGTCTTCTCGATACGTCGCTTCACCTCAGGCGATCACTCATGAATCCCATGACTAATGATTGTCCTGCTCACCAAGGCCTAGCCTTTAGCCCATTCTCTAAGCAAATTTATTGTTTGCCTTAAACATTCAACCCAATACCAATTTGGGATCGATACAAATTGAGTCTCACATTGGCGCCGCTTGTGGGAAGGTTTATGCGCTTGGCGCAGTTGCGGTTAGTCATGGTGATCAAGCCCTGTCAACAAGGGTCCTCGAAGAAATAATTTCTGATGGTGTAAGCTGCGAACTTCCACAGAGTTTCCAAGAAGACGTTAGCTTGTTGCTCCTAACAGTTGGCCTCCCACCGGCTACATCGTCAAGAGCCGCACGGGCAATTCTAGGGGCTTTAACATCAAGTCTATGCCCCACACTCATTGTCAAGGGGCTAATCCTCGCGGGTCCAGTAGCCCGATTCACCGAATTCCTATAAGTGTTGGACAGAACCAAGGTCTTGCATGGTTCTTGGACTCAAACCTATGAGGAGACTAGCTACTTCAAGAAGAAAGTGTTGGACAGAACTAAGGTCTTGCATGGTCCTCGGACTCAAACTTATGGGGAAACCAGCTACTTCAAGAAGAAAGTGTTGGACAGAACTAAGGTCTTGCATGGTCCTCGGACTCAAACCTATGGGGAAACCAATTAATTCAAGAAAATATAAGTACTAGATAGAACCAAGGTCTTGCATGGTCCTCGGACTCAAACCTATGGGGAAACTAGTCACTAAAAAATATAAGTGTTGAGCAGAACCAAGGTCTTGCATGGTCCTCGGACTTAAATCTATGGGGAAACCAACTACTTTAAGAAAATATAAGTGCTAGACAGAACTAAGGTCTTGCATGGTCCTCGGACTCAAACCTATGGGGAAACTAGTTACTAAAAATATAAGTGTTGGGACAGAACCAAGGTCTTGCCTGGTCCTCGGACTCAAATCTATGGGGAAACTAACTACTTTAAGAAAATATAAGTGTTAGACAGAACTAAGGTCTTGCATGGTCCTCGGACTCAAACCTATGGGGAAACTAGTCACTAAAAATATAAGTGTTGGACAAAACCAAGGTCTTGCATGGTCCTCGGACTCAAACCTATGGGGAAACCAACTACTTTAAGAAAATATAAGTGCTAGATAGAACCAAGGTCTTGCATAGTCCTCGGACTCAAACCTATGGGGAAACTAATCACTAAAAATATAAGTGTTAGACAGAACCAAGGTCTTGCATGGTCCTCGGACTCAAACCTATGGGGAAACCAACTACTTTAAGAAAATATAAGTGCTAGACAGAACTAATGTCTTGCATGGTTCTCGGACTCAAACCTATGGGGAAACTAGTCACTAGAAAATATATAAGTGTTGGACAGAACTAAGGTCTTGCATGGTCCTCAGACTCAAACCTACGGGAAACTAACTACATCAAGAAAGACTTAAGTCCTGGACAGAATGGAAATCCCGCGGTCCACGGGACCCCGACTCTAAGGAAACTAACACAACCGAGTGTTTAGACCCGTACAGATCATACCTTGGCCCTTAGATCGGATGCCCAAAACAAGTTAAGGCTATGAATATTGTTTGAAATGCGGCAAAGCACCTTAGTGCCGCGACCCCCTTGGGACAGTTCATTTTTAGGTTACACGTCCTCGGGTGATCACCCCATATGCAATACAGAACATTCACGTATTATCTTGGTTAGTCTCATAAGGTTAACCTACTTGAAGTCGGCATTGTTGTGCCTGTCAGTTTTAATAAAGTTCAAAGTGATAACTCTTTGCTAACAAAGGCATCGGCCCTAATCTTTGTTCGAAAGAAAAGGACACCGCACACCCATTCATAAAATAGTTATTGCGGAAAAGAAAGAACACGCAAAATGGGATAAAGTCATGTCTTATTAGACAAAGAAGTAGTAGCAAACATACATAAAAAGGGGGCTTAGATGCTTCACTAGGAAGCAACTTTAAAAAAAAAATGGGGAGGGGTGTGGGATATGAAAATAATGGATCCAACCTTCAATTTTACCTTAGCAATACTCACAAGTCCTGATTGGCACCTAGTAATGAAAGAAGAAGAAGTGAGTATCCTGGCACCAACAGGTAGAAAATAGTTTTGAGGCACTCTGGATGGCACCAGTTGATGGAATGAGGAAGAAGCGAGATGCCAAATCTGTACTCAGCTCTAACAAAGAACGAGCAAGTGGTCATTGATAAAGAATCGAGTGAGAACACTATGTATCACATGTAGGTCTCAAGAGCATTTAATTCAAAAATCATGCGACTTCCACATGCTTCTGATTTTGGTCAAGGAAGAAGAGGTCTTTCGCTTATCGAGGAAAAGATAGCTCAGTCTTTGCCTTCCTTGCCCTCGGGACGCCATTTTGATCTCACAGATACCCGCTTCAAGAGGGTGTGGTCCCTTCACCTCATTCTCGCCCCAACCATGTCACTCCCTTAAGTCTCAATCACACATAATGACTTTAGGCACAATTGAGTGGTTAGAAATTTGGAAAGCTTTAAAGGGTCTCATGAACAGCGGAATGACTCTAATCGTGTTTTTATATGGGGTAAGCCCGGTGGCATTTAATCACAAATCTCTAAGAAAGCTACAAACCAGATAAGCCCCGCCGATTCCCAAAACGCTTTCACTGTTGGATTTACGCCGTAAAGAGACCTTATTAAAGCGCGCCGTGCATCGAAAACTATAGAACGCCAGCTGGGTAAACTAAAAGAATGTCTCATAACCGGGAGTGTGTCCGGTGCAATGAAGAGGCCCTTATTGATGAAGGACAAGACTTGGCAAGCATGACATATGTCGACGCCACCAAAATCCCTTCCTCTCCGTCCTGAGGAGCCGACAACAGGATTTTTGAGGGGCCATTGGGGGCACCAGAGAATTTGTGATCCCACCACTTACATTAGGGCCCAAGGCTCGCCGAGAAGAGATCGTTGCCGAAGACACGCAACAAAAGTCCAAATGGCCTAGGAGATGTAGCCGAGGACGATCTTGTCCCTGATCCCAAAACTTAGAAGGGAAAGAACACGCCATCAAAGGCCTCCCCTTGCAGCGCCTCCCGTAAGAAAGGGCGAGCATGTGCGGTAGGAGTGCTCAAGGAAAAGTCACACTCTGCATTGAATGCACCAACAAATGCCCGCCGCATTAATGGGGAAAAGACTAACAAGCAGGGCGACAAAGAACAAGGGAAAAACTCACATACACGCAATTGACGCACTTCCGCGCTTGACAGAGCCATGCCTTCTGCTTTTACAACCACCTCCAACCACTGGGGTATGGGCCGACAAGACAAGTATCATCCCTATAAAATTGAACCCACACGGACGTTTAGAGAGAGGGGAAAAGTTAGTATAAAGGAGGAGGAAGTACCATAAAGACAGGGCCGATGTATCGTCTCTAGACCATTGAAACCTAGCATAAAAGGAGGAATAAGAACATTAAACTTCTCTCTGACGAGGTCCAAGGATCCTGAGCTACCTGTGCCGTGCCGAGGAGAAAGTCTTCCCGATACGCTTAGTTCACCCTCTCGTGCGATCATCATGAACCCTATGACTAATGACTTCGTTCACCAAGGCCAGCCTTTTAGCTCACTCTCTACAAATTTATTTGTTCGTTTTAAACGTTCAATCCAATACCAATTTGGGATCGATACAAATTGAGTCCTTACAATATATATATATATATATATATATATATATAATAACGCATGTAACGCATATACGCTATGCAGATTCAAACAACTATGTACAAATTTGACATAGTTGTTTGAACCTATCACAATCTAATTAATATGAAAGAAAAGTAATTATTTAATCTAATCTAATACTGTATATAGTTACCAAAAAAAAAAACCTAAGCTCTGTTACGTGTTGTTTTAGAATTATTTTTTTAATTTTTAGAAGGACTTTAGTTTATTATACACACGTCGATATGTGTTCACTAATCATAAGTAGTAAGTTGTTATTAATTCTAATTTAACTTAGTTAAAGTTACTTTTTTTCCTAACTAAGAGCTAATAATAACATGTTACTTAAAATTTGTTATGAAAAATATTGTGGACGAAGGTTTCTCATATATATAAGATTGTTCGAAACTCTTCACAATGTAATTTGTCCATGTCAATATTCCTATCAAATCTATTGCTTTTTTTTTTTTTGCTGAGAATAAAAACTTTTATTAACAAAAACAAGATACAAACTGAGCATTTCCTTAATTACATCCAGAACATAAGGAGGAGCTAAATTAGGAATCAAAGAAGCTAAAAATTCTATTTGAAAGTGACTAATTATTGAGAACATGAGCAGAAAAAGGAAAAAACAAATGTAAAAAGACCCCATTGCGGCTAAAAAGGAAAAAACAAATCATGCTACACGCACAGCCCACAATCATAGGAGATAGGACAACACGTTTTCTGAATTTATCAATTATTATAAATGATCATACCAATTAATAATTTGATATGTATCATATCAACTTATTTGTATCATAGTGACAATAATTTATCGAACCATGTGATAAATTAATTTTTATTTGTGCAGATTCAGACTTTAAAGTGGCTACAACTTTAAAAAAATTGCAATAACCAGGTTCTATTATTCTATACTTTAAATTTTATTTTTAGTTAAATTATCATTTTTAATTATAAATTGTGTTTTGATAGTTAAATTCAATATATATTACAGTATTTGATTAATATTTAAATATAAAAAAATGTCCCACTTAAAATTTTCATCTAAGACTCCTAAAATTGTTGAGTTGGCCCTGCCTTGTTGGATTTTTCCAATGAGTGACTGAAACTATAGATGAAGGTGGTATGTGATGATTCTTGGACATAATCATCCAGTGCTCGTGGAATTTTCTTTGAAACGCTCTTTCCAGCTCTTCACCTGTTGGCTTAATTAATTTCTTCATGGACTGCTTTGTTCCTCAATGCTAGGTGTAAAGGGTTACTAAATGCGGAAAGAAATAAATGCATTTATTTGTGAGCTTTACTTTATTACTTTTCCCACCAATTTTGATGACCATTCCGGTACTTACCATTTTTCCTACGTAACTTGCGGCACTTGGATATAGGTCGAAATTAATGTCTTATCTTACTTTATGTTAATAGATATTAAATATGAATGCCTTTTCTTCTCAAAAAAAAAAAAAAAAAAATGTGAATGCCTTTATTTTGTTCTTAAACTACTCATAATTATATTTGTCGAAAAATACTCATAATTACATTTAATTTTTCTAAATTAGTACTTATTGAATTTCCTTTCCATTCTTACAATTATGCCATGTGCACGGTAGACTTTTTCTAAATGAGATATTTCATTTTCTTTCCTAAAATTATACTAAAAAGATAAAATTAATATGTTACTTAAAATTTGTTGTAAAAATATTATTGACATAATATTTCTTTTTGTTAATTATTGAGAAATATTATGTTCACAATATTGATAACACACATTCATGAACCAATCATGATTCATGACATTTGTCAACTTTTGATCTTCTCTCTCTCATTGGTATGTAAACGACTATTATTCTTAATTTTTAAAACTGAGTGTTTGATTGGTTAAACTTGGTGGATTTTTTTTTTTTTTTTTTTAACTTTATGACATCCGCTTATAATCAGGGACGAACCCAGGTGGAGCCGGCCCCCCGGGTCCATAATTTTTATTTTTATTTTTTATAGTTATTATATATTTCATTTTCATAGTTGGACCCCCTTTCAAAACCTTAGGCTCTCTTTCTTCTCAATAAGCCTAGCTAACCTCACCCAAATAGCAACTATCCAAACCCAAAAACTTAACAAAAACAATAAAAACATTCACAATGGTGATTTTATTTTAGCAAAAAAAAAAAAACTATTTTATCACCAAAGAACCAAAAAATCATGTGTTATTGGAGAAGATAAAGCTAAATTTTTTTGCAACTACAGTAAACTGGTATAAATACCAGTTGACTGTACTAAGTTGTTAAAAATAAAATACAATATTTTATTAAGATTATCTTTTCCTTCAATTAAAAAACTCGGATTCTTTCTTCTTTTATTATTTTAATGAGTTGTTTATATTATTTTAAATGAAGTAATAAAAAAAATTGAACATTTGATATTGGGTATATTGTAAAGTGAGGTATTAAAATAGATAAAATAGTTTTTTAAGATACTAAAAGCTAAAATTTTTAGTACCACCACTGTGAATGCTCTAACTTCAAAAAAAAAAAAAAAAAAATTTCATAGCTAGCCTAGTATTAAAAAAAAAAAAAAATTGTTTTTGTTTTTGTCTTTGTTGGTAAATCTTTGCATCTTAATGTATTTAAAAATAACAATTTTGTGTATTTATAATTTTTTAATACTATATGGATGCATTTTTTATTTTTTTCCGACCCTCGCTAACTTAAAATCCTGGGTCTGTCCCTACTCATAATGTTTACTTTTTATTATCAGGACAACACATCAATTGGTTTTTGATATAAGTGAGGATTAAACTTCAAATATATTATTCGACAATAAATTTTTTTACTAATTGAGCTAACTGAAACTCACAAACTTGATGAATTTGGATTCTCTTTGTCAGGCATATTTTGTCTTTTGTGTTTTAATTTTTGGATTACGTTGTTTGCTTCTACTTCACTACATACTCCTCTCTTTCTTTTTTATTTTGTAGGTAAAAAAACTACTTCAAGTTCAAACCTTAATATATAGACGTTCTCACTCGAACAGATACACTACCTCTTTTCCTTTCTCTCTAGCCAACATCTTAGTTACAATCTGTTATGCAATCTTACTTTTAGAGCCAAACATGAATAATCTAAAAACCAAAAGGACAATATACTGTTGCATACTGAAAAAAAAAAAAAAAACCAAACACAGTTTTTTTATTCAGATCAGGTGTGAGTTACCAATGGAGGTAAGCAAAGTTAATTAATTTGATGTATAACCTTGTTACTGTTTACTGTTCAATATGGTGTAGTCACTGCTATTTTGGTCCTTTTTAGTTTTTACTTTTTACCATCAACGTGTTTAAAAAAGAAAAACAAAAAAGATATGCTTTAAATAAGTCAAAAAGGAAAAGTTGCATTAATGCATGACTTATAGTTTATTTACTCTAATAAATGATAGAGAGATTATGTATTTTTTTTGTGTTTAGAGATTGACCGGTTAAATAAGTATTGGGTCTAGCAAACACAAATGGACAGCTAGGGTTTTGTGGGTGCAATATCTCGAAAAAGAAAATTGTGGGTATTGTAAAATGACTTCCCTATAAGTCCTCTTTCGTCCTATCTTTCTTTGAATAAAAATGTTGTGACTTAGATTCGGTGCAATAGGCATGCAATAATATTTTGAGATTGAAACTTAAAAAGTTTACTTTTAATCTCTGCCATTAAACTTTTAATCTTTTTATTTATTTATTTTACTTTTTCATTTTTTAACTTCTCTCTTCTTACACATTAAAAGGTAAATGCACTAGCTAATGCACAAGACAAATTGGTCTCACCTTGAGTGTTCTATTGTATGCTCTATAAATTATACTAACGTGTTTAATTTTTTTCCCTAATTTAAACCTTATTTATTAAAGGAAAAAAAAAAAAAAAACATGTGACAAGCTATTATTACTTTATTAGTGAAACATAAAATGGAATCTTGAACAAAATATTTTCATTCCTTGTCCCTTATCTCTTCTTCAAATTGTGTTTGTTTTTTCCCATCTTCCTTAACTCTTATCCGAATAACTTTATTTAGCTTCTAATCCATTTATAGATAAGATTTCAATTCAAGAACTCCATCATCGAACAGTTATCCTAAGCACTCAAATTGTAATCTGTTATCCCTTAATTAAAAACCCATTGACCTGCACAGGCAGGCTTCAATTTAAGATATTACAGCCTTAATTTGTCAAACACACAGTTCAATTATTATCTTAAATCTAAAAGGATGTATCTGTTCCAATTTAATCAATCTTTTAATAGTAATAAAGTTGTTTCTGAAAACTATCACGCCAAATCTATTTTTAAACCTGCATGAAATCACATTCACTACCACTGGCATCCCTAGCCATCTTATAAAAACCTTCACATTCTCGCTCACCACCAACTACGTCTCACAAGTCTTACATTGTCCTTTGTCACAGAGAGAGAGAGGGAGTTTAATTTGTCAGCATGGGTGAGAACATGTCAACTAAAGGGAAGCCAATTAGATGCAAAGGTAACTCTTTGGGAATTCCTTGAAATTTTTTTTTTTTTTTGCATGATATGAATTGTGCTTCCTGAACTTTCTTGTAAGTGTGTGAAAATGATTTGTTAGCGTTCAATATGTTTACTATATAGCTGCTGTTAGTCGCGCACCAAATGAGCCACTAGTGATGGAGGAGATCATGGTGGCACCGCCAATGCCTCGTGAGGTTCGGATCAAAGTCATATGCAGCTCCCTATGTCACACCGATATCGGTTTATGGGTTTTGAAGGTTGTTATTTCAAACCATATATATTCTTTAAACTTTTACTTTCATGAGCTTAATAAATTCTTGAAAATTTGTTGACACTTAACGCTCTTTTTTTTTTTTGGTTTGAAGGATTTGCCTGGAATATATCCAAGAGTTTTAGGTCACGAAGCTATTGGGTTAGTTTTACATTAGTTCTATGATATGCAATATTTTGGGGTTTGTTGCAATGATTTCAAACCCAATTTCTTTTATGTGTTGTAGGGTTGTGGAAAGTGTTGGGGAGGGTGTTCATGAAGTAGCTGTAGGAGATACTGTCATCCCTACATTCGTCTCGGATTGTGGTGAATGTGATGGTTGCAGATCACAGAAGAGCAACATTTGTACAAAATTGCCTTTCAAAATAACACCTTATATGCCTAGATATGATCAGGGCACCAGATTCACTAGCTTGAATGGAGAGACCATATATCACACTTTGTGTGTGTCCAGTTTTTCGGAGTACACAGTGGTAGATGTTGCCCATGTAACAAAAGTTGACCCCTCAATCTCCCCAAGTAGGGCATGCCTCCTCAGCTGTGGAATATCAACAGGTAATTTTGCAAGGATTAATTTCCTTTAATTACTATTTGGAACTCGAGCAAATGAAACAGCTATAGCTAGGGGAGAGGTACCTTATTGAGATTGAGTTATTGTTAAATCCAACAGTTTAACAAATACATGCATCATGCATGAGCCTATTAGGTCATATAGTCGAAATATTTAATTTGAACTATGAAATAATTCCATTTCATATAGAAACAATTCCTCCCATTTTTCTTAGTTTTTGTTGATAAATGGATTCATACTATATTCTATATATATCTTTTTGAAATTTTTTTTACTATATAGAAATATTTAATATTTTAATAATTAGCCCTCAAAAATGGGACTTGTCCCCCCAACTATTTGAGTTGGTCCAATAATATTCTTAAAAAAAATTGTCTAATTTATCTAGTAGTTATAGAGAATGTATTATTTCTCAAATTCATTTTTTATGGTAAAATGTGTTTTATATTTTTTAAAATTTTGGATCATTTATGTCTATGAACACTTCATTAATTCAATTGAAAATTTTTTACTCACAACAGTAGACAATTTGGTAACTTATATTGAAAATGAAAATTGTAAGGATTTCACTATGGAAGATGGTGAAAGATTAATTTAATTCTATGAAACATTTAATTTTAAGGATTCATTATGAAAGATACTAATTTTTTGTGTATGTGTATGGATACATGTGTTTGTGTATGTGTATAAAAGTTTGTATAGACTAATAAATTAGCAATACAAATCGGTCCCTCCAAACAAAAATTTCTGGCTTCGTTTCTGATAGTAATAATATTTAATCTAAATCATAAAAGGGTGGATGTGATACCGGGGTTATCATTTTTCAATTTTTAATCGTTTGTGGATGACACTTATGCATTATTAGACTCCGAAAGCACATTGATGTGGTTTTATCTCATTGATAACTTGGGTTTTCAGGGGTTGGTGCTGCTTGGAAAATCGCAAATGTGGAAGAAGGATCAACTGTTGTTATATTTGGGTTGGGGTCCATTGGAATAGCTGTATGAATTTGCAGACTTATTATAAGCATAGTTTTCCTCACATTCATCTTTGATACTTTACAGAAACTCATATATAATTAGGTTTTCTAGGTTGCAGAAGGAGCTAGACTCCGTGGCGCTGCTAGAATTATTGGTGTGGATCTTAACTCAAAAAAATTTGAAATGGGTAAGAAAATTATCTCTGCGGATCACCTGTCTTTTTGGGCCATATGAAACTCTGAAAATGTCTTGATGAAATAAGATAACAAACGCCACCCCTTTCTAAAATATAAAATTATCTCTGCGGATCACCTAGTATTTGTTTACATTTTTGCTAAGTAATGTCATAGTTTATAAAGTATTTTATAACATTTTTATAGATTATTGATCTAACTAATTCTCATTAGTTCTCAAGCCTACTACTAATGTTACTTTTTTACTTACCGATAATCATTCACTTCATCAGTAATTTTAAATAATAATAAAAAATTGTATCTTTATCAATTTCATTTTTTTTGCCATTTTTATGTACTTAGTGAGTGTTTTGTAAGAAAATATTAGAGTTAAATACTATTTTATAATATTTTTTACAAACTAACAAAAATGTGACAATTTATAATTGGTGGAACACATTATTGACCACTTTAAATAGATGATAGAAGATTTTATTCCGTTTTATATGCTATGATCAATACAAAGGTCTTTTTTTTTTGCAAGTCAGTTTATAGTCATAACATAATGATCACTAACCGTTCATTAAATATGGAAGTGTACGTGGAGAATATTTTTTTATAATGAAACTATTAACTATACGAGTAAGCTTTGCATTGGGTCAATATGAAGATGTTTTTTGTTGTTAAATCAGGGAAAATGTTCGAGTCACAGACTTCGTCAATGGAGGAGAGTGTGGAGACAAATCTGTGAGCCAGGTCTTTTTCTTAACCTACACAATGATTGTTTAATTAATGGGTCTGTTATTATATAATTGTATACTTCTATCTACTCGTAATATTGAGATCATGAACTCTTACTAACCTAGGAGTGAATACGCTTATCGGTGGCTTCAACTTGTGCCTCTATTAAGCACAAGAATTGTCTCTGTTATGTATCATGTAAGTTCTTTCACAGATTACTCCAGGGCTTGGTAGTAGCCCGTGATTGATTTCGCGTCTTTTACAACAGAAAGAACCTTTTTTGGTTGGGGTAGGCAGTGCCAGTTCCAAAAGTCCAAGTCCAAGCCAGGGAGTTCAAGTTTGCACCCAAAAAAAACATTTATACTTGCTAAAAATAAATTATGTACATTATTTTTTTAAAAATAACTGACATGTTTTATTTAGCATAAAAAAGAAAAAATAGTTTCTCAAAAAAAAAAAAACACCATCACTCGAGAACCTAAAATTTTGGGTTCAACAAAAACAATTCCCCAACATAATTCTTATCCTTTTAAACCCAACAAGAAAAAAAATCCCCAAAGAACAACAGTTAAAATAGGCCAAACATGAAACAAAGACAAATGAACAATATAGTCAACAAAAAACCCATTAAAAAAACGCTTATCATCTCATTCAATTCATTTCATAAAAAAAATCTATAATTTTATTTTTCCTTGAAAAAATGTATTAAGAGAGATACTGTGACTATAAGTTTTTCTTGGTGGTGCTGGCAGTTATGCTCTCCTCGACTTTGCAGTCGTAGTAACTCAGCTCTCTTTCATAGCTCAACTCATAGTCGCACGTTACTTTCTCTCTCTCTCTCTCTCTCTTTCTCTCTCAATTTTTCTCTTCTCTATCATCATTCAAACTCTCTTATATTATTACTCTTATCTTAGTATTCTTAATTATTATTTTATCTCTCATCCGTCTTTTTTTGAATTTTCATTTTGTTAGTAGAAAGAAATTGTAAAATTTCATATATTTGTATTTTTCTTTTTGTGAAGTTGATATATTCAAGTTTTATTTTTATTAGAGTTTTTATAATTTAAGTTTCTTAAAGACTACTTTAATAAAAAAAATTGGAGAACCCCAGTGGGGTTGGGACTAGCTAGGGATGGGGTTGGCAAATTATCGCATGATAATTAATGGTGAAAAGGAATAGATTTTGAAATTGTGAAGTCTTTACTGCTGCTGATGGGTGTAAATCAGCAAATGCTTAGCTCTTTTATTTTAAATTATTTTTTTTAATCTGTTGCTGTTTCTGTCTCCCTCATTTTGCAGGTGATCAATGAGATGACTGGTGGGGGTGCAGACTATTGCTTTGAATGCATTGGATTGCCATCGATGGTGCATGAAGCATATTCCTGTTGCAGAAATGTCTCTCTCTCTCTCTCTCTCTCACACACACACACACACACAAGCATGGCATACGATATGATCTTTTACTGAATTTCTTTTCAATGCTACCCACTGCATTCTAGAGATCTTGTGTGGTCCGATTGCTTTATGACTTAATTTATGGCAGAGACATATTACGTGTATCAAATCTGAGCCCAGCATCACACCTCTCAAATCTATATTTATATGAACTGAGACAGCTGATCTACTTGTGAGAAAAATAATTCATGAATTGATGATCAAATGGGTTCAAGCTTGTGAACTTTTCACACTTCTGAGAGTTTAACGATTTATTGTTAAAAGGGAACGGAAATTGGCTATTTCAATATAATAAGGTTAGAGATACAAACTATTTTACAAATTTTTTTATAAACTGCTGATATGATAAGTAATTATTGGTAATTATAAAAGTAATATTAATGGTAAGCTTAAATAAAAACTAATAAGAGGTTGGCCACATTAACATTTTGTAAAATAATTTGTGTCTGTAGCATTACTCATTTCAATATGCTAGTCTAGAAATTTCCCAAATTAACATTAGCACAAGTTTGTGATTCCAATTAAATTTACATTATATGAAGAGAATATTCAAGAAAAATTATATGCAGCTATTTTGTTGATTGATGACAGTGTATAAATTGTTTATTGTGCCACAAACCCCTTGTTCTATTATTCACTACAAAATACTCATAAATTAACGTGACAATAATTATGATTGATGACAGATTAATAATATAATATAAATAAAGAATAACATTGGGTATATTACAAATTTTCATACACAAGGTTTACAATTTGATTGTTCATCAATCATATTCATTATTATATCTTATTGTAAATATTTTGTAGTAATAACTAAATTATTTAGTTACTTTTTTTTTTTAATTTTTATATTATCTTAAAAATTTGACATAAAATATCTAGTTTTCCTAGCATCACTCTTAACACTAATTACATTATTCCCCCTCAACATGTGGAAAATTTTGTGCCTCTAAACTTATTTTTTTGGTACATATAATTATTCTTGTTGCTTGAACTAAATACAATCATTTTTGTTTTCTATTTACCTTCAGGGTTGGGGAAAAACTGTAATAATAGGAGTGGCCAAACCTGGATCAGAATTGGGCCTTAAGTATCACGATATCCTTGATTGCAGGGGGCAAAAGCATCATGGGATGCATCTTTGGAGGAGTTAAAGCTAAAACTGATATTCCCATCCTCCTTCAACGTTACTTGAACAAGGTGATTAATTTGACAGTTTGGAAATGACTTATCTAGCTTTTTACTGATTTTTTTTTTTTTTGCTGAAAGCATGTGCTAAAGTATACTTACACCTTAAAAAAACAAGATTTTTTTTTTTTTAAACTCCAAATTAAAGTTAAAAGCTAAAAACTAAGCTTACAAAATGATGTCAAATAGACACTAGTCTATTTAAGCCTTAGAAAATTAAGCTTTGTTTTGATCATGCTAATTAGCTTGCAAAGTAACTATTTATGGATTGCATTTTTGTGGTGGCTATTTTGCTTCTTGTACTTGTTGTTTACAGTACAACCATCAAGTTTTGCTTTCATTCTTCCATATTGTTCCTAACATTTTTTTTTTCTTAATAACTATCAGGAACTGCGGTTGGATCAATTTGTCACACATGAGATACAGTTCGATGACATCAACAAAGCTTTCGATTTACTTCTTACGGGAGAGTCTCTCCGTTGTGTGATTTGGATGGACAAATGAGTGCAACTTCACAAGCGACCTATTTGTCTTCGTGCATTTGGATGTGTTCAATTTGATCATGACTTGAGTTCTCTCAAAAGCAAACTTGATTATAAGTCTTTCAAATGTGTCTTTGTTGTGTTTTATTTGCGCATGTACCTATTCAATTCTTAAATTACCAAAATTATATAAGTGTCTATTTATTTGCCAAAGACCTTGTAAATAAATAGCATCACTCAATTCTTTTTAAAAAATAATTACAATATGCTGCTAATCCTGCAATTTGAAGTGTCAATTCAGCTACAACGTCTTTGACAGCATCACCCAATTCTTACTTGAAAGAAAATCTATACTAACCATATATAAAATAATGTCTTATTATTTTATGTAAGGATAAGGATACACATGATAAGTTGTGTTTATTTTACATATTGTGTGCCTACACACACTGCCCAAAATAACTGCAATCGTGCATTACTTAAAGTTACGATTTCAGTTATTTCGGACCATGTTTATGATACTGCAAATGAACTAAATGCCCCAGTAAAGTACTCGTTCGGGGAGTCTTTGTTTTCTTAGACGAACCAAAGTGCCTTAGCCTATATACCCCGGAGCCAGCTTCCTTTGGTATTTCCCACTCAATGGTTGCCATGCTATACAAGTAACTGTCATCTGCTTTCCACTTAAAAAACAAAGAGAAATCATCATCATCATAAACTGGAGTCCAATGCTGCCCTTGAAGCATCTCTACCACTGCAAATGTGCCTTCTGTCAATAGGTCATATCTTGTGTTTGCACTCCAAAATGTGGCACTTGCTTTGTCTCCCTTTGTGAATGTGCCATTTTTGGGTACAATGATGTCTTGTTTCATGTCACCAAAGTTTGTTCCAGGAGGAGCTGAGTCTCCAATAGGGTCAAGTAGGAGGCTGAGTTGTGTTTTAAAAAGATCTGGTGGTGAAGGACCTTTCATGATCTTTTCTCCTTTTGCCATTGTTTCTGCTAATTTCTTGAATTCTTGGATGTATGCTGATAATGTGTGTGGACCATAGAGGGTCGAGGCAGCCTGTATATACCAAATAAAATTTTGCATATATCCCCAAAACTGATAAGGCCTAAGCCTAAGGATTACTTAAAATTCATATATTCCTAATGCCATGGTAAACAACAGGGATAGATTTCTATTTAACCCCAAGTTTATTTTTTTCTTCAAAGAATGGTAAGCATAGCATTTGCATGTGAAGTTGTCACTGATTATGTACCTCGTATCGTTGTTGCTCGAATTCTTCGAAAGTTGCAACGTATTGCAAATAAGTATTGGTGAGGCCGGCTATTATAACTTCAGTGTTGTTATTGAATTCTCCATTTCCATTACTTATGAGTGTCTCCTTAACTGCCTCCCTTAGTCGCCGCCCTGCCATTGTTGTGAACTCTGCAATTCTCAATAGCTTAGAGATTGTCATTGATGCTTGGTTTAGATTTAATTTTATCCTAATAAGTAATACAAATCATGCAAGAGCTCAGTACTTCATATCTAGTACTTAGGTTTCCTCTAGGTTTCATTCTCATGTACTTCATTTGTCATTTTCCAACGCTAGATGACAACACTCGCACAAGCACACACAAACAAGAAAAGTCATTTATTTGGTGCAAGATTATTAGATGGAAAAACTAACCTCCTGGTACAGAAAGTATGATCAGCTTTCCCAACCTCAGCATTTGAATTGGAAGAATCGCTGGCTGCATTTATATCCACAAAACCTACCAGTAATTAGAAAATCTATTGTGTTATGTGTAAGCCAAACAACAACAACAATAATAATAATGTGATGTGTGCCTTCTTGAGTTTATAGCCTAGTGATAGTCAAGCACTCAAGCTTAACCACTACTAAGCTTTCAAAAAATGGTTCTCTCAATTTTTATTTTTCTTTTAATACATAAATGGGAAAGAGAGAGAATGACTTCTAACTCTAAAAAAAAAAAAGATGATGCTATTATTTATTTGTTTTTTGAATAAAAAGGCGCTGTTTCTTAAAATGGGAAGAGAGAGTAGGAGGAAAATTATTCAGCATCAGCACTACTAAAGTAATGGGAAGAGAGAGTCGGTTATTACTTTTCAAAATCTTGGGATCAAATTGAAAATTTTGATAGATTTTGAGGACCAAATTAATGTGGTGCTTACCCAATAACTATTTGAATTTTCTTTTAATTTCAAAAATTATTTGCGCTACTTTAATTTCATTCTGAATATTTTCCCTTGTCATGACATGAGGTTCATAAATATTGATGTATTTGTTTTAATAACTTAAAACGTCAATTAATTTTCACTGTTAGTTTTTCACATGTTTTGTTTTTTAGATATAATCATACTTTTAAATAACTTAGTTTCTTAGAAAAATTTAAAGTTATTAATAACATGAATGAGAAAGAATTTAAAAATTTTTAGATAGTTTGTCTTAATCATGCACAAACATTTCACCAATGTTTAAAAACTGATTTGGGCTTTTGGCATTGCACTTGATAATGGGTTGGTTTCTTAAGCAAGTCTCTCAAAAATAAAATAAAGGGACATTATTAACTAACATGAATGCAGAAAAAACTGTTTGGGAAAATATGCAATATAAAAATTTAATGAGTAGCAGACTAGCCCCATATTGTCTTAGTGGCGTTTTTAAGCCCTATAGTGACGTTTTCGGATCCTATAGCGGCGTTTTAAGCCCCATACAAACATTTCGGCCCAGCGGCGTTTTCCCATTTTTTTTATATGTCTAGGTTCAAAACGTTTTTGATTTGGGCTTTTGGCAAAATTGCACTTGATAATGGGTTGGTTTTTTAGCCCTAAGTCTCTCAACTTTCTCCATAACGTTTTGTTGATCTGCAAACGTTTTTATAAGTCCCCATAACAGGTTCAAGGGGCCCTACATCGTTTTTGGCCGAAAACGTCACTCTTAAAAAACAACTTGAAATAAGTGAATTATAGTCATACCTAAAAAGTGGTATATTGCTATATATTTCCCAAACAGTGGATTCGAACCAGTCATATATGGGGCCCGACGGCCGAAATAAACAAATTCTCTTATTAGAGTCTCCCTGTGACCCTAAAGGATTTTCTTGCCGGATAATAAATAGTAGAAATTATTATGAAGCAAATAATATAAATTGAAATTTTATCGTATCTATATTAAAAATAAAATAAAAAATTCTAGAGTACAACAAATTTCACAACTTCATAGATGACAAGTTGTGAATTAGATATAATAAAATGATATTAGTAGTGAGTTTAAATGAGAATCAATAAAAACCTATCACCTCAATTTATGGGGAAGTTTCGGTGTTTGTATTATGTAGCATTACTTTTTGGAGGAGATAGATACTTGAGAGAAACAACTATATTATCTTGTAAAACTTAGGAATATTTTGCTATTAAATTCAAACACATGGCTATAATGACCAATGAAGTACAAATAGTGTTTTCTTTTTCAAAAATAATTAAATTCAATATAACTATGTATGTAAATTTAATTAGAAAACTTATTGTATTGTACTAAAGTATTGTATCTAAATTTACCCTATATTATCTTTTGTATGGATTATTAGATTGATCTATCCTAGTAAGAGTTGCCCCAACCCGGATTTTTTTTCTTCTAAATAACCAAATCCCTCAAACAATTTCATTAGTTAGCAAGGTTTTGAAACGATTTAGTAATCTAACAAATCGAGTCCATTGTACACGATTTTGTTGTGCTAAATGGAGTCGTTTAGAGTCGAGTTCCATGGAAATCAAGTCTCGGGAACTCGACTCTCAACGACTTGATTTCCCTGAGAGCCAAAGACTCGATTCCATGGAACTCGACTCTCAACAACTCGATTTCCTTGAGCCAACAAACATCAAACCAGAACAAGAAAAAACAACGAAACATCATCAAATCGAAAGACCCAAACAAGAAAAACAACAAATTAGAGGAAAACTTTCACTGGAGCTCCGTCACCGCCTCTTGGAACCGCTGGTTTGTGTTTCTTCTTTGTTTGGTCCGGGTTTCTGGGTTTTCTTCTTTGGTTTCGCCTTCTTCATGTAGTTCTTGAGTTTTCGGGTTTCTTGATTTTGTGGTTTCCTCATGGAACTCGAGTGTGAAACACTCGATTTCAAACTGAAACTCGACTCCTCTTCGCTTGATTTCAAAGAACAAAATCGAGTCCAAGGGACTCAATTTGTTAGATTGCTAAATAGTTTCGAAACCTTGTTAACTAATGAAATTGTTTGAGGAATTTGGTTATTTAGAAAAAAAAATCCCCCAACCCTACTCTATAGCCTAAATACAAAATAGGACCCATAATGCCCAGAAAAACTCCATAGGTTCATCAGGCTGACCTGAAAGAAAGTTAACAAAATTGGAGCATCGAACGTAGAGAGAGTGAGAGAGAGAGAGAGTAGAAATTATCATGACCTTTGTATCACCTTGTTGGATAACAAAGGCACCAGGTTCATCTGTAGTTCCAGCAGCAAAACCTGGACCAAGTGCTGCAGGACATGTTTTGACTACATTGTTCCCATCTAATTCAACTTCAATATCAGTAAAATTTAAATAAACATGGCTATGATCAATCTTTCCTGTCAATTCCTCTGTAGCAGAAATAAACAGATCAACAGCCTTTTGGTATTGCCTCTCCCCTATAATCTGTGTGCTTAGTATTTCATCTGGGTATCTGTTTCACAAAATCACAAACCCATTAATATGAGCTCGCATCAAGAAAGACATAAACCCATTAAGGTTAAAGTGTCAATACCCAGGCCCACGGCCCATACAGAGCTGATCATTGCCATGGCAGGAGGAATGATTGAAGTCACAGGGTTTTCCACTTTCAATGCAAAATGCTCCAAGCACATTTGGGGTCACATCTCCAACATTTGATTGGCAAAATGCTCCTACAAATAGTGACCCATTGTTTTTCCTCACCTTAAAACCTTGGCTGGTTGAGTTACTGCAGGGCTTTTCTCCTGTGACTTTGATTGCTTTCGCTTTCTCTACCAGTGTGCTAATGTCTAACCCCACATAGGAAAGAAACAGTTACAGGATGATGATTATCATGAAATTATGATTTCATAGCAACCAAAAAAAAAAAAAAAAAAAAGATCTTGTTCTTCTATAAAATAAGAGCAATGCTTTGGATAATAGAAAAATCTTTTCTTTTTTCATAATTTGTTGAGCTGGTATTTACACTTGGTTCTGGAATGTTTTATACTTCAAATGTGTCAACATTTTAACACAAACGGTAAATGTGAGAGAATCAAAACCCTTTTCTTAGACTAAATATTCTTTTATACTTTTTATATTCACTATTTCATACGCATATTCACAGTTGATATAAGAATGTTTACATCTTAAAAATGTTAACATTTTAACAAATAAAAGTAGACGAGAGAGAATTGGCTAAATATTTTTTCAAATTCTTTTTATATCCACTATTTTACACACACATTCAACTTGATGCAGGAATGTCTACTTTTAAAAAATGTCAAATGTCAACATTTTAACACATAAAAGTGGATGGGAAAAAGAGATGTGAAATAATATATATGAAAGAATCAAAACCCTTTTTCTTAGGCTAAATATTCTTTCACTCCCTTTTACATCCACTATTTTTCACACATGTACACACTTTATGTGGAAATGTTTACATTTTAATATATAAAAGTAGATGTGAGAGAAGCAAAACTCTTTTCTTAGGCTAAATATTCTTTTACTTTTTTACATTACTATTTTACACAAATATCCATATTTGATGCATGAATGTCTATATTGAAAAAATGCCTAGCATTTTAATATATAAAATTGATTGTAAAAAAAGAGATGTGAAATAATGAAGGTGAGAGAAAAAAACCTGATACATCAATTATAACATGTTACTTAATAAAACGGAAAAAAAAGTAATAAAATATTTTTTTTGTGTTACTACACTTTGGTAAGGTAAAATGTGACAAGTTGACTACGTGCCTAAGACTTTGGTTTAGAGATAAACTTACTCGATCTGTTAGAGGAGTTGGCGACTGGTGTGGAGGATGAGTTACTGTTAGAAGTGAACCAGTCCTCGAAGAATCTAGCAGCTGCACCTTTGTTGTCTCCACTGATGAGCTTGTTGTTTCTGCTCATGGAAGTACCATGCGTTGCGTACCAGCTAAAGGCTCCAATGCTCTTCTTGCTTGCACAATCAAAAAACTTCAACAGTGTCATTTGGGTATCAACGTTGTTTGGGTACCGGGCTCTCTCCTCTGCCGGGTTTAACAAATAAGCACTTGGGCTCCTGTTTATTCCCGCATTTTCCACGTCTCCTACAAAATCACATATATTCTTTTTTGGTAATTTGAAAAGTCTGATTACATAAGATGATTACACGATATGCAAAGAAATGCTAACCTCTATTGATGAAAATTGAACCAGGCTTGAGATTGTTGTGAGCCTGAACAACGCTCAGCTCGATTGCGTTAACAATGGCATCAAATGATTGATGCACAAAACCGAGAGAAGTGATAGAGTAAACTAGATACTGCAAGTAACCCCCTGGCCCAGCATGAGTATGGATGCCACTGATTGCCACATTTTCCTCCGTGTACAAATCTCCAAACCTTCAAATTACGAAAAAAATTTAATATAATTGTTAGCCAAACAGTAGCATATTGTCACAAACTCGCAATGTATATACTTGATTAGATTTTGGTTCTCTGGTGTACCTTGATTTTAGCTTCTCAAGCACTTTTATAGTGACAAGCTGTGAAGCCATGCCAGCATCAAGATTGACAAAAGCGAACCTTGGACCCTGGGAACTCTCAGCAACCACAAATGTCCTAGCTCTTAGCCTAAAATGGATACCGGCAGTGCTTTGGTCCATATTAGCATAACCCATCATTTTCACCCCAGCAGCAGGACCAGTCATGTCAAAGCTACCTACACCTATCAAGTAATCCCCATTAGTGGATCTAAGCACACCACAGATAATACTGATTACAATCATAAGTGATACACGATGTAGGTGTTGATGCATTTTTGCTTAATGCTTATCCTTATATTTTATCAAAATATTTGTTTAGCTCAAAGATATATAAAGCGCTAGGTTTGAACTTCAGGGAACTTTTTGACACTTATGTTTCTTAGGATTTAGTGACTAGATTCTTTTCAAGTTTTGGACCTTAAGAGAAGAAAAAGAGGATCTTACATTGTTTTGTCTATTTGTAAGGTTTGAGTTGGCACTAGATCATCGCTTCTTGGATTTCTCCGTATGTGAGATGGACAAAGGTGTGCTCTTGTCAATTACAATGGGAATTATGTGACTGTAACCGCCGATTAGATCCTACAAAGTCACAAGCAACCAAAGTCTTTAAGGTTTCTACATGACCTCACGTTATATTTAGGCCAGAGTGTTTGAGAGACTTCAAGTATCTACATCTTATTATTCCATACTCTAACAGAACAGTGATGAGATACTCCTCGTCTCATAATAATAGAACTCACTAATTAATCTATGATGTAGTACACGATGAATGTGAGACAAGAGAATATTGCATCATTGTACTATATAAGAGAACCTAATACTTTTATGAGTCGAGTATCAGCATAAATATGGTTTGACCTTTTGATTCAGCCACTTAAATACTTGGATTAAGAACAAGAGCAAGAGATGAAGGAAGATGTTCAACTGCAAATCGACAAAGCTTACTTGTGTAATATAGGGTCTAAGTTAAACTAACAATTCTTTAGTATAATACTATTCAATGGCTTTTTATTAAATTAATAATTTAAACAAATATTAAGAGCATACTTAATACTTTTTATAACACAATACTTCATGGTATTTCCAAAAAAAAAAAAAAAAAAATCATTTTACCAGTGATTTGATAATTGCAATAATGAGGAAAAAGAGATTCAAATCTTAATTCTTATCATAAAAGAAAATAGACAATGCCACCGAGCTATATAAGCTATGTATACATACTTAATAGGTCGAGCAAATTAATGTCCAACACGAACTTGATCCATGCACCACTATGTAGAAGGCTTGGCCTGTACCTACCTCTAAGTTTAGCCTAACACAACCCACACAACATCCGCAATATCATCACCACTCATATGCAAACCCTCCACAATTAGCAAAGCAAGCCATAGCCCGAAATCGCAATTCCCACATAATGGGCAACATGCCGATCGATACATTCTAGTAGTCCAAATCCTATCTTCATGCCGATCGATACATAATGGGCAAACGCTACTTCATCAATCTATCCATAGCCAAGCCCACACAAAGCTACTATGGTTCAGGAACAGAGCAAAACAATTTCCTTTGGGGTCCACCGTAGGACCAAGATAACATTATATAAACTCATATCACAAATGAATAGACAAAGACTCATATGTAGTTATGTATAAGCTTTTGCTATTTTGCTTAAAAATGTGAGCAAAATATTTTATACTATGTAAAATATAACTAAACTAAAATTATTAATTCAATTTCTTTTTAGATTTTTAATGTCATAAATTTTGTTTATGTAAGTCATATATTATTTAGTAGGTGAAAGATCTATAAATTTTATATAATTAAAAAAATTGAATTTCATATTGAGTATTTATGTTGTATTTATATATAATGTTTTTTTTAAAAGTTTTATTCACGTAGTATGATATAATTTTTATTTTAGTGAAACTTTAAGCTTTTAAGCCTTTACAATTTTTTTAATTTTTAAAGAGTCTCAATCTATGGTATCCACTCCTGGTGATAGTTTTTTATCATTAAACTAAGATACCAATCGGTTTTTGGTATAGACGGTGATTGGACTCCAAAGCTCTTATTCAATCATTAAAGACTTTACTAATTAAGCTTTCCGGAATTCACAAACCTTTACAATTTTACTTAGAAAAAAAAAATCATTTACGAATAACAATACTAACAAATTTATGGAATACATACCATGTAACTTCTTTTTTTATTTTATTTTATTTTTTTTTTTTTTTTGAGAACACATACACCATGTACTTAGCATATATAATTGGTCCAAAAATAACAAAGCAGTTTACCAATCAAAAATCATTTTAGGAAACTATGTTATTACAAGAAAATTATCAAAAGGCTTGTTACATTTATAAAGCCAACATAGCTACTTATTGTGTGGTCATAAACCACCGAGAGGAGTAGCACAACTGGCTATTATTACCGATAACTTTGCTTAACCAAGGTTATTAAAATCAGACCATACGGTCGGACCGGATTAAAAAGCGGTCACCATTATGGTTTTTTAAGCATAAAAAACCGGAATTCTCTCTTTTGTAGTGAACCTTCTGAACCTTAATCTAACCGTACGGTTTGTTGAACCGTGCACGGTTTTTCCGATTTTCTTCCCACAAAATTTTGCTAAAAAATCTCAGTCTTGATCTCGTTTGTCCACCATCAGAAGCTCCACCATCACTTGATCTGACCGTTTGAACTTTGAAGGATCGATCTACTTGTTTGGAGATGAAAGACCGAGAGAGAGAGAGGGGCAAGAGTGATAGAGAGAACAAAGTAACAGAGAAATAGAGAAGGAAAGCGATAAAGAATTGGTAGAGTAAACAAAGTAAGAGCATTCCTATCAACAATTCTAAAAAATTTAGCATCTACCATCTCAAAACTCAATTTTATAATATATAACACACCACTTTACAATACAACCTATATCAAAACTTCTATTTTTTTTTTTACCATTTCATTTAAATATTGTTTATTTATTATTTTTCAATAATTTTTTTAATTTTCCTCTCTCCTTTGTCTCTCTCTTTCTCACAAAGACCGCCGGCGCCACACTACCAACAGTCACCACAAAACCCACCACCCAACCACCCACCAAAAATCCACCACCCATACCATAACCACCACTAACAAAAAAAGGAAAAAAAAAAAAAAAATCAAGAGAAAGAAACCCCACATCCACATCCACATCCACGTCCACCCACAACCACAACATCCACTCACCACCACCAACCACGACTTAACAAAAAAAAAAAAAAACCTCCACCATCGCCACCACTAGCAAACCCACCACCACCGGCCCACCACAATCCATACCCATCCAAAACCAAATCACAAACCCACCACCCAAAACCAAATCACAAACTCACCAAAATATTCCCAAATCGGAACCCCTGTACAAACCCACAACTTGCAAATCGGAACCCAAGGCGTGAGAGAGAGATAATCATAGATATGAACCGATGAGGGCGAGTGGGAGGGCGAATCAGAGGTAGCGGCGACTTGGCGATATTGCGGCCAAAGAGTAGAGAGATCGGCAATGTGCTAGTGACATTGTAGACGAAGAGTAGAGAGATTGAGTGACCAAGAGTAGAGAGATCGAGTGACCGAGAGTAGAGAGATTGGCAACGTGCTAGTGACATTGCAGACGAAGAGTAGAGAGATCGAGTGACTGAGAGTAGAGAGATCGACTACGAGCAAAGATTGGTGACGAGCACAACAAACCATGAACCGTGGAGAGAGAAGAGAGAACAGAGATTAAAGAAGTGAGAGAGGAAAGAAAATGGAAAATGAGAGAGAGGAGTTGGGTGAATAAAAAATCATTTTTTATTTTACAATACAGCTATAGTGCACGCTCACTGTAGCAAGATTGTAAATTTTATAACATATACCAATTTTGATGGAGAGATTTTTTGAGGTTTAGATGCTAAAAAAAATATTTTTAATATTTGAGAGTGTTGATAAAAATGCTTTAAAAAAGAAAAAGGAGAACCAGGATTTGATATTGGGAATATGGAAATGGTTTCTATTTTAAATTTTTTTTATCTAAAAAGTCACGCCTCTCCCTCTTTTTTGATAACCATCCAACAATTTCTTCCGCTCTTTATTATCACCTTTCCCATCACTTGACTAGTTGATTTTTTTTTCCTTTTTCTTTTTCTTTATAAGAGATATTTTATAATTTTTGTAATAAATTACAAAAAAATCTTCTATGTTTTATTCTCTTTAAATATTATTTTGGTTAAGTTTGTTGAATTTTGTTTATGTATTTTATATATTTTTGTATTAATAAAATAACCTCGGATAAACCTCAAAAACTTAAACCTTTTCCTAATGCGACATTCCTCCTTCATAAGTTCATACCAATAAGCATAATGTGACT
>CP116445.1:17453148-17876237 GCA_028216015.1 Quercus dentata | reverse complement strand
AAAGAAAAGTCTATGCAAAATAGCTCATTGTGCGGTATTTGTCCTATAAAGTGATAGCTTTTAATTGTACTGTGTATTTAAGAGTTAGGCATTCTTGAATATACATCATTGTTAGTTTCTTTAAAACATTTTCCCCTTCTCCCTGTATGTGTTAAAAATATTTAATATTAAAAAAAAAAAGTGATAGCCTTAAGCCTTTAACGATTCTAAAAATTAAAATGATGGCCTTAATCTTGGAAAATGCATATATTAATTGCGCCTATATTATTTTTATTTGTGATGTAATGGAGTGTAAAATTGTCAAGAGTCTTATGGTTTATTAATTAATTTGCTTTTTTGATAAGTAAATGAATAAAAAGAATTAACAATCTTTTCTTTCATTCACTTATTTAATATTTTTTTTTGAAAACACATCCAAAAATTAAGAAAATGTACTAAATATATCCAATACTTAATTATTTGGTTTCTATTTTTATGACTTAATGAGATTATACTAAGATTACTTAAAATATGTTACTAAATTGAAATATAATAAAACCAGTCAATTTGTTTTTCTTCTCAAACATTATACCAAATTAAATGTATACATATTTGATATTCCGTATTGCCTAAATTCCATTTCGTATATTACTAACATTGATTTAGATATTCTTTAAAGCTATTGGTGATTTGGTGTGATGGTGACCAATACTTTTTTTTATACCTGAACATCCTTGGTTTTTGTTTTATTATTATTATTATTATTATTATTCATTTTTGTTGCTGTTATTGGGTTTAACATCCCAAATTGATATGTTACACAATTTCATCCCGAAAAACACTCTTTTAAGCAAATTCGTCACAAGGAAAATTTAAAATTCAACATCATCTTTTTTATATTTGTTCATTTCAATTATAATTAGCATAAGGTGAAAAAACAACTGTAGTTTTTTTATTAAAAAAAAATATTTATCATACCACACAATGACACAAATTTTTATTTATTTATTATATTACAATAATTAGAACTAGACTTATTACACGCGCTCTGCACGTGCGATGCGACTCTTTTTTTATTTTGAGTTTAATATATTTTTTCAATTTGAATTTATACGCTTTTAGTGAGGTTACACGGAAGAGATTTTTAAGAAACTAAAATTTAGAATTTGAAATGGAGAAACCACAGGTTTAGTGTGTGCTAGTTTTTAGGAAAAAAAAAAAAATGTATTAAACGTGCATGAGATATGTAGGGTTAAAGGCCTAAATTGTATATTGGGTCTTGTGCCTTGGCCTAGAAAATGAATGGTTCAAGGAGGAATAAATAGTTATTGGTGATTCCAGTTCTGAGTCTCATAAGTAAGGAAGGAATGGAAGATGGTTCGAGGAGGGATTCCTCATCGGGTATGATAAATATAGCTCAAATATGTATTCCTACAATCGGGGTAACCTTCCAAAGTTCGGTGATAGGGACTTGTATCATGAACATACGAGAATGAGGGAAACCCAAAAATATCTAAAGGAAAGCTGCTACCACTGCATTGAATGCACCGAATGACTATTTTTTATTTGCATTTATGTGGAAAAGACCCACGAACAATCTTGCCTTGGCTATTACAACTCACAGAAAGCCTAAGAAGGTGTCGATGGGACATGCTCAAGTAAGGGCTCAAATGATAAACAAATGTAGGATCAAGATGGTCCAAAGGGGCTATATAATGTGAGAGACCATCCATGAGGAAGGGATTGGGAAAATAGAGAAAGAATCGTAGCAATCAAAATTTTACTTGTACTCAACCGTTATTGATCTATATGGAAAACTGACCTTCTCGGACAAGGAATTCATTCAGTTTTATATTCCTTGTTCTTGCTTGATCACCTTCTAAACCCATACTAGCCGTTATTAAATTCATTAGGGACTAGTTTTTTGACCGCTCTTTACAAATTTATTATATTGGGCTCATTTGACCAATATCCCATACATCTTGGGCTTGGACTGCAAAGCGTGTTCTTACAAGATATATATTTAAATAAAGAGTGTGCTAATTTTTAGGAAAAAAATATCTCTAGTATTTTTTTTTTTTTGAATTTTGTTGAATTACAATTTTAACCATATTTTTTTTTTTTTTAAGAATAAAAATCATTTAATGATATTAGGGGTATTTTTGACATTTTTTGAAGCTATAACTAACCTTTTTAAAAAAAAAAAAAAAACGAACGATAGAGATAACTAATTTTTTGAATTTTCTTAACATATAGAGATTAATAGCTTAGAGCCTTATAGCTCAATAGAATTGTCTCCTCTCTTTTACTAGAAGAACCATATACAGTTCAAATTATTCTTTCTTCATTATTATATATATGGAATCATTAAAAAAAAAAATGAAACTAATAAAATTATATTAGTGGTATGTTATAAAAACATATGTATATGCGGCGGTCAGAGGCTTCTCATTGGTTTTGGCTCCTCAAATAGGAGCCAAGAGCAAGTAAAATACGTTCACGCATGCGCTACTCCATCATCAATTCATCATCATCATCTCCTCATCCTTGTATATGAGTTTTAAATGATTTATTTGGAAATGAAATACATTGGCTCTTGTTTATCAGTTTATGATTTAAATGAACAGCCGCAATGGAGATCAAGTTTTGGTGAAATCTCAATGCATAATGATTACGAAAATTGTAATGTCAAACTTAATCATCATGATTTTTTGCTAGGGGAAAAAATTCTATGCAACTCCAAACTCCAAACTATTACATAGTACATATATAGTACTAAACTAGAAGAATTTGAACCCCTCCAATATCTACGTCTCTTGGATAATGATTTTGTACAATTTCCAAGGTGTTGAAGTTGAAGGTCTATTTCCAAATTTTCTAAGAAGATTTTATGAATTCTTTGGAATAGATAGAGTCAAACAAAAACGAGTAAGATTTAGTTGTTGAAGTTGAAAGAAATTCGGCACAAAAGCTAGTTATATCTATTATCTAGTCTAGCATGCATTAATTGGTTTTAGGACCACGACCATCCCATATAGGTCCATAATTAAAGGTGATGTGGTCCATTCCTTAACCTAAGGGAAACATTTATTGCTCTTGTTTGATATATATGTGTGTCGAAATTAATCATGTATTCACATGTCTTATTAGTTATTAATTTCCATCATGTACTTCAAAGGCTACAGGTATATAGAGTGTTATTCAGGTGTTCCAACACTCCCATGAATTGCGGTTGACATCTTTTGGGGTTTTAGATTTAGTTTAAATTTTTTATTATTTTGATTCATTATAATATTTTGAGATTTAGTTTTGATAAAATTAAAATATTAGACCAAATTATGTAAATTGCAATATTCATTAAATAATGACTTTAGACAGTTGAATCAAAACTCAATTTTTTAATTAGGCTTGATAACCAACAATCCAAAAATACCTCAAACTTAATCGAAATCAATTTATACAATTTCGAGTGTGAAATGTATTTAGTACTAGTTAGGAATATCTATTTTTATTTTCTATTTATCATTGTTATTATCAACTTTTAGGAAGGCACATTTGATACATGAAATGAAGATTACATTAGAAAAATTATTCTTTATTACTGAAAATAAAACATGTTGTAATGGAATTATTATTACTATTCAACAAATTTGGTTGTTACATATGAAAAGTTTGTAGTAGATTATGCACAAGAATTTCTTTTTGTTAGAAATATATTAATTTTAAAAAAAAATTACATGCATCGAAGAATATCAATTACAACAATTTTAAAGAGGTATATTAATCCCTCAACTTAATGAATAGTTATTTCTATATAATAACTATTTCTTGTTATGTAATGTATTATAAGTTTGTTTAAAACTCTATATATTACTTTCGTGTTTTATGTGTTCTTATAAGTATTATTGTTTCTTCAAAAAAATAAAAATAAATTTGAATAACTTAAACTATTACACATAAAATAATTTTTCCATTACAAGAGTTGTTACAATGTATCAATCATATCCTAAATATTTTTTACTTAAACCCAAATGAAAGAAAGAGAAGGAAGGGTCAAAGAACTTATCAATAATATTAATAATATATATATATATATATATATAAAACCAAAAATGTTTGGCCTATTGTTGTCCATCCATACTTTTAACACATCAACTTGTAACTTTCACAATAGGTTATAAATTTGAAAATCATTGTTAATGAGATTCTTTATGTTATTAGTCTAATTTAAAAAAAAACATATACCCATAAAAAAAATACAAATAAAAATAACACTTATAAAAAAAAGCAATAATTCTAAGTCTACATTATTTTATATGGAAGTAATAAATAATCAATTTCAATCTCATCCACATATAATATCTATTGTAAAAGTTTTGTCACGGTCTTAAAACAAACACGGGCGAGAAGTACATCACCGCAAAAGACTGTGGAAACAGTCAGCCAATCTGAAATAAAGTGGTTGGATTGCATAGTCGTACCCCTGGACTCGTACACAGTTGATGGCCCCCACCCCCCACCATTCCTAACTACCCCCAAAGAAAATTTCACCGCCACTGTTGCCATTTGCCAACCATTTCGGATTCATTTCTCATCCTATCACTCACTGCCCTCGCTCCTCCGGCAATCTTCACGTGTACCCCACTCGTGCCAAGTAAAGCACTAAATTTATGCAAAAAAGAAACAAAAGTTCGTCGAGACCTGGCCCCACCATTTGAAAAACGTGACCGCACCCTCGAGATCATCAAAACAAAATCCAACGGCTGCAAAACAAAGATACCAAAATTAAGCTTTAAGATCACGCTCGCATCAAATAAAAACCCAGTGGAAAAAAGAAAAACAAAGTGAGAAAAAACAAATAATAATGCCCAAATGTTTTTTTTAAAATGGAAAAAGAAAAGTAAGTGAAGCTGATGGGTCGCTTTTTTAATCAGTGCTTCAATCGCTTTACTAAAAATTCCAGCCTCGAGATACAAGCTGAGTGAGAGACCAAACCAAACCCACAAAATTTTTGTATTTATTTTATTTATAAAATAAATTTAAAAAGAACTTTCAGGTCTTTATGTTCGATCTAATGTTTGGCTTTCCATATTTAATTTAATCCCAGAAAAAAAAAAAACACATTCACTCACCCATTCTTCTTTTCAGCTCAAAATGATCAAATCTCATCTCAGATTTGCACACATTATGGATTTTCTCAGCTCAGCTTCACATTTTCCTAACTTGTAAGCTCTTTTTACCTTTTCCATTTTTTTCCTGTTAATTTTGTGTTTGTTTACTGAGGATTTCTAGTTGAAGCACGTTTTCCTTGAATCTTGATTTCTCAATAAACCAAACGGCGCGTTAGATTGATATATATATAGGAGAAATGGATTTCTGAGCTTTATTTTCTATATTTATATTCTTGAATATTGCTTCTTCTTTCTTTTTCTTAAATTAAAAAAAAAAAAAAAAAAACTGTATTGAAAATTGAGTGATTTAGAATTACTAGTGTAATATAAACGGTCATGAGTGTCTCGTAAATAACGGATTTTGCGCTTTCACTATAACTTAATTTTTGTGGATCTGGTGAATGGTAAAAGTAATTAATTTGATAAAGCTTTCCGTTTTTTTAATTAGCTTTGTAAATATATATATAAATCAATGGTTCATTCTGCTAGTAAATTGTTGTAACAGACTTTCGTTTTAGTAATTTTTTTCTTTTTTGGCTTGAGGTTTCTTGAAATTTGGTGAAATTGTTGACTCTATGTTTGCGTGGTTTCGGTGAAAGTTGTGAATAGAAAATGATGAATTTTGAATGAATTTCAATTCAATTTGGACTGGTTAGTTTCGCTTCGAAGACAAGGTTTTGACTTTACTTGCATTTTAGCATAAAGTAGAAATGTGGTTTGGTATGCGTGAAGATGTTCATTTTTAGGTAATGATTTCAGTTAGCAGCTTCATGTTTATATGTTTTTTTTTGGCCTATGTTTGTTTTATGTATGGTTGTTCGGGGTTTAATGTGTTTTAGTTGTTTTGTTTTTAGATGAATGATGGAAGAGGAGTTTTGGGGATGAGGATTAGTGTGATTTGCGCGATTGTGATTAGGTACGTGATTTTGCTGGTGAAAAAGTAGAGAACACAGAATGTTTTCTGAGAGACTGACTGGAGAACAATCACTTGGTCAAGATTTCGAGGCTTTGAGTGTGTCGAAACGTCTCGTCAAGTGTGAGCCAGAAGTTGAAGAAGAAGTACAAAGGTGGCAGGGGAGAGGAAGTGGATGATACACGAGGGGTTTCTCTGAGGTGTCTTACTTTGTATGGTAGAGGTGGAGGTTGCAAAGTGGGTGCTGATACTAGTGATGAATTTGGGGATACAAGTAGTAGAAGGAGGTCGAGTTCCAGCGAAGAAGGCAAAGGGTACAAAATGATTTGCGGCACTGAAGAAACTGCAGTGGATTGCTTCTCACACGGGGGTGAAGGAAAGGTTTTGGAGGAAAAATAATAGGAAGGATTTTGAGCTTGAAGAATCAGTAAGAAACAGTAGAATGCACATATTTCTTCCGGATGACATTCTGGAAATGTGCTTGGTGAAACTCCCGATGACTAGTCTTATGACCGCCCGGCTTGTCTGCAAGAAGTGGCGACACTTGACTACCACTCATCGGTTTCTACAGATGAGACGGGATGGTCCACATCAGAAACCATGGGCGTTTCTGTTTGGTGTTGTTAAAGGTGGCTTTTGTTCTGGTGAGATACATGCATTAGATGTTTCTCAAGGCCAATGGCATAGGATAAATGCTGATATTCTCAAAGGAAGGTTCATGTTCTCTATTGCCAGTATCCAGGATGATATATATGTTGTTGGAGGTTGTTCTAGCTTGACCAACCGGGAGGGTGGATAGGAGCTCATATAAGACGCACAAAGGGGTGTTAGTGTTTAGTCCATTGACTAAATCTTGGCGTAAAGTCTCATCTATGAAGCATGCAAGGTCGATGCCTATTTTAGGGGTTTCTGAGGTCAGTTCAGATTTTACATTGAATCAAAATCGTCTAGATAGACGCTTTTACAGATCTCGGGTTGGTGGGGTGTCGGATGTTTATGAGGATCCTCACAGGCTTTCACTAAGACGACAATACAGAAACGCATTTGATGAAAATGAGGCTTCATTGTTGCCCAATAGAAAGTCGTACAAATTTACGAGACAAAAAAGTGATCAGTCAAGCGCAAAAGGCTGTAGAAGGTTTGTGCTGATTTCTGTAGGAGGTCTTGGATCTTGGGACGAGCCTTTGGATTCTGGAGAAATCTATGACTCAGCATCAAATAAATGGACAGAAATCCAGAAGATGCCTGTAGATTTTGGAATTGTTTGTTCTGGTGTTGTTTGTAATGGAATGTTTTATGTATATTCTGAGACCGACAGACTTGCAGGATATGACATAGAAAGGGGATACTGGATTGGAATCCAAACGACCCCATTCCCATCCCGTGTTCATGAGTATCACCCGAAACTTGTGTGTTGTAATGGCCGGCTGTTCATGCTTTCTGTCTCCTGGTGTGAAGGAGATGGTCAAATAGGCCGGAGAAACAAGGCTGTTAGAAAGCTGTGGGAGCTAGATCTCATGTATCTTACGTGGTCTGAGGCTTCTGTACATCCTGATGCTCCAATGGACTGGAATGCCGCATTTGTTGGTGATAGAAACCTGATATTTGGGGTTGAAATGTTCAAAATATTTGGTCAGATACTGGATTTCTTGACTGTCTGTGATGTATCTGATCTGGGGGGCTAGCTGGAGGCATATTTCTAGGAATCATGTAACTCATGAACTGGATGCTTCTTCGTGCATGACTAAAACACTGGCAGTGCTACATCTGTGAAGTACATTGCAGACCGACTCTCATGCAGAAAATCAAATACATTCATTTCTCCCTCATCATTTGGAGCAGATTTTCGCAACTGGCAAAATTCTGTTCTCTATTAGTTGGACAAAAAAACAAATTGTATCCTGGCGACTACCTCTGATTTCGGTTTCTTATTCCCAGTGCTATTAAAGGTAAGGTTGGTTCATGTATCTTTTGATGTAATTTATTCACCACCATTCATAAAATTGATTCTGTACTACTTTCACATATTTTGCACCAATATCCTCTTTCTTGTTTAAACGTCCAATTTGTGGCTTTTGTTATTAGCTTGAGTTGTAACCCATCACACCCGTTCCTCATGTGGGTTCTTTTGAGCTGATATTGAATAAGGAACATAGTTGCATAAATTTTGGAATGTTTTACAGCCTCTCTTTTTGAATGTATGAGTTTAAACTTAGTCTTTCTTGAACATAAGACTTGGTCGCCTCGTTAGGCACATTTCAAGTCCCCACAAAATACGCTATACCTCTGATTGGTTCTTAATTTGACTCATTTGAGATCTCAAGAAGTTGATGTTTTGTTTAAATTTTAGAATTTATTATCTTCCTAAGCATTGAATTAGCTTTTTTTTTTTTTTTTTTTTTTTTTTTTTTTCCTTCCTTTGTGATTTGTAAAGAAATTAGAAAATGTATTAAATTGATATCTCATTCGGTCACAAACAATTGCTATAGGAGATATCTAGAATGTATCATTTTTTGTGTTTGCGAATCAATCATGGTGTGAAGCAGTCATAAACTGTTTTTGGCTCATATAATCAGTTTCAACGACATTTAACTAACTTCATCCCCCAAAAAAAATCTTGTAGTTGACTAATTGTGAATGCATTTTATCTTGTTTTCTTCTTCTTCTTCTCTCTCTCTCTCTTTTTAAACATGGGTTTGTTGATGCAAAGTGCAAACCCAACCCCCCTTCCCCTCCCTTCTTAAATGATTTCTAAACTTATTTACTTTCTTGATCCTAACTGTTAATCACAAAACAATATTATCTTTCTTGATCCTAATTCATACTCGCGACTTTTTTATTTTTTTTGAGCTCGTGTTTAAGGAAAGTAGTAAATTAGTACAAAACTCAATTAGATCGGTCCTAAATTGCAAATGGGAATGATATGATGAAAATATGTATGTTCAACAATCTTTCATTAAAATTTAAAAAAAAAAAAAAAAAAAAAAAAAAAAAAAAAAACCTTAAATTATAAGTTCCACTTTTTAACTTTGATCAAAATTCAATTTAGTCCTACAATATTCGATTTAATCATTTTAGTCTTCAAACTTTAAATGCTATTTAATATAGTCCTTAAATAACGGACTTTAAAAAAGCGCCATTAAACACCGTTGTTTTGGGTATCTATGAGTTTCTCACAGTAAATAAAAAAAATTAATAAAAAACCCAAAAATTAATATATATATTTTTTTTCACAGTAAATAAAAAAAAAATAATAATAAAAAACTCAAAAATTAATAATATATATTTTTTGAAAAAATATATATATTAACTGTTTTTTTTTTTCATGAAGGGAAAAATATTATATAGATATATATATATATATCCAGCAAGCTTTCTCGAACAATTACTTTCCCAAGTAATCAAAAAAAAAAAAAAAAAAAACAAAAGAGCTATAGTAGGCTAGAATTTGTTTTCCCTTCAAAATTGAAGGAAGAGGAAAAAACATAATATTTCCCTAAAAATTTTCCTAACAATCAAGAAATTGATCACATTACTGGTGAAATATGTAGTGTATTTAGTCAAGTATGGTTACAAACAACGTTATCTTTCATGATCCAAATTCATACTTGTCCCTTTATTAGAAATCAACCTCTGCTCAACTTCAAAACCTCATATGAAACTCTCAAACCCAAAATTTTAAAGCTGTTAACTAGTTCTAGGGCACTGATCTTTATATAGTTATATCCAGTTATTTCATTGTGGCAAAACTACTATCATATGAAACTATCAAACCCAAATTTTTAAAGCTATAATTAGTTCTAGGGTACAACCACTAATCTTATATAGTTATATCCAGTTATTTCATTAGAGAATGATCATGGTTCATGGATATGCGTCATGACCGATTATTTTGTTTCCTCTCTTGGTAAATTGCACACACTTGGTGAGATTCGAACACATGATCTCACACTCCAGCAAATGGAATGTAATACTATTTGAATTAGAACTCATTCACTTTTTTTCTATTTGTTTAACTCTAAGGAGTATATTTATTTTCAAGACGTGATAGTGGGAAATATGAATGTGAGTTTTAAGGATATACATATACTACAGCACACTCCTAAATTATAAAATGATCACAATTTTCGGTTTACAACAAGAATGAAGGACAACAAAAGAATCTCATCAGGGAAAATTATAAAAGAAACTCTATACAACAAAATTATTGGTAAATTTCAGATTCAGCGGACAATTCTTTTAAAATGAAGTCTTCCTTCTCCATCGGCATGTTTTTTTTGCAACAAGGAAAGGTCTAGGAGTATTGAGTATGAAGATGGCATAATGAATCTTTTAATTAAATAATTCAGTATTTTGGTCCCCAGGTGTTCACAAGGTTACAATTGATATTTTTCAGCTGATGTCTTGTTGCTAATGTAACATGGTTGAAGATGTACATACATCGTGCAGAGGCACAAGCCTGTATAGAAATAACCCAAGATCTTCTACCAGGATTGAGCAATAGAAAATCTAACAATTTCCTGCCCTTCAATGAATAAATACTGGATTGCAGTTTAAGACTTTCAAGTAAAGAAATGAAAATCGATTGAAACAGAATTATTAAAAACAAATCAACAGCTCTCAAAACCCTCTACAAATGGAAAATCTGTATACAACAATATCTACTTTCAACTTGATGCTACAAACTGCTTGGGGACAAAAGAAGGATTACATACAGGTCCTTGCACTAGACAACTTAAGGAGCAAATAATCATTGAGAAGAGGCCTAGCCCATGTTTGGAAAGATTCCAGAAAAGTTTGGTATTTTATCAACATGCTTCAAGGCACGCTCAGCAATCTGCCTGGTTCGATAGTCACCATGCTGAAAAGCATCAACAAGTGCTGTACTCACGTTTGGATCTCCTGAAACTTCATAGGCTATATCATCTGTACGCAGAATTCTCTCAACAACCCAAACTGCCCTCCTCCTCAGATTGTCTGTCCGTTTCTCGAGTAAAACGTCAAGTATAGGTTTGATTCCCTCTGCCTCACACAGCACTGTTACCCTTGTTCGATATCAACCCCATCATCCAACAAAGTAGATAGTGCAGCAAGTGCGGCCTCAACCACCCTCTCATTTGTGTGGTCTAAAAGTGCTACTAACTTCTCCACGGCCTGTCCTTCTAGAAGACAAAAGGATTCCCTCTGTGTACATGTACCCGGTGAAGCTTACACAATCCAGATATAGTAGGCGGTTTGCTAAAACATGGAAAGATTGAGCCACAAAGGCCAGGTGGTGGCAACTCAGGCAATCTTGTCAAATTTTTAGATTCTAGTGATAAGTTCTCCAATGCTGTGGCAGAGATCATCTGTACATTGTCTAGTCCATTCGCCTGAAGCATGTCAGTAAACAATTGAGCAAGATTGTTCTCACGGCACAGTGCAACGCAATCAGGTTCATCAGCTAAGACAAATGTAACCCTTGCAAGGACTCGTACGAGCCCTTCTAAAAATGGTGTGACAAAGCGAGTGCCCCTTGTCTCCCCTTGCCGGATCCTGGCCACTCTATTGATGATCATCTGAAAGGCAGACTCATCTAGCATCTGCCTGGTAAGGCCCAAGTCCCTCTCAGGAGATCAGCTAAAGGCCAACAGCTGCAGCCTGCTCTTCAGTGATTCCTATATTTTCTGATATGACTTTAATTAGGCTGCTGAGCTGGCCAACTGAGCCACGTAGGGCATCAGCCAGTTCCTGGCCCATGAGTGGGGAGAGGTTCTGGAGAAGTTTGATGGAAGCTACACGCAAATCTTTCTGTGGAGCCTCAATAAACTGAACCAAACTAATAGTAGCACCAGAGCTTTTGATGGCAGCAACAACATTAAGAACTGTTGTTTTAGAACTAGTGAGTCCAACAAGAACCTGGAGAAGCTTGCACTCAATTGCTGGACCTGTGTTGCTAATAAGATGTAGTAGGTTATGGACTATGTCTTCTGAGACCAGTGTCTGGTCGTCAGATCCAACTAGGATAGAATCAAGTCATAACCTGAGTTCACAACATTAGCAAGAATTGTTGCAGAGACCTCTTTTAGTCTCATGGGAAGCTGATTGGAACCGACAGTGAAAAGGTCCTTCACAAGGGGGAAGTATTCCAGCCTCTATCAGCACTTTGGCACTTGCCTCATAAGAGGAGATCTGGTTTAGAGCTTTTAAAGCAGATTCTCTTGACTCCATAGTACCACTTCTCATGATATTAATCAAAGATGAACCCACAGTTTTAGCCACAATGACTTTTACATCATTGTTCAAGACCAGCTCGCCAAGGTATGAAGCCATGGAAAGTTTGGTTTCTGGTCGGCCTGCAACCATCACATTGAGGGAACAGAGTTAATTGCATGACATTCATGAAAGGAATATAGCTTTTCTTCAAGGAGTGAGAACAACAATATCTACATTTAAATATGAAAGAAAACAAAATCAAAGAGAAGTACAGCTCAAACCTATATAACAAACCCAGTGACACATTCACATTTTACTTTGACCCTATGGGTCTTGAACCCAACTTCACTGTCCGCCCATTCTTATGAGGGTTCCATTAAAGTTAGAACTCATTGCAGAAGTAGCTAATGTTCTAACTTATTACATGACCAAAAATAGTTCTACTATTTTCAAATCCTTACATTGTTAAGGAGGGCCCATGCCTCTACAAAATGCTTTCTTTCCCCAGCCCCCAATTCCCCTTTTATTCCCTAAGAAAACAGAAAATTATGTCTATAAAAACTCATCAATCAATGATGACCAATGATGATTATAGGAATAGGCATCATAGATCTCATACAAGAAAACCTTAAATTTTCTTTTAGAACATCATTTTTTCATTTGGAATGTGTGCCAAAGTTTTCAAACCATATATCAAAAATCTCTACATAAAAAATATTAAAAGAAAAGGACAGAAAGACAAAAGAAATTATGTTTTATAATGTGATACAACAAACCATCTCACCTAGGAGAGGGTATCTTATGAGACCACCCTCTCACCTCATGGTGGGACCCACACATGTTGTGAGAGAGAGGTTTCATGAGATGCTTTTCCTCACCTGCAAAATGCAAGACCCTTTTGTATTGATAGAATCTTTTCTACAACAAAATTGAATGTGAAATCCAGCTTCTCTTCACTGTCACAAATTTTCAAAGTCTTACTTTTTATTGATACATCTGTACTTTTTTACCTAGATTTTTTTTTTTTTTTTTTTTTTTTAAGTAAATAAAACCAATGAAATAAGTGCCCGTTTGGGAGGATGGTTTAAAACTGTATTTTTTCAAAGTATAGCTTTATAAATTCCCACATTTTTCTAAGTAGAGCCTTTTTTTGTACCTTTTTTTTTTTAACGTAAAAATAAGTGGTACCAAATAGGCACTAATCCATCTTGGATTGAAAATAGCAAATTGAGAAGTTAAAAACTTGAGCTTTCTAATTTAGCTATTGACTTGGCAATGCATACAAGTTTGACTTATATAAATCAAGTTATTATTAACTTACACTTCCAATGCACAGTCTTAACAATTAACTTTAGCAAGCAAAACATTATGTCTTGTTGCACCCTGCCAGAAGCAGTACACTTCAGAATGAAAGTGTGACCTACATAGTAGTAAGACCACAGGGAATACCAGCTTATGATGGCCAAGGAAAAGGCAGAACAAAAACTGTACTTCTCAATCTCTTAAAATTATGAAATCTCAGCACCAAAATATAGATATTGCACAAATCAAACTACCATAATTTGTAACAAAAGTTCCAGATATAACTAGATTTCAGAGAAATAAGGGAGCACAGTGATAAATACATTGGCAGTATGACTTTCAACATGGTTCAATATAACTTCAAATTCAAACAAACATAACGAGAATCATTTTTGCAACCATGTTTTGATGAGAAAGAAATTGGCCAAGGAGTTCAGTTATGTTTGCAACAAATTAAGCAAGGATAATAATAGTAGTGAGTGCAAGCACCTTCAAGGATTTGTGTCAGAAGAGGCTGCAATCTTCCATTTTCAGCCATCTGCCGCACATTGTTCTCACACTTCTCCAGATTCTCCAATGTTTTCTCAGCCTTCTCAACAGTAAGAAGATTTTCGGATTTACTGCTTGTCATCCCAACCAATATAAGAATTGCTCCATTGACTGAACCAATCTTCTCACACAATGTTTCAGATTTGGAGAGCTCATACAGCAAAGAGACAGCTTCCTCCCTCTCTTTGGAGAGCTCATGAGATAAGAACTTTACTATAGTGCGCACAATGTCCCCCTCAGCCAACATTTCCTGCAAAACAAAATGAAACCATTAAAAAGAGGTGCTAAGCCCAACCATGCTAGTGATTCCATAGAAGCTATGAGGAATCACAAAACCTGTGACATCCTACCTTATTCTCAGTATCTTCCTCCACCACAATTCGGAGAGTTTCCAAAGCTTTACATCGAACTCTACGGCTGCCGCTCTTCAACATGTCAACAATCAAGGGTATCAACCCTGCACTACGTGCAATATGCTTGTTTGATCGGCTCTTTTGGCAGATGTGCTCAACATACTTTAAAGCATAAAGAATTTCAGTTTCTGAGCTGCCCAGATTCAATGACCTACGAGCCATATCAAGCTGAACTGCTTCATTCCTAGCAGTCCACTCTTCAATGGTGTTCCGCAAAGCTAAGCTAGGGTTCATATCTGTGCTTTTTAATTCTTTAAGCGTTAAAGGACATACCATCTTTCTTCCACTCTCCTTGCATTCCCTGAACCACTTTTCAATTGCTTCACGTTCGAAAGTTTGCCCATTTTCTAAGGTTACAGGATCAGACATAACTTGCTTTGTCAATGGGCAGACAAATGCATCATATATAGGCTCAAGGTGCACTCTTTCAAAATGAAAGCTCTCATCTGACTGGCTGCCAATTTCAGAACTCCCATCCCAGCTATCAGCCATCTGATTTAAATTACTCCCTGCAACAAAGTAGTATTTCAGAAATGATAAACTATTGTGCTAATAGCTTTACAGTGGTCAGGAAGTCATACAAAAAGATAAAAACTAAATCAATCTGAGATAAAAATAAATAAAAAAAGATGAAGGTGCTTGACAATAATAAAAGAGCACGCTTAATTGTTTAGTGTTTACCAAAGCATCAGTGCGTGTGAAAAATAACAGTGTTCACACTCCCTCTCGTTGTTTAGGGATTGAGGGAGACACAGAATTTTTAGATATAATGACAAGTATTAGTTGTAGATTGTTCTAATGCTGCAACATGTCACAAAAAGAAAAACTTTGTAGACAAAGGCATATATGGAAGGGTCAATGTTCTTTTAGATGGGCACTAAAACCACTTTGAACCAAAAATTGGAAACATGCAATCAACCAATCCAAATCTGCACTGAATTATAAGAGACATAAGTGGCAAATGATTCAAACTGAAAACAAATCTTATAGTACCCTGAATTAATTGTAAGAATCAATTCAACTCTATGAACATTACTAAAAGTGAGCCAAACTCTGTCCAAGTTATTACACCAACTCAACCTTCATTAATCGTTTATCAAAATGACACCTTCAACCACACCCTTCCAAAGTTTTCAAAATTTAATTAACCCCCCTCAAAAATTCATCATCCAAATGATGACCCAGTTTTAGTCCCTACAAAAAAATTCAAAATTTTCCAAATTTAGTTAATCCCAAATAGCATCTTACTAATCTCAAGCAATCCCAAAAGCCCCAATGCTTTCAAAGTGATACTCAACCTTCATTAATCGTCCATCAAAATGACACATTCAACCACACCCTTAAAAACCCATTCTAAACTAAATCCAAAATTTTCAAAATTTAATTAACCCTCCCCTCAAAAATTCATCATCAAAATAATGACCCAATTTTAGTCCTTAAAAAAAAAATTCAAAATTTTCCAAATTTAGTTAATCCCAAATAGCATCTTACTAATCTCGAACAATCCCAAAAGCCCCAATGCTTTCAGAGTGATCATGAACAACCTGAGCAAAATACAGAGAGTATTACAAAACAAAAACACCAATAAGAAGGGATCATCAAGAACCATTACCTATCTCTTAATTCTTGGAAGACCTTGAAGAAAACCCTAATTGTAGTTAATTTGACAGCTTGGCAATAAAATCAAGGTGGACTCTTGAGGCAGAGAAGATTGTAGTACAAAGCTGTTGTTCCATGGATAATGAATTAAACCCAATGAAGAATAAGAATTAGAGTTTATAAGCTTTTTCCTAGTATGAGGAAGTGGGAAACTTTTAGTTTTGAGATATAGATAGAAAAACATAAAAATAAAAAAGAAAAAAAAAGAAGAGGGCTTTATGTGGTTGAGAAAAGGAACAAGCAGAAAAAACAAAAGAAGAAAGTAGTAATAATAGTAAGAGGTAAATATCGTGGAAGAAAGAAAATGTTGACTCAACGAGAATAGTCATCTATCTAACAAAGCCAAGCAAAACCCATCACAATTCACAAACCAAATATCTCAGAGAGAGAGAGAGAGAGAGAGAGTGAAGAAAGAGAGAGCAGCTTCACCATCCGTTGACCCCACAAAAGGCTTCAAAAAAAAAACCAGGCTGGCTTGGTTGGCTCACTGGCTGGCTTTGGTTTGGTTTTGGCTATATTGCTTTTCAACAAAAGTATCATATGGAAACAGAGACATGGTGGGATTAAACATAGTTGATAGTTCCACGTAGCCGTGTACCAAAGTAGTCAAGTGCTACCAACCACCAGTTCTTCTCCCCGGTAAGAAAAGAGTGGGAAACAAAAACACTTGTTGTCTTTCTTGAGCTGGGTCACTCTGTCAGGGTAGTTGGATGTTTTTTTTTCGTTCTTTTTCTTTTAGCCAATAGAATTTTATTGGAATAACTTTTTGATGACTAATAGAGTTTTTATTAATGTAGCTTTAGATATTTTTTATTAGTGTGTCTTATATTATTGTGTATATACAATATTTTTTCTATTCGAAGAAATTATACAAATCTATAATTGTGTGATCATCATTAAGCTTAAAGATGATGATGGGTTGCTTGGATAATTGATCTTCTACCAAAACTGTAATATTTTATAATATAGTAGTAGATGCTTGAAGTAAAGATTGAATTGACTGTATAAAAGATTCTAAAATACTGTAGTATATTTCAATGCTCATTATTAAACTAGGTTGAACTTGTATGCAAATGTCACAGGCATGATCTCATATGGAAATGAAACCTTAAAACATTATGTTTCTTTTTGTTAAGTGGACACTACTAATTAGGGATAGTAACGAAGTGGGATGAAGTAGGACCTATATATCAATGAATCGTAGGTACTTTATCCCTTTTAGCGATGGAAAGCATTTTTTTCATATGAGAGAGAGAGAGAGATAACTGTAAAAATGATAACAGGTAATTTTTTTGATATGTATTTTATTTTTTTAATAATAAAATGGTAATAGGAAATATATATCATTTGATCATAAATTTTTCATCAATCAAATATTTAAAATTATGTATATAAAATAAATTTATAATTAAATAATAAGTAACATCTGATTAACATAAAATTTGTTATGCATATTCAAAATATAATAAAAAAAAAAAAAAAAATTCAATCCAATGGTTAAAATTTTCAAATTATGTAGTCATTTATTTTTTTTTTTTTTTTTTAAAGTGTCAATTATAGTAATGGGCTACAACCAACTACAACCAAAACTTTATCTGTTTTAAAAACTTTATATACTACTTTCGTATTTGTGTGTTCTAATAAGTATTACGATTTCTTCTTAAAAAAAAAAAAAAAGATTGTTTTTTATTTATTTATTTTACCAATTGATGCCTACTAAAATCCAGACCTTAGAGAGAGACAGAAGAGGATTCCAGAACTTTACCACATCTTGAAATTGTACAGATGGATCACTACCTAGTCCTTTGGCAAATAGAAATTTTTTAAGAAGGTTCATTTTGAATAGCCAGATACATGGCGTTTTGAATTATGGTGTCTTGATCAGAAGCGTAAAGGAAAGTCCTTTTTGATAAAAGAGGTACAGAAAAGTCTTACAACAATAGATTAGATTGTATAGAAAAGTCTTTTTGAATTATGGTGTCTTGATCAGCATCCAAACTCCTTATAAAACTTACGAGTTGAGTTGGATGAAGATGAGGTAGAATCTATAAGATGCACAGGTGTATGCAACTTAACATTATAAAAATAAGAAAATAAAAACCCAATCTTGAAAGTCAGAAGTTTCTTTATTTCGGCTGGTCGTACATGCGGCTCTGAGTTCAAACCCGTCCAACACCACGTTAAACCTGCCACGGTTCTACCAGTTGGTCCAAGTTGATGCATATGATCGTTTGAAGGGTTAGTCTGCAACAAAGAAGGCGGCCATGACGCCGCGTTCAGCCCCAAAAGACAAAAAGGCAAAGAAAAGATGGCAGCCAAGTAGTCGAATTTAAGAAAACCAGAAAGCAAAAATAGACTAAAAGTCTAAGAATAAAGACATGAAATATACAGTTACAGGACAGAGCACTTTCAAATTAGTCTCCCTCTTGGGTAGTTGTAAAATATTCTAGAAGTACAGTAAATGCGTATTTTATTCGCCAAACTTGGCACAAATCTTCTGCAGGTCAATGTACGTTTTGGCAGAAACAAATTTGCCCATCCATGGAAAGCACATTTTAAGGGCCTTTAAGAGCTGTCGAACATCAAATTTTCAAACACTCACTGTGCAGGCAGCTTATGGAGTCTCCTCACCAGCCAACAAGCAAGCTGGATGATGACTCTCATAAAAGCCACCACTGTTCCATTTTTGCACACTGCTCCAAGTATCCAAAATACAAAGTTTTGTACTCAACCATATGGTGAAATCAACAGATTTCTTCTGCAAATATGATATCAAAGATGGATTGAACTGCAAAGGAAATGCCACAATCAGATGATAAATGTATATAATCAACAAATATTTATAATTAAATAAAAGCAAAGACAATATAAATAAACTACAAAATTTGGTGAAGTAAAAGCATAACTATACTTTTTACCCTGAGCAAATGTAGTCTTCAGCTATACGGAAAATTGTATAAATCAATGTCAACAACCCATCAAACACAGTTGCAGAACCCATCAATGGCCAAGACCCAGTATTTCTCTTTTCCCACCTATGCTGTCCATATGTTTCTTTGATTTATTTGAATTTTACCAAATTTGCATGTTATGTTGCACATTAAACTAGAAGAACATTGCTCTTGCCTACCTTCGTCTTTGGGGATGTTAGGCTGATCAATTAAGAGCTGCTGGAGAGCACATAGGTCACTGGCACTGCAATGTAGATAATCCAAGATAAGCATGGAACAAAATAGGAGTCAAGTTACATGCTAACAGAAACACAAAGACAAAATTGCAATAAAGAAGAGTTGAGAAAATAAGTGGCAGATCTAATTATTGAGATCAGGTGACATTTGAATGGGTATAACTCGGCAGAATACTCAAACAAGTAGGTTTTTTTCCCCATAAATTAATTGAAATCATGAAAGACAAATAAACACCCCCCGGCGGGGGCGGGGGGGTGGCAGAGTTGTAAAAAAAGCCAAAGTAAAGCAGAAAGAAAGAGAGGAAACAAAATGTTTAAAGAGAGAGAAGGCCAGAAACCCCTTCTCTTCTGGCTTTGATTTCGAAATCCTATGCAAAAGCTAATCAACTTCAAAGAATATGCAAAAAATCAGATTTTGTAGCATACAATACTTCAGAGATACATGAAGGAGATGTATGACCGCAAATAACAGCCCCACTTAGACTTGGATTGGGTTTGAACAACAGAGTTTCTATGCAAATGAAACAGATACAAAAATTTATTTTTTATAAAAAAAAATCTCGCACACCTGGGTTTTAACGTAAGTGTTGATAGCGCTGAAACCACTGAGGCTTTAAGAAGGTACCTAACAAGCAAAAAGGTAGCAAAGTCATTAATAATCTAAACTAAATTGATTTTTGACTTAACTATAATTTGATCCATAAAATGAACCTTATCTAGCAGCAATAAATTACCACTGACAAGCAATGTTCTCACTTCGTATAATTAGAACTGATATCATTATTAAATTCAGTGACATATTTATATTACATAATATAGGGTATGCCCTTATTTGTGTGTATTAATTGGGGAGCATTTAAGCACCCAAAATGCCTCAGACATCAGACTCTGGAATAGCTTATAATCTATCTTCTCTGACGGTTATAGAAAACTACAAAAACACAAGCATAAGGAAATATCGCAGATTTTCCAGACATAGAAAAAGCTCCATACTCTGAGTGGTGCATGTCATAAAGAACCATAAGCCCATCCAAGCAATCAGCAAGAGTGGGTTTTACACCAACTCGTAGCTGCAGTTGTTTCGCACTAGGCTGATTAGACCCACCTTTAACTTGTTGTCTACCATCTCGATGAATCTTCTCAATCGAAAAAACAATACCATGAAATTCTTCCCTGCAACAATCATTGAACACCCATAATCCCATAACATATATAGTGATAACTTGAACTCAATTCCTATGCTCTCACAATACATTTATCAAACAACAAATATGCATCTTTTGCTTACATCGTTCTTTTCAAAGAAAGGAAAATAACCTCCAAAGACTCCAATTGCTTTCTCAGCAAACCATCTCCAATTCCAGCAACACAATTCAAAGAACCATAATTTTTGGAGTCTTGAAGTACCTGTACACAACCCACAATGCCAAATCCAATACAAACATATAAATACAACAACAATCAAGCTCTAGTCCCAAAAATTTTAGGTTCGGCTAAATAAATAAACATATAAGAAGAAAACAAAATTGGGTTATATATAATGTGAAAGAAATATGAGTTAGAAATGAGGTACCTGCAACCTCTGGATGATAGAGGAGGCACTGTTGAACTGTGAAATTAAGCGAGACTGAAGCTCGTCCCAACGGCTCATTTCGTCCCTAACTTTTCTGAACTTTTGCTGATATTTCTTCACCATTGCCTCCATCACTATAACACAAAGAATCAGAGTCACTCAGCCTCCTTTCTTTCTGATTACTAGTATACATGAACTAAACAACAATGTTGTATTATTGGTGGTTCTTAAACGACTAGTCGTATAATCCTGGGCAGTACGACAGTAATAACTGAAGCTTCCTTCCTTGAGCCACAACAAAATTCATGAAGTTGAAATTGACTAATTAATTAGCACAATAATTAATTTTAATTGTTTCTATTTTCTCTTAAACCCTCCTAATTTGTGTCCATAAAAACCCTGAAGATTCTTACAATTAAACAAACAAACAAGCCCAAAAATCAAAACCCATGAGAAGAAAGAGAAACCGTACCTGAGACTTGAGAGAATGGGTTGGGAGGCAGAGGCAATAATAGCCTAGAAGTTCTGTAGAACCAGGAAAAAAAAAAAAAGATTCGACTATGAAAGAAAAATGTGAGGGGTTGATATTTTCGTGAATAAGGAAAAAAGATGAGGGTATTTTAGGTATTTGGGGTGGTTAAAAAACGCAAATTTAATTTAATTTAATTTAGTGTTGTAGAGAAGAGAAGTGAATGATGAATGTGTAGCGTGAGTGCGTGATGGAAGAAGAAAAGGACCAAACTCTAAGCTTCTCTGAAGTAGTTGAAGAACAAGGACAACGAGGATCCGAGGAAGAGAATGTTGTGCAATTTCTCGATTCCTTGGATTCCTATTTAACCTTATTCGATTCTTTGTCTTCGACACTGCGCCAGGTCACCTCACTCTAACTCACTTCCATTCCTTTTTTTTTTTTTTTTTTTTTTTTTGAAGTTTAAATAAAATAGTAGTTTAGAATGGTTGGAATTGATAAAAATTCACTTCCATGATTGTTTGGAATTGATAATAATTGTCCAATGGAAAATTTTTGGATCATTTTTTTTTTTTTGGGAAAGCACAGAATGTGTTTCTTGGATACTGTTATTTGTTTTATTCCTAATTAATTAGCCTTCTGAATTGCTAATTAAGAAGCCTGTTGATTCACTTTGGTTCTATCAGGTATAGGGTGGTTGTTGTTGTGACATTTTTTTTTTCCTTGAATTTTGATAGGGATGGCTGGAATTGGCGAGTGCTCGACATTCCATGGGTGTGTCACGAATTAACGGTACTTTGCTGGACCTGAAACCCCATTCTGCTGCTACAACATTGCAAGTGTCTGAACCTGATGGTAATTTTGCTTCTACCCTTTTGTCCATTAAGATTGTTTCTATTGATAAATTACCGATTGTCCCAAAAGGTTAAGCTATTAAGAAATTGTGAATTTAATCATTTAACCATAATCCTAACATCTATAACCAAGTGAGAAATTCCTGCTATTCAAGTCGTCCATAAACTGAACTGAGACACATTTCTAGTTTTAGTTGAACTTCTACCAATATTTAGTATTTACTCATGGACGCCAAATTCTTAGCAAAGAATGAGAAAGGACATGGAATCTAAAAATTTTACACTAGTATTCAGAATGTCAAGGAAGATATTCTTGCATGTAACAGTGTGCCTGCTTGCTACAACTTATTTTTCAGCTTTTTGAAAATGGGGTTGTTTCAAAGAGCTATACCTAGATAAAAAGGAAGCTTAAAAAAATCTGTACTTTGCTTGAAATCACATGGTGAGGCAACTGCATTTTACATCATCCAAATGTGTTTAAGATAGAATACCAACAGAAAATTCTAGGTTTACAACAGCCCCAACTTTTATGAGTTTTCATTTATACATGCACACACTCACACAGACATATGAATGATTGACTTATTTGCATTTCTTTGTAGTCGTGCCAAAGTAACTTTTGTGATATATGATCTGTTGTAGTTGACTACATGGTGGGACAGCCACATTTTAAATTGAGCAAATGGGCATCGTCTAATAATGAAAACTGCTGCTCTGGAGAAGAAAAAATTAGGGAGGACAAGTTGCAGACAAAATCTGATAGTCCACAGCTAAGACACCGCTCCCAGTTTTCTGGTATAGTTTTGTTGCCCCTGTACAAGGAAGATACAGCAATTATTTGACCTTAAAAACTTAAAAAATTTGCATTAGTCAACTACTTCTGTCTTGATTGATTATGAATGGAGTGTATGCTGTTTTAACTTTTGCCATTTGTATTTTTGTGAAGAAACTCCAGCAACAAGTGGAGCTCCTCTTATAGTTGATGATCAAGTAAGAGTATCACAAGCATTAATGTTTTCTTATAACAAAGAGATTTCTATTCTAGCATTTGTTTTCATGCAGTAGAAACCTTATTGTGAACCACATTGTATTAAGTTCAGTTGGTGAATAAATTTTAAGCAACTGAATTTAGAATGATTCTCAGTAAAATCTTGAATGTACAATCTATGAAATTCTAATAAAGGAAGCATAAAATGGAGTAACTGTCTAAAACTTATCCGTGCCATCTAGGTTCAAAAGGAGCGATCTAAATCACTATCAATGTTTGGGACTTTAGTTTCCCCAAAGCTTCGATCTGCCCAACTTTCATTTGAGACAGGTACATAGCCCGACACAGTTTCTCATCAAGATAAACAAATCTCTCTCTCTCTCTCTCTTTGTGTGTTTGTGCGTGCAATAACCATGTTTTAACCCCATTGTATTTATGCTACTTATATACCAGTTTGGGTTTTGATTTCAATTTGTCTAGAGGGAAAGAAATGACTCATTCCAAAAATTGCTATCATGCAGCCCTGGAGACACTCGTAGAAATGGCAAATATGCGTTCAACAATGTTTTCTACTTCTGATCAAATCCGAAAAGAAATGGCGGGCACCAAGGGATGACAACAAAAGGTATATATAACCCTATTGCTTCAAAGTCAGATGCCCAAAAAAAAAAAAAAAAATCTTCAAAAAGACCTAGCTAGGCCATAATAGTGAATAACACATAAAATGGTAATATTTTACCCAATGAGCAGTGCATCAGAGTGGTTATAAGCGAACCCTATAACATGATGATTGTGCTTGCTTTAAATCTTTGGATCAAGCCTTGGAGCTCAAATACGAAGATTGAAAAGAAGAATAAATGGACTTTTTCAGCTGTGGGGAGGTTTTGCCTTATATTATATTGTTCTTTGTTTCTTTGGTTCATTACAGTCCATAGTATAAAATTAGATAAAAGATCAATTATAGTGCTTCTCCCAGTCAAGAGATTGGGCAATTTGTATAATTTTTATTTATTTGATGCTAACAGGTATTGTATTGCTGAAGAGGTTTGTGACTGAAGGTTTCATTCGATCAATTTGGTGCAGACTCAAGATTCCATATGAGTTTTCAATTTGGTGCAGACTCAAGATTCCTTATGAGTTTTTACTAAATAGCAGTGCAGGGTTCCTTATAGTGCTCTCTTCCTCCAATTGTGATGTAAAAATTATCTTTTTGCACTCCCATTTTTGGTGGTTAGTTATTTAATATTGTGTAGTCTCCATGTATTAAAACATAAGTTTTTACTAATAAAATTGAACCCGTCTTCTAAGTGAATGAAAAATATTATTTTGTCTTTTCCTCTGCCACTTGGGCTAGCTCGTTGAACTATCTATTTTATGCATAGTAACACTAGCTCATTTTTGGTTAATTACAATGCTTTATCTTGTTCTGACATCTCAGCTTAATTCTTCCCATATTGTCAACACTAAAGAGCATTCAGATAGTTTGGATAGAAAGGAATGTGTGCACTTCCGAGGAGTGAGTTATTAGTAGTAACTACTAACCAGTTGCTAACCTGCGCAACAAGTAGGAGTTTTGCATTAATGTAATAATACATATACACTATAATTAAATAACATTTTTTTCCTATCCAAAATATTAGAAATCCAAAAAGATGTTATGAATGAATGCAAAAAAGATCTATTATTACAAGGTAAAAATCCATTTAGAACATGACACCCAATTTGTTCTAGAGCAAGTTTAAAATTAAAAAAATAAAATAAAATAAAATAAAAAATCATACCATGGATCTCAAATCTATACATGCAGTAAACTTTATAATTAGCTCTCAATGTGAGCAAATCCGATAATTGCTACAATTTTTTCTTAGAAATCTAAAACCACTACTTGTCTCTACTATATTTTTCATTACTTAAGAGTGTTAGTTTTCTTGTTTCACCATCCTTGGCAAAAGGCAATGTCTTAGACGGAGAATCCTTGATTAGGAAAGGCCCCAAAGTATTGTTCATTTGTGGATCAGAGTCTTTATTAGTGGTCTCCATCAGTGAATGCGACGACTTCATTGTTAGGTTCCTATGGTTATGTGAAAATGCATTAATTCTAATTGGAGGCAAAGATAAACCTTATAATAGTTTGATGGCTAGTCTTATAAAATACATTTCATAATCTATAATAGATGATGAGTTAATAGACTTAAAACTTTCTACTAATACAAATTTTGGAACCTAAAGGCTAGAAAATAAAATGGATAGAAGAGAATACATGATTGTCATTCTCTATGATGACATGGATGTCATTGCTCCTTATGCTACCAATGAACCTCTTAGTCATTGCTATGTTACCAATGGTTGGTGTTTAGCCCAAAATCATGCCTAAATTGAAAAAGTAATACATTCACGACAAACTCCGAATCATATCTAAATTGAGAAGATGATACATTCACAACAAACAACACTAAATTAATTCCATAATCAGTTTAGCTCAAAATAGTTTTAATCAAGTGATTTCATTCAATTGAATATAAAATATAATCAAAGTATACCCAACCCAAAACACATACCCAACTCTAAGACTATACTCAAATTGGGAAAAAAAAAAGGGGGATTACAAAAGAGACAAAAGAGTATCACAAAAAATCTTAACTGACAAGCTATTATTAATTCTAATATGGGTTTATCAATGTCACTTTTTTAGTCCCCACATATATATATATATATATATATATATACATATATTCACATATATCTATTAATCTGTGTAACAATATAAAAGATTTGGACTGAAGTGGACCAAAATGACTGAACTGGACCAAAATAAACCAATTGGACTAAAATGAACTGAAGTGGACTTGCTCGTATTACCGGCAACCATACATTTACCCTATATGGCTATATGCATCTTGTCGATTGTCTTTATTTGGGTAAATAAGGATAATTGAAAAAGAGAAAGGGACATTAAGAAACCAATTCATCAATATTTACAAGAGTCCAAAAAGGGATAGAGTTGAAGCCTTTGAGTCTTCTCTATAAATAAATAAATAAATATATATATATATATATATATATATATATATATATATATATATGTATCCTTGCTACCATACAGATTCAATGTAGTGCTTTTTATTTTTATTTTTTCAAGCTGAGCAAATTTACAGCTTTATTTTGAGACGTTGGCCTTACAATTAGCCTTATATTGATTGAGGGAAGAAAAGTTTGAGAGGATTATCCCATTTAAGCGCTTATATGGTCTACAAACAACGTTGTGGGGGGATGCTTTTTATGCTTATTACATGTTCCTCGTAAGATAAGCTTGTTAAGCAAGAAATATCTCAATTACAATGGTAGGCATCATAGAAACAACAAAAATCAATACATCTGAATATATTGGCCACCAAGATACCATTTCTAAGTCTACAGGTTGTGTGCCAAATTTTGGAAACAATCAAGTGCGAACTCCACTCACCAAAACTTGAAAGGAAGCATGTACATAGAAATAGTTGGACTGAAACAACTTAAATAACTGCCATAAACAAGCAAAGTTGACTGGCACAGCATAATACTGCTGGTCAGAATAATACAAAAAATTCTTTATTTAAAGATCAAGCTTTAAAAAAAAAAAAAAAAAAACCCCTTTTACTTGTGTTACTATTTCAGCCGCATGTTCCCAAAAGACAACAGCAGATTATCCTCAAAATAATACAAGGCCATACCATACAACAATACACTCGTCGAGATTTTGTTACAAGCTATACAGCACAATAAAAATGGCTACCATTAACGACCCCGGAAGAAAATGGGGAAAAGGAAGTGTGGAGTAGAAACACAATGTAAAATGCCAAGCTAGAAAGCACTCCAATTATCTGAACCTCTCTTTTGAGTTTGACTTTCTGATGAGACCTTAAATGGGCCAGAGGAGCCGAAGGGGTCTGCTTCATCAAAAGAAAATGCACTACTGTGGCCAAAGTCTTTCGTGCTGCTCATTGAATCAAACCTTGTATGCTTCTCACCACCGTAGCCAAAGTCTTGCGTGCTGCTCATGGAATCAAACCTTGTATGCTTACCACCGTAGCCAAAGTCTTTGGAGGTATTCATGGAATCAAACCTGCTAAAGTCTTTGGAGGTGTTCGTGGAATCAAACCTGCCAAAGTCCTTAGAGGAGTTCATGGAATCGAACCTGCCAAAGTCTTTAGAGGTGTTCGTGTAATCGAACCTGCCATAGTCTTTAGAGGTGTTCATGGAATCAAACCTGCCAAAGTCTTTGGAGGTGTTCATGGAATCGAACCTGCCAAAATCTTTGGTGCTGTTCATGGAATCAAACCTTGTAAGCTTATCCCGTGGGGAAAATCCTCCATCGTGCATGCTGAAGGAATCAAACCTTGAGGAGTTGTCAAAGAAGTGATCCCCTACGTCACTGTACCTTGGGAATTGCTAAACTTGGACATTGGAGTGCCAGGTACAGAATCTTCAAAACTAAAAGGGCTCTTCGTCTGAAAGGTACTTTCTGTATGTGAAAATCCTGTTCTTACTGGGCTTACACCAAAGTCACTAGATCCAAAGATATCTTTGTGCTTCTCAGTATCTGAGTCCTGCAGATGACATCGTGGACACAAAATTAAACATAACGCATTAACAAGATGCCATGTGCAATGAAGCATTATATAAACAACAGGATCACAGAAACCTTAGCCCAGCATCATAAAGCTTTGGGAAAAAAAACATTCAACAAATATTTTCTTAATCTCTGATGGTCATGATAAAAGAAGAATCTTCTCTCCCTAATCAAAAGGAATCAAAAAAGTTGAAACAATTCTACAGGTTACACCAATAAAAAGGCTCAGTCAAATGCACATATCAAATGGTTAGTTTTCATCAAGTGCAAACAATTTCCCTCGGTGGAATCTTGATCTTAATCAGCCTATAAGTTGGGTCAAATCATGAACACAACCGAATTCAAATTCTAAGATTTCAGCCCAAAAAAAAAAAAAAAAAATCTCTAATAAGTCAGGTTGAATCCCATGGTAACAATATACAGCAAGGTATAATTTTCTACCCATCTCAAATTGCATGTAAACATCCTGATATACCATTAAATACTTTGGATCTAAACGTGTTCAAAGTTCTTCAGATGTGTGATTAATTAGAGTGTAGCATATGTCATGTTGACTGTCCTGTGTGTCAAGTACAATCTAGGCATGAGATCCTGATCCATCTGAGCTCGAATATTAGGACATAGGGCATGGCTAATTCTGTTGTAGCTGTCCAAGTTCTTCAATATGCTAAGGTGGAACCAATCTTCTAATGGATGTTGCATGCCTTAATGGGAAATATTATGCTATTACATAAATTCAATGTAAATTTAGCAAAAATGAACACAAGTCCCAGGGAACTTATGTTCAATAAACATATTTTCAACTTTTGTTTCTATTACAATTATTGGTTAAATGTCCAACACATTCCATGTGCTTAAGGAAGCTTTGGCTCACCTTGGTATGGTTAGGGTTAAATCCCCACACTGAGTCCACATCATCATTATTGTCGAAGGCACCCCAAGTTGATTCATCAAAACTTCTGTTACCATAAATAAATAATTTCAGCGTCATCAGGAAGTAGAACACAATTAGTACGAGAGAGAGAGAGAGAAGGGGGAACTGCAAAGTGGGCAAAAAAAGACACAAATCAACCCCTGTACCTATGCGTTTCTGCATCTGCTTCAGAACCTTTTCCAAACGGAGTATCTGAAAATTCTTGAGATGGACTCTCCAAAGCAGTCCTTCCAGCAGGACTGTCATGAGGGCTTCTTGCCAATTCATCTTCACTGTGGGAATATGCAGATTCACTCTCAAAGCCATGTTCACTAATACCTGGAAGATTCCCTGCCTTTCCATTAGCATAGAAATTGGGGGTTGAACTACCATTTCCAGAAACTTTTTCTTTGTGAACAGATGCAGATTGTGGTTTTGAAGGGCCAGAAACATTTTTGCATCAAGAGTGAGATCATTAGCAAAACCTGAAAGTTCAAAAAAGCATATCCTCATAAATAATTAACTAAAATTTTCAATGACTGTCAGATTACTCTATTTCTTTAGATGCATATTTTGACTGACAACAGTAAGTGGAGAAGATAACCAAAAGGAAGCATTAAGCATTCAAAAGCAGAGGGGGAAAAGAAAGGCAAGGAACCATAGGGCATACCTTCATCTTCAAACTTATCCCACTCTTCATCCCAAACGGTCGCTCCCTCTTGAATTCCAGGTTCCCAACCTTTAAAATCAATCATGCAAAATGATCATATATATTTGATAGTTTATAAATAATAATAATAATAAGTCTTTCCAATATGATGATAAGGAAATCTGACTAGTACAAAAAAAAAAAAAAAAAAAAAAAAAAAAAAAAAAAAGAGGTAAAAGTACTAATTTGGTCCCTAAACTTTATCAAATTTTTTTTTTGTCCCTAAACTTCAAAAAGTTATTTTTTCATCCTTAAACTTTGTAAAGAGTTTTTTTTTTTTTTTTTTTTTTTTTCCCCCCTAATAATTTAGAGACAAAATTAAGGATCAAAAAAGAACTTCTTCAATAGTTTAGGGATGAAAAAAGAAACTTTTAAAGTTTAGGGACCAAAATAGTATTTTACCAAACAATAAAACAAATGTGAATTGAGACCTCTATTAATGAACTATCTCTCCAAGGATTGTGAAAGACGTTCTGCTAGAAATATTCTTGTTATTGCTTCAACTCATATTCCCTAAAAAGTAGATACCGCTCAACTAGGTCTGATTAAATTAAATGCATGCATTAAGATATGACGGCTTCTTATTCCACAACAACAAAATCACATTTTCACTCTTTAAAAAAAAAATGCTCCACCCCAGTCTACAGTTGCTGATTATTAATAACCACTTTTGATTGACATGGTCTCCTTCAAGGTCTGTCAAGTTTGACCATAAATGACAGTTGTAGCACGCCACAACCCATCCAATACTTCTATTTGGAAAATATTCAGCTTGAAAATGAAACATGAATGACATAATGGATTTGCAGAAACTTGATCACAATGCTTTTACATAAAAAAAGAATTGCATATCCCAACACAGCATGTGTGTGTTAGAAAATCATAAAGCAAGACAATGAAAAGGACATGGAAGTGTATATAATAGTAAGCCACATGGAAGAATTGAACAAAGGGTCAACAAGGTACCAATTGGAAGCTCAATTAATGCAGTTGACTTAACATCTATTCCATGTTTCTTGCAACGTTCAGTTAAAGCCTTCAGTAGCTCCTCAAGATCTGATTGAAGACGATCAGCTCGAACCTATAGAATTGGCAATGCAACAGTGTTAGAAATATTACATGGAATCTCCATTGACTCATCATCACAAATTAGTTAGATGTACCTGAAGAATACCATCTGAACTGCCTCCATGTTCCATGTTAACAATTGCTTGATGCAACTCCTTTTTCCTCTCCTAAAAATATAATCAAGTAAACTTAAAGAAATGTGCCCAAAAAGGAAAAAGAGCATCATAAATGATATGATGATGAGAAACACATCTCCCCCCCCACCAAAAAAAAAAAAAAAAAAAAGGAACGAGTAAGGAAAAAAAGATGCTGTGATGAATCAGCAGCAAGAGGAAGAAGAAAGTCAAACAAAAAATCATCACATCAATGATTGATAATTGAGCAATGAGTTGACTTCCATTTTGGCAAGATATTAATGTCTTGACTACCACTAGAAAAACACTCCAAAACAAAATTAGAGGAAATTGAAAGACAGTTGAAGAAACTATGATAACAAGTGGAGGGCCCAAAAGGCCATGGGTGGAGGAAAAACTACAAGAACCATTGATGTATAAGAAGCCATGGCTCCAATTGAGCAATGAGGAGAAAAAGAAGCAGTGTTGTGTCCCATAAGTTTGTAACTACACTTTACTGGGTTCAGTTGGATCAACCAAATCTCAAATGTAAGGAGTACAATTTTGCTGGACGTTCTACAAGCTCACAGCCTCACCCTCTTGAAAGCAACTCCAGGCTATTATTACATGAAAATAAAGAACACCTAGTACCTGAATATCACGAAATCTAGCCTCTTCAATAGTTAATTTAGATGCAATTTCTGCCACTTGCTTGTGCTTCTCCTCATATTTCTTAATCAATGACTCTGCCTGAAATCCAAAATGTGAACGTAAATACAATGAAATTCTATTTCTTACAACCAACAGTAACACAATTCTTTACATCTTAGGAAATACCTCACGCTTATCAGCAGATGCCCTTTCTGTGATCTCGTTGAGTTTATTATCACATCTTCTTTTATAGAGAACCTAATAACCAGAGAATAAAAATGAACAATGACAACTAAGGCAGTGAATAAAAATGAACAATGACCTGCATAAGATTCACTTTGAGCTTCAAGGTTACACTGGTTAAAAAGAAAACCTAACTGTAGTTAGTTATGATACAAGATCAAATTAGATGAACATATCAACGCACCCAATAATGCTTTCATGACAGAGTAGCCATTTTCATGATTAACTGATTATTTTAGCAAATGGGTTATTGCGGCCAACTAGCCTGTTTAGCGAATATGCTACTGTGCAGACTCAAGTTTCTACAAAGGTTAGCAGCAGGTAGTCATAGTGCAATCATCAAAATCACTCTGTATTACATGCAGTCTTTGGAACCTGGAGCAACTCAAAGCCCTAAGCAAACTAGGCTGGTTGATTAATTCATTTATTTATTATCAGATCATTTTGTTTTCATTATCCCCATTGAATTCAAAATAAATCCTCCAATTCGGTACAGAATCCATGGGCTGTAAATTGGTTGAGTGATCATTAATGAACTTCTGTATTTACCCTACACCAACATTCTAGCATCACTAATCACCCCACAAAAAAAGAAAGCAACATGCCTTTCCAATACAATGCAGGCCTGACCTAAACCAGCTATGACCCCCCGTATAGTACAAAATCTTAACAAGGTTGAATATTATGAAAAAACTAGAAGCAAAAGAATAGGAGAAAGAAACTACTCACAAGTTCCTGCATTTTTGTGCGGTAGAACTCAAGCTTCTCTTTAGAATCCAGTATTTCAGTTTCTTGAACCTACCATGAAAAAAAAGAAAATATATACTTCTATATCCCTCAGAAGAGTACAAGAACACTGAATATAAAAACTTGATATTAACAGCCCTCAGAAACATAAAAGACAAAAGAATGGCAATAAAAATCACATTTACTCCCTAAATGATTGTCTAGATCTCAACCATCTTGCTAGAAAGGATAATAGTAAAAAAAATTCTAATACGAAATGAACTGAACCTTCTCATTTTTGTTCTCTTTCAGCCAAAGAAATGTCACTCTTCAATTGGATAAATAAAAATTAATTGCTATACAAAAGCTAAATTAAGACTCTAAATTAGAGAATAAAATGTAAACACACACATATAGATATATGAGTTGGGTTCAAGTTACATTTGGTGTAATTTTTTGTCAATGTTACACCGCTTAATAAATTTTTATAGGATTAGTATTTTCAACTTTTCGCTTTTAGTATAAGGCACTTGCCCTCATACCAAGGCCCGGCCTCTTATAGTTAATCTTATAGCAGTCTTATAAAATTTATTCTACAAAATCACACAAACTCCAGATGCGCTCCTTCAATTTATCCATCCTACTCTTATCCTATAATTCACATCCTTGTCAATCTCTCCATCCTTATGAATTATTGACCCAAGATACCTAAAGCTCTTACTCTTTATGATCTCTTAACCATCAAGTCTTTTTATTTTTTATTTTTTGATAACATAGAAAACCTTTCCAAAGAAAAGTGTTTTGGGCTAGCCTCTAGCCAATAAAACCTACGGGCAACTAGCCACACCCTCCAAAACCAGATGCAGGGTCCAAAGGCTATCACCCCTAACCATAAAATCTTACAACCCATTCCTCTTTGTTTGTGATTTAACTAAACATACTTCCATGTAATCTGTTATATTTAGCCGAAAGCTTTTTTTTTTTTTTTTTGATAAGTAACGAAAATTTTATTAAACAAAAGAAAACAGCCAACCCGAGTACATTGGGGATGTACTATGGGGGCATAAATCAATAACCAAGGTTACAACGATCAAATAAAACAGGAAGGGAAGAACAAGAAAAATGACAAAATACCACACTCCAATCCAGGAGAGTGTGTAAAAAAAAAGACTTAAACTCTAACATAGAGCGTTCACATCCCTCAAAGCTTCTAGCATTCCTTTCGCACCAAATACACCATAACAGGCAATGAGGCACAATTCTCCACAACTCTATATTTCTATGCCGTCCAAACTTCCCCTGCCAAGATTCAAACAACTCAATAACCTTTCGAGGCATAACCCAATGAATTCCAAACAAACAAAACACCAACGACCACATCTCACAGGCAATGGGGCAATGAAGAAGAAGATGATCAACTGACTCCCCACACTTCTTACACATATAGCACAAATCAAGAACTAGCACACGTCGTTTGCGGAGGTTATCTGTTGTTAAAATCTTACCTAAGGAAGCAGACCATGAAAAGAAAGCAACCCTTGGAGGAACCTTCGATTTCCAAATTATTTTCCAAGGGAAAGATAAGATGGTATGAGGGTAGAAAGAAAGATAGAATCCTCGAACCTCAAACCCTCTACTCCTTGCTGGTTTCCAACAAACCCGATCCGGACCCAAACCCCGCACCGTCGTAGAGTAGACCATATCCATAAACAGATCAAAGGATTCTTGTTCCCAATCCTGTGGAGGACGACGAAATTTAGCATCCCAATGAATTCTCCCACTGGACCAACACATAACCTCCGCTCTTTCAAGAATCCTTTGTTCTACTAACTTTAGACCTTAAAGCATCTCTCCAAATTTCTTTTTTTGATTAGTAGGATACACACACACCCACCGGGTCTTGAACCCACGACCTCAACCTCCATCCCATTATTATAGAAAGAAAAAGTGCTAGTTGAGCTATGTCTCATTGGCACATCTCTCCAAAATTGACTCCAAGTCTAATTTCATCCACTAAAACTATATCATCCACAAAAATCATACACTAAGGAGATTCAAAACTATATCATCCGCAAAAAATTATACACCGAGGAACTTCATTTTGAATCGATCCAATAAACTCATCCATCCCTATGGCAAAGAGATATGGACTTGATGCAAACCTATAGCAATAGGAAACTCACATGTGCCTCCATTTTTCTCCCACTTATCCCATGTGCCTCCATCCTTAATCAACTTAACATAATTTATAAGAACTTATTTCTGTTCTAAAACCTACCACATAATCTCTATAGGTACCCTACCATATGCTCTAGGTCAATAAAAATCATACGGAGATCTTTACGGGCTTTGCTATATTTTTCCATTAGACATCTAAAAAAGAAAATAGCTTCCATGGTGAATCACCTTGACATGAAAGTGATGAAACCAAATTGATTCTCCAATATTGTTGTTTCGTTTCTTAATTCCAAAATGTGAAGCCTAATTCCTAGATATTTGAGGGCCAAATTTTGTACCAACCAAATTCTTTTTACAATTTGATCCATAAACTCAAGTTTTGTATATTTTTTTTTTTTTTTTTTAAGAACTTGAAATTTGAAAATTTTATAGATGAAATAGTTATTAATCTCTAATCACCTTGATATTTTGCAAGCATGAAGGGTATAAAGAGACAATGTAATCCAATGGTTGATTTGTCAAAAAAATTCTTCCAATAAAAAGTTATTAACTTGTGTATCGTTGAAAACACTTACACAAAGTGTGTGTATATATATACTTGGTGTAAGGTGTGAGTGTTTTCAATCCTATTTTATACATATATATATATATATATATATATATAAAAATAGGGTTGACATATTTATATTAAGAAACGAATAAAATAAAGATTAGTGATATACAACATTAGCTCTTAATAGGCCAGAATAGTGAGATATTGCAACTGTCTTAAAAACTTTAAAGAAAATCTATGGACATCTTTTTGACAAATTTTGTGTTAAAAATGGGGAAGGAAGAAAGTTAGAGAAAATTTTTTGGGATAAACTGATAAAACAGGGTGTATACCAAAATACAAATTAATCAATTATACACACATGCTTCCACATCATGTTTTTCCAACACTTAGAAGGTACAACCATTATTTATTTCAACAAAGGATATTCCTATAAGGTAAGGATTTTCATTTTTCATTTTTTAATTATTAAGTTACCCATGCACCTAGTGGGTTTTGAACCACAACCTCACCCTAGACCCTACTCTTACAAGGGGAGCAGAAGCCATTTGAGCTAAAGCTGATTTGCTAAGTTAGGAATAATCATTTGTCAAAAATTTATTCACAGTTCAATCAATACTATGTTAAGTGAAACAAAAGGACAAAGAAAATGCCTTTTCCCCAGCAGTTGCTGCCTCTCGAGGCTTTGAATTTGCCGCATTCTGTCCTCCAGTATCATGTTGGTTTAGAAAGGAATCCTCCAATGCAGGCGCTCCTGGCTTTTGCTGATTCGGTTGGATTGCACGGGGGCCACTTACCTGCATTGGTGGCCTCAAATTAGTTCCAGGCGCCATTGGTCCAGCACCTGACATCGCTTGCTGCTGTCCAAAGCCTAATCATAAAGAGAGATCAAACGCTTCATCAGGAAACATCTAGGTGAAAAGAGGAAGGAAATTAAAGATTTTAAAAGAAATTCAAATCAATACCAGGACCAGGGCCCCAAGCTGCATTTGCATAAGTCACTTTGGGTTGACCAGTCAAAGAGAGAAGCGTCTCATCATACATGATATTACTTGGTAACGCAGCTGGAAGTGGGCGACCTTCCCTATATCTTTCCATCATATAGAGAGCACAGCAAAATTCCCTCAAAGAAAGCATACTATCATTATCCTGGTCAGATAAGTCCCACACCTGCTTTAAAACCTCTGAAAAAGGTCCAACAATGACATTATTTGGCATATGTAATCGTAGAACAAGACAAAAGCCCCCAGGAAGCTTGTCCAAAAAGGATGAAAAAAAAAATACTCCAGAAACACAGGAGCACACAGTACATCCATAACAACAACATAACACACAAAGCGCAGCAAAGAAGAATTCATCTAATTAAATCATAAAGATTAAAGAAAACAATTATTAAAAAAAAAAAAAAATCATAAAGAATAAATTCTAGATACCATCATCCTAAACGAGTGACAGACCTCTTAGCAAAAAGATGGTATTTGGTCATTCCTAAATCTCCCTTCACAATAAAAATTATAACTTCATAAAGGAAATGTTTCATTGCCAAGCTATATATTGATGAAACTGCAGTATTTAGTTGCTAAAAGATTATAGGGAAGTGAATTTTGCTAACCAAATCCCAGGAAAATGGAAACTAAATATCCATAGATATTCACAAATTCTCTCCACTTTCAAATGTAAGAATTCTAACAATACAATTTGATGCAATTATTACTTCAGGGATTACTCAAGAAAAAGTTATTATTTGTCTATTATAATTTCATCCAAATCACATTTTTCAAAGATTCGTCACCTACATTTTAGTGCTTTAGATTCTCCTACACCATGACCTTAAGGTGGACTAAAGAAAGTTTGGAGTGACACAATTAGGTCTACGGAAACCTATGCTTATCCTGGAGCTGAATACTGGGAACACAGTGACAAAGCCCAATAACCTTCTGTTAAATAAAGAGATATTAACCACAAAGGCAGATCAATCAAATAAGATTATCCTACTGTAAAACTGGTACACAATATAACTCCACTATGCATACAAGGTGGGAAGTCCCTACTAGCAACGCACTGCATTGAACCCTGGATGTAGTGAAAGTGGGCAACTGTTGTTAGGGCATTCCCTATAAGCAACACACTTCATTGGCACTCAGGTGTACTGAAAAATGAGCAAGATCTCTGGCACTTTGACGGATGGGTGTATGGGTAACAAAGTTAGTCCAAGAAAATAGGTTCGCATAGGCACTTGGAATATAGGGTCTTTAACAGGAAAACTAATAGAACTAGTAGATACAATGACTAGAAGGAAAATAAACATAATATGTCTTTAGAGGACTGAGTGAGTAGGTGAGAAATCTAGAGAAATTGAACATTCATAACATAAAATTTTATTTCTTGATAAGTACTTATAATTTATTAACATTCATACATAAGTAATGGTATACAGAATAAAATAAAAATAAAAATGGATAGAGATAATAACAGCTATTAGTCTTAGAAAAGAAGTTGTTGAAGTTAGGAATGGAGGATTGAAGTATGTTAATAAAACTTGTCTTGGGAGAAGAGACCATTAAAAATAGAATTGGAAGAATCTATTACGTAAAAATTTTGAGAGGAAATGGATGAATTTTTTTTTTTTTTTTTTTGATAAGTAGGACATGGATGAATTAATTCAAGAGTTATCAAATGGAGAATGATTTTTATTGAAGGAAACCTGAATGGTCATGTTGGAAAAGATAGTAGGTGATTTGAAAGAGTTCATGGAGGCTAGGGATGAACATCAAATCCATATATCTTTGCACTACTGATGATGAACTCACTGGATTGATTCAAAATGAAGTCAGTTTATGCTTTTTGTAGAAAATATAGTTTTAGTGGATAAAAGTAGATATGGAGTTAATTTCAAGTAAGAAATTTAGAGAGATGCTTTAGGGTCTAAAGGCTTTTGGCTAAGTAGGACTAAAACAGACTATAAGGAATGTAAGTTTAGTTAAAGAAAAGTATAAACAAAGATGGAGAGGTTGTAAGACTAAATGGTCAAGAGATACCACACACTAAGAGATTTTGATATCTTGAATCAATAATTCATAAGGATAGAGAGATTGAATAAGATATGAATCATAGGATAAGAGCCGGGTAGCTAAAGTAGAGCAGCGCATCAAGAGTTAGATGATCATAGAATACCTATAAGGGGAAAGCTTAATCTTATAAGACTAGCTATGCTTTATGGTACTGAATGTTGAATTTTTAAGAAGCAATATATTCATAAAATGAGTATAGCTTAAATAAGAATGTTAAGATAGATAAGTATAAATACAAGGAAAAATTAGAAATGAGGAAAATCAATTAAAGGTAGAGGTGGCTCCTATTGGTGAAAAGATGAGGGAGTCGATTGAGATGGTTTGGTCATGTCCAAAGGAAAGCGATTAATGCACTGGTGAGAAATAGTGAGCTGATTCAAGTTGAAGACAAAAAAAGGTGGATGAAGACCAAAAATAACATTAATAGAAGTAAAAAAAAAAAAAAAAAAGTCAATTGAGAAAGTAACAGAGAGTATGACTTAATATAGAAAAGAATACATATGGTATGGCTGACCTTGGGAGTAAGGTTTTGTGGTTGTTGTATTTATCACTTTGGATGCTATAATCCAAACAAGAACACCATTTTACTTCATTATTTAACTACCCAAAAAAATCACTATTTGTAAAAAAAAAAAGCATTATGACCAGGGTGATGGGGTGAAAAAAATATGGTTCAACGATTGAAGTATGTTTGGAACAGAATTTAAGGATTATAGACACTTAAGAGTAAAGAGCAGCTTGTTAGAGATGGAAGAATGTTCTTATAAAATCTACATATTTGTGGTTGTAGGCATGTTGTTTTTCAACTCGTTTATATTCTGGACTCCATGCATTAGGTGTCATCTTAATTAGATAGTGGGTCTTGTTAAAAAATTATATAGCTCTTTCGTGTTCAGGGTTCCCCCTTCCTTTTCTGATAAAAACAAATAGGCATAGAGTGCATCTGCAACATTGAATATGGTTGACTTCACCATGCATAATGACAATGCTTCAACAAAAAAAAAAAAAAAAGCTTGAGAGTGCAGTTTCAGAATCAGCCAACCTAGTATACATAAAATGCATAAGATTACAGGTAAACACCCATACAGAAGAATCCTTACCTCTTGGTAATCTCCAACTCAAGAAGAGATTCCGTGCCTGCTCACCAGTGATTTTCCCATCTCTGTCAGTGTCTACTTCCATAAACACTTTCGTATACTTCTGAACATCAGATGGTTTCATCTTTGGCCAAGAAAGCTGTGAATTATCAGGAGTAGAATTTCCAGGTCCAACCGAAATCCCAGAAGATGCAAGTGGTGAAGAACCTTGAGCTGAAACCTGTTGACTTGGGCTGAATGATGACTGGGTCCGCGGAATCTGACCGCCAGCAGGTTGCATTGAGAATGCACTTTGCAATGAATCAAGTGAGCTCTGTTTAGCCAAAGGTTGAGGCCCACTAGAAACAGGAGAGATGGCTGAAGAGGCAGGAGCACCACTAGAAGAGTAACTTGGCCCAGAAGGTTCTTTTTTTGTTCCAGATGAGATTGCAGAAAACATATCAACTCCAGAAATGGGGTCAGAAGCAAACCCATTTCCTGTAACAGCTAATGCTTTAGAGGCATTAGCTGTAGGCTGAGAACCCATGGAGACTGGGGAAGCCATAGGGACAGGAGCTTGCAGCTGTGAAGTAGGCAAGGGCATTGATGGGCTAACCCCTCTAGGCCCATTAGGAACTGCACTTGTTCTTCCACCAAGCCAATCGTTCGAGATGTTTGAGTTGGGAACATTGGTACCTAACATATTACCTCCCTATTTGGTTCCAGACCAGCAATACTCTGTGGTGGAAGGGAAGCGGTACCAGGAGGCATGACTTGAGGTGGTCTAACGGCCTGATTTTGCTGAGGAAAGTAATGCTGGTTCATACTTGGGTTTGGAACTCCTTGTGCTCTAAAGCCAAGATTTTGAGAGGATGTTGGTGCAACTGGACCCATCTGTGGAGCAGGCGCAGCAACCATTGAATTCATTTGGGGTGTAGGTGTGGCTGGAAGATTGATTTTAGGTGGAGGAATTTTTGCAGCAGCTGGACCATATAGGGCTGCCTTGACAATATCTGGGGTTAATTCTCGCTTACTTTGTGCCACAGTTACAAGTCTGAGAGCATTATAAAATTCTGCACGACCAAGGAAACCAGTTTTGCTCTGATCAGCATGCATCCAAATCTGCAAGTCATATAGAACATTTTGATCACCATGCAGCCAAATCAGTACATACCAGTCTTAAAATTCCTTCCAAAAAAAATAAAAAACAGATAAATAGATAAAATTACTATAAAAGATACATTCACTAGAATACAACTTCTACACTGTGCAAAAACATATTAACAAAGTACATAATATAAATCCTTTTATGTTTTTATTTTTAATACATTACATTGCCAAACTTCCCAGTCAAATGGGGAATAAAGGTCATACCCAGTGCACAAGGCCCCGCTAGACAGTTGAATAATCTTTGATTGATAATAATAATAGTCTAATAGTTTGAATACAAAAGATACCACCTGAAAACTTTATAGAGCTTCCAAGAAAATAAGAAATGAAGAAGATAAACATCCCTGAAACGAATCCTAATTAGAACTCAAATACTAATCCTAACTGATCCAAATAGGAAACTAATCCCTGTTTAAGAACATGAAATTTAATCCCTATCTCAACTCAAGCTAAACAAATAAAAACTTAAAATATGATATAATCCAATGAAATTCAAAATATTCCTGCATCAACAGGATTCTCATACTTGAACCTGCGACACATTGCTTCATACCAAGGTCCAACCTCTTCATGATTAAATTTAGGGTATATTGTTTAAACTTACACAAAAACCCAAATTTCGACTTAAGAATCCTATCAAAAAATCTCAAACTCAGAGGTCTGAGAGGCCCTACCCTCTGATCCCCTCTTCTATTTCCGAACATGTATTAGCCAGACCATTATAAATGGAGAGTACAAAACAGTAATCCATTGCACTCTCTCAGCAAGTAATAACCTTTATGAAATATCTCAGATCAAAAAGGTGACAACTTTTTTTTCAAATTTCTTTCTTTGCTTACCTTGACACAACAATAATTAACACTAACAAATCTCACCATGAAAGACCAGAATTCCTCAATTATATCATAAGAAATAGAGCATTGACCAAATTCAGAACCAAAATTTCATCAACAAGAGGCAGCTTGATTAAATTCATTATAATGAAACATATTGGGAATAAGAAACAAAGATGAATTGTAAAAATGGAAAATTTGTGGTGAAAAAGCAAAAAAATTAAGAACCTGAGCAAGGACTTGTTTGGTCAAATTGGATCCTTGAAAGAAAGAAACAGCCTCAGCTCCGCTGATCCTGCCATCGCCATCCAAATCGGCTCTCCTAAAGTACGCTTCAAACTGATCCATTGGATTTTGCCCCGCCATTTCCTTCTTATCTCATTACGATTCTTCTCCGACGCTTTTTCAATTCAAATCCCCCCACAGATCACAACCGCCGAATCAAAATCAAAATTTTCGAATTCAATCAAGATATCAGAAAATGGTGAAAAAAAAGGAATAAGTGTACGGAAAAAAATTGGGGGATTCGTGTTTGGGATCGAGGGATTGGTTAGGTATAGAAGGAGAGAAAGAGAGAGAGAGAGAGAGGGAGAGAGAAAGACGAGTGTGTTAGTTAAATTAGAATGAAATTTTTGGAGATTTGAAGCGTGAAAAAAAAATGAAAAGTGAGAGACAGCCTTCTGGTTTTCTTGCAAAATGTGCTTAAAGGATATAGCGTATTGTCTCTCTGTCTATCTCTTCATCGACAGAAACGGAGGTTGTAACAGGAAATACAGCAATACTTTTTATTATTAACAACGAATCGTAGTACATTTTGGGTGTGGGTAACGCCGTAACACGGGCCTGGAACATAGGAGTTTCCTAAGTACTTCTATTCTATGCTATGAGTTTATTATTTGAGTCAAATAATTTTTTTACTTTTTTTTAAAAAAATGTTAATTGGTGTAGATTTTGATTTTTTTTTTTTATAGGAGGTGGATTCGGTGAATTCAAAGATGTACAACACCGACAGGAAAAAGACTTTTTTGGGTCACAAATCAAATTAATAAACTCTTCAAGGTCCAAGGCTTCTTGTTGGTGAAACATAAGGACACTATAATAATCATCATGTCATGAAGCCTTAACATACACTCGGCTGTTCCATCAAAAAAGAAAAAAGTAATGTAAAGAAATTTGTGGCATTACAGGCTGATTAAGATTAAATGGAAAAAACATAGATAAGACATCGGGGTCAAATTATACAGACCAAGCACCTGTTGTAAACCTATCAACTCCCACTAAGCTACAATGATTTGCAGATGATTCACATTTGACAATTATTGCCACTAGGAACCCTCAGTACTCGATTCACATTGTCTGACTAATTATGAGCTTTGCCATCATGACCTTGAAATTAAAACAGCAGTGAACAGCTTCCATTTACAGTGAGGTACAGATCAGAAAGCCAAAAACAGGCATATTATGTATCTTCTGCAGGAGAATCTGTGGTTTCTCCACTATAAGTAGCAGCACACAAAGCCTTCCAGATGGGAACCAACAGTTTCACTGGCGGTTTTACTACCTGCAGAACAACTTTTCAAGATCCAGTAAGGTAATATTGTGACAAAATTTACCAAATTAAAACAAAAACAAATGAAGAATATGTAAGACTTTTAATCCTAATTATTCTATGTGATCTTTTGGATGGGCATGTAAGCCAAATATTTAACAAAACATTAGTGCCCAACAAATTCAAGACCAACAACCAAACACCCTACTACTTTTACCCATTATGTATTTCTCCTTCACAATTCTACCCAAATTTCTCATTGCAACTGGCTCCTTGTTGATTCAGCTGCCAGAGTGGCATCACAAGTTCTTCAATTTCTTAACATGAGATATCTTGTGCTCATTTTAGTTAAGTTCAACGATAATTATATCCAGTGGCAACATATAATGGACATGCACCAACATGTCTTACCTTGAATGCCAAAATTAGTTCTTTTTGGCCACGGACGAGCAAAACCAAGCTCCAGTAACAAGTAAATGGAGTCACATTCTCATTCAGGACTGGCTTCAGTATTTTGTCAATAGGAATAAAGCTACAAACAACTCTCCCACTGTATAAAAATGCAGAATGAAAATTTATCAATTAAGAAGGAATGAGCTATGCCACTATCTATTTATGTTTCTTTGATGATGCAATGGAAATCATGCATTGATAACATCAATGGATTATTGTTATAATGCCAATTGTAATCATGTGAGATGAAAGAATTACCTCCAATAGTGAGCTTCAAGTTGCACTCTGAGTGAAGGTATAATTACAACAGACTCTGCATTTGAACAAAAAATAAGCAATGAGTACATGGGGAAAAAAAAATATATATATATATATATAAATATATATATAATTAGTTTTATTGATCAACAAAAATAATGCATCAAGTACAATGATTCTTGACTCCTAAGAATTTAGAGAAAGGATACGTCCCTGAAGCTAGCATCTACCCAAACAACATTTTGAAAAATTGCATCTTCAAATCAAAAACACCCCTCAAAAGTTCACACCCCTCAAAAGTTCTAGCATTTCTTTCTCGCCAAAGACACCACATCAAACAATGTGGAACAGCCTTCCATATTGAAATGTTTCTATGTCTCCCAAATGGGCCAAATCATCCCTGCCAAGAAGCTAGCAATTCTATACCCTTTAGGCATCACCCATTGTACTCCAAAGAGAGCAAAAACCATATCCCATATATCTCTAGCTACAAGACAATGCATAAGCAAGTGATTCACTGTCTCCCCGTCCTCCTTGCATTAATTTCAAATGGTCATTGTACTCCAAAGAGAGCAAAAACCATATCCCATAAATCTCTAGCTACAAGACAATGCATAAGCAAGTGATTCACCGTCTCCCCATCCTCCTTACATTAATTTCAAAGGATCATATGTCACCATAGAAAACTTAAACAAGTTCAAGAAATCAATCAGAGATATAAGTTAATATTCTCTAAAATAATTTATTCAAAGCAGGCAGCAATGCAGTAATTGTTATTCTAAAACTTGAGGTTCTACTCCTCTCTTTATATTATAGTCCTAAAAATAAGAACTAAGTATATATAAAGAGCAGTCTTTAGCTTTTCACCTTTCTCAATAAGTGTCCCATAATATGATTTGACAAGGCAAGCACTAGAAAGCATGCTCAGAAGGAAAATGGTACCTAATGTTCCCTGTCACCAGATATGCCATCAAGTTAAATTCGTATTTATCTATCTAAACTGTTACAACAAATTGTGTTTGTTATGAAAGCATTAAATTGTAACTGATCCCCCCAACATCAAACACACACACACAAACAAAAAAAAAAAATTCACGATTAAGTATAGGTGTTATTAAAATGTATATGCGTGTGTATTATATTCTTTGAGAAATTCCTAGATATTAAAAAGTACAACACAAATCAAACATGCAGACCTGGGATAACAGAAGGTTGAAATTTGAAAGTATCACACACACATACACATCAGATACATGAGATACAAATTTGATTAGATCCTTTCTAACACAGGTAGCTGAAGGTAGACCATTCAAAGCCCACCTGTCAACAATTTACATACCAACCACTTGGAAGATCTACTGCTACTGTTTACATTAACCTGATAAATCATAATGCCAATAACTCATTGGCAGTTAATAGTTACTAATATACTATATGATGAACAACTGATATTCTGAAATCTAAAGTAAGCTGCAATTTTTCCTAGTTCTAGCCAAGCAGCAAAACCAAGGGAAAAGCGTAGAATGCTAAAGAATTAAAATGAAATAAAGTAAAAGATATTACATTTAATAAGCAGAGATAGATGGCATTTATGAACAGCAAAAGAGCAAAGAGGTGGACAAGGAAAATCCGTGCAGAATTCCGTTGAATGACAATATGGTGAGAGCCCAGAGGATGAGGCCCTTCCCAGTCAACATGCTTATACAAATATTGCGAATTAGCAAGTTGGATTTTAGTCATTTTGAGCTTCAAGCTGACAACTTATTAAGATGATCTGCATATGCTCATATGGTCCAACCAAAGGAAGCACCTGCACATAATAAAACAGTATAAGCCAACCTCATATGATGAAAATAAACATAACACTACAACAGCTATTGTAGCAACACAAATATAAATGAACAAACAAAAAAAAGAATGATACTATACCAGAAAACATTTTCTCAAAATACCTAGAGTGATTGCATGAAAGATTTGTTTAAATTATGCACCAGGTGCTACTGTAGACAATCAAAAGAACTTACAAGAAGAATCATTTCATACTGCAAGCAAGTTTGAAACTTGCTGCAGGAATTGCAAAGCAAGGATGAAAAAACTGCAGTTGCTGCTGATAAGCTTGCCGCTTCAGAAGTGCCACCCATTAGCATGCCAATATCTCCTAGTATTTTCATCACGACGAGCATCTTTGATCTTCAAATACAGCTTGTAAGCCCTTTCTACTTTATTCAAAGCCAATAATTTGTTATTTAGTTTGCTATATATAAGCCTGCTAGGGCAAAAACCCTTCCGCAAAGACTCTTCCATAACAAGTACTGCATTTTCCAGCTGCCCTATGTTGCAAAGTCCGTTGATGACATGCTCATAAACTTCCATATCTGAAGAATAACCGCATTCTTGCATCTCATCCCACATGTTTAACAACATTCCGCATTTACCAAACCTAGAAAGCCGCATAAGCAATAGCTTATAAGCACTCAACGATATTCTACATCCAACTTTTCTTGCTTTTTTGTAAATCATCATGGCAGCATGGGGCGGACCATAGCTACACAAGGGTTCAAGGAAGGAGGTTACAGTTCCAGTGCAGGGAATAAGACTACGACTCAACATCTCATCAAACAACTCAAGTGCATCAGCCACTTTACGGGCTTTAAGCAAGGCAGAAATTAATTTGGTATAAGTAATAACATCAGGGTCAGAGTTATTACTCAACATACTCTTATAATACTTCATACACCCCTCAAAATCTCCAACGGATATAGAGTTAAATATCATTGCATTGTAGGTTCCAGTATCTGGCACACAACCTTTATCCTTCATGTGCTCAAAAATCTCAACTGCATCATCAATCCGACCAGCCCTCCCTAAACCCTCAATAAGGTAACTGAAAGTCGAGCAATCAGGACTAAACCCATCCACTAACATTGCTTTCAAAACACTCTTAACGTCACTAACTCTACCCAATTTTGACCACCCACCAATAACAATATTATATGTCATAACATCAAATGGTATCTTCCCTTTAACTGAATTCAAAAACGAATTTGCAGCACTGACATGGGATCTATGACACATACATTGTAAGAGCACATTCAAACACTTGGTATTACATTTCAACCCAAACTCTTCTACATTTCCAAACATTTGTATTGCTTTCGACACTCTATGAGCTCTAACAAAACTGTCCAATACAATTGATAGAGTCTCTAAATCAAGGCTCACGCCTTCCGTCCTCATGTCACGCAATATTTCTGTCACAAACTTAAAAAAATTTCTTCTTCCTAACGCTTTGATAATCACACGGTAACTATTAATGTCCTTAGTTATAGCCGGGTTCTTAATCGCCCAATTGAAAAACATAACCATTGCTTCACCACCTAAATTCCCTGTGTTCACTACTCTAGGAACAATGTCAAGACTCAATTCAATACCAACATTCGTTAAAGCCTGCTCGATTGCAGTTTTACCCTTCAGTTTCTGAAGGAAAACCCCTCGTAATTTCTCTTCGGGCAATAAAAAACCATCAACTGCTCTTAATTCAGCTACTTGTTTTGTGGGATTTTCAGAATATCTAAATGGGTCTGGTGCTGAAAAGTTACGAGGGATTGGTAAAAGCTCAGAGAGCTGGTCAAGAACGAAACGTTCCTTGGGATATCTTTCGTTCTTGATGTGAATTGGTGATGGATGGTCATCTAGAGTTGAAAATGGAAAAAATGAAGTAGGTGAAGAGAGGTAGTGGGAATGGTACCTGGTTCTGTTGAAGCGCTCGAGAAACCCTATAAATCGTCGGGATTGAAACGCCATGAAAAGTCCTTCGAAAGCTATGACGGACTGAGAGCAAGGGAGGCATATGTTATGAAGAAAAAATGCACAAAATTTTGCAATTTATTATTTGGGAGCTTTGCTTACCTTTTCCAATGTTAAGCTAAAATCAAGTTTCTTCATTTATTTTTATCTCTACCTTTAGTTTAGTTTAGTATGTTTTATTCATATAAATTTGAAGCAAGTGCAGCTAGATGCATTTGGAGACCTAAGTTGAACTAAAATTAAGGCCATGTGTAGAGATATATATATATATATATATATATATATATATATATATATATATATATATATATATATATATATATATATATATATATATACATACAAAAAAATTGACAAAATTTTTCACACCTCTTGATATGGTAGGTTAATAGTGGTAAGTGATGATGCCAAAATCGTCGGTTAGGTCACTCATCCAATCCGAAGCATTAGACGATCTTGTAAGACCCGCAAGATGAAAGAGAGATAGATCGAAGAGACCACAGGGTTGTGCCTGGTGGGGGAGCCTTCGATACTTAAGTTAGTATCGGCCCATATATTATGTATAAAGGTAGTGTTTTGTAGTATTTTGTACTAGTTTTTGACATACCTTAATTAGTGAGACAAATTGTCCCTTTTATAGGTGACTTAGGTAGTTGTTGTACATAAATTAGGGTGATTATTACCTTGATTGTAACGTTCTTTGTCTTGATGAGAGTTTAAGACCTTTGATGGTCATTATTGAATGTGTTGAGTGGTTATCTTTGATGGCCTACTAATGATGCAAGGTTGTCCATATTAATGGACGACCTTAATGATTTTTCCGGACTCATCAGTAAGTAAAAGAATAATGTTAATGGTAGACCTAGTTAAAAATTAGTAAAAGTTTTCCAACTTAACTATTGTGAAAAATATTGTGAACTTTTTCTTATTGCACTCTTTTTATTTTTCGAGAAGTGCTACATTCACAATATTTTTCACAACAAATCCTAGATGTTAAATTGTTACTGATTCTAATTTGAACCTACTACTAGAATTATTTTTTTGCCATCAATAACGGCCTGTAACAACTTGCTATTTAGGATTTTTTGTAAAAATGTTGTGGACATAACATTTCTCTCTCTTTTTTTCTTGTCTTTCATTTGATAAAAAAATTTATTTTATTTGTTAGCTAATATTTGGGCTTGATTAATTAAAAAAATAATCCTATTGGTAAAAATTTGGAGGCCTTTTTTCTACTTGGGGCTTTAGGCGCGTGCATCAACTACATATCTTGTAGAGCCAAGCACTAGTTTCAAGTTTATTCAATTAAGATATCTTTATCAATTTGCTCAACAAAAAGATATCTTCATCAACTTTTTGTTAATGTTGAGGTTAATTGTCTAAATTTTTAATTTTAAAAAGTCAAACAATGATTGAAAAATATATTCTATTTTTTTAAAAAAATTAACATAAATTGACTAAGAGTGAGAGAGTTATTGATTGAATAAACCAATAATCTTGAAACTTAGATGACTGAAATGAACAAAAGTACAGTTAGAGAACTGAAATGAATTATATTAAAACTTAAAAGAAGGATTTTGCAACTTAGCCAAAATATTATTTAGGAGCTTTAAAATATTGTGCACTGGGCTTCATACCATTTTTTTTTTCTTTTGAACAAGTCCTTGTGTGAAGAAGGTTGTGTATTGTTTTTTATAGTGTGTTTGGTTCAATGGAAAATACTTTTCGACTATTGTGTGGGTGGTGGAAAAATGGTTTAATGGGGGTAGTAGTTGGGTGGCTGACAATAAGGGGTGGAAGTAGAGGTTATGTTAATAAGTTTTGAGTGATATGGAAAATGGTTTACAAAAAATGAAAATGTAAACCAATTTCCATCATAAATGTCTTTATTTTACGGACAAGTGGAAAACCATTTCCGGTTAACCAATATTTTTCATCATCCCAAACACTTGTAAATGGGGAAAATATTCTTCAAAAATTAATTTCCGTCAAACCAAACAGAGCTTATTAGTGTTGGGCTTGTCAACGGCTTTTGCTTTTCCTCCTTGGTCTGCAATCTCCAAATGGGCTTTTCAACAGCTTTTTTTTTTCTTTTTTTTTTTGTATTTTTTTTTTAGTTTAATTGAATTGCATAAAGGCATGATAATTAAGTAGAGAAAGCTTGGGGATATAACATTTTAACAATACCTTTAAGTTGCGGTGAATCTTAGTATAATATTTTATTTTATTTTGATATATTATGGTTTGACACATGATTGGTACACTCTTCCTTAGGCTCAATGCTTATAAGGCAATGGTGGGAGGCGTCTCTCCCCAATGTGGGATTGAACAAATCCGTGAGAGTGGCATCAACCCTCGGCCCATTCCCAAAGCGGACAATACCCGATTGGGGAAAGATTCATCCCTCCTACAAGTAACATTTTTACGGCAAATAAATATACGATATAAAAATCAATTTATCTCATACGATGTCAAATATCTACCTTATAGTTTGACAGTGTCAATTTTGATACTTCATTTTTGAATTGAAAAATTAACTCATTTGATTCTAAATTTATAACAAATCAAATATTTTTCTTAATATTTTCTATAAAAAATTAATAGATCTATCAAGTGATATGTACACGGTTTTATTTTTACCACAATTACCTGAGCCACATTGATAAGGGATGAATGAGAGTTAATGTGTTTATAACCACCTTTTCAGTTTGGCTTAGTAGTTTTGTTTTTCCCTTAAATGTAGAAAAGTTTGGCTTAGCAGTTGATACTAGAAATAAAGGAACAAATATTATTGATTCTAGTTGCTTCGGCCAAAATGGGCATTTGCCCATTTTGCTCAAAACAAGTAGCAAAATGCTCATATTCTGAAACTATTTAGCCATATGTCCCTATTTTAAACTCGATTTTCTAAAAATCAAGTTTCAACAAAAAACTCAATTTTTAGAAAATCGAGTTATAGGCAAAAAACTTCAAAAAAAAAATTTATATGGAACTTGAGTTCCATGTAACATTTTGCAAGTAACTCGATTTTCTTTAAATCTAGTTTTTCATTGAAACTCGATTTTTTAAAAATTGAGTTTTAAAACAAGGGTATTTTGCTAAATAGTTTCAGAATATGGGCATTTTGTTACTTGTTTTGGGCGAAATGTGCAAATGCACATGTTGGCCTAGTTGCTTCTATAAGAACTAATGGAACAAACTTAATTCTTTTGAGTTCTTCTATTATCAATAAAAGGGATATAATAAATATTGATTCAGCAGTTCTTATCCAATGAGCTCAATGACTATATACGAAGTAGCAGTTTTTGATTCTTCTGGGTTCTGGCCATTTTTAAACTTTGTTCCTCAAATGCACAAAGTAGAAATGATGTGATTATCCCCTCTCAAATATTACTTTGTCTTAAATTATCGATTATCCCAAAATTTTAAACTATTAAAAAATTATAAATTTAATTATTTAACTAAGTACTTTTAATCGTGTTAAATGGACAATGCTCTTTACACTTGATGTCACTATCCTTCTTTCTTCTTTTTTTTTTTTTTTTTTTTTTTTTTTTTTTTTTTTTTTATGGGAAATACTGAAAACTTTTATTAAACCATAGAAAGATTGTTTACATCTTGTAGAAGAGCTTGTCAAATGAAACAAGGATGCTCTTCTAACCAAATTGAAAAGTCATCTATGCCATGGGCATATTTTGCTAGTAAATGAGCCGTCTTATTTCCTTGCCTGCGAACATGGGAAAACTCAACTTGTCAAAACTCCCTAGAAACTGATAAAGAACAGTATACAATGGCAGCGACAGAAGGGAGGAGGAGAGAGTTCCTTCAGAGCATTGATCACAAGCAGAGAATCACTTTCAAGAATAAAGTCGTGAATGAGGAGGTCTTTCGCAAATTGCAGTCCAGTCTCCACAGCCTTTGCTTCTACTTCTACAGCTTTAAGAGGGGCCCATATCTTCTTGCTCAGAGCGCCAATGGTCTTGCCATCTGCATCACGAACCAAAACACCCACCCCAGCAGCTTTTTGAGAAGCAAACACAGCCCCGTCAATATTGATTTTGAATTTATTCAAAGGTGGCGGCTTCAAAATGCAGGCTGGACACTACGTGGCTTCTCAGGGTCTTTAATGCATGCCTGGTACTCGGCTAGGTACAAAAATAAGTTCTACCCATAAATTTGATCATTTGCAAATGGATCATCTACAGAGAATTGAGGTTGCTTTCAATCAATTTCGACAAACTACCAGGAAAATGATCAGCTACACGATTGACGTATATATCCATTATTTTTGACGAACTCTAGTGAATTGACGTATTTTTCTGACTGTCCACTATTTTTGACAAACTTTTTGATAAACTACTAGGAAAGGCTCTCTTTAAATAAATATATATATATATATATATATAGACACTAGTTATAGCCCGTGCGTTGTACGGTTTTATGAAAAAACTTATAAAATAAATGTATAAATAAGTATATATTTTAATAGATTCAATAAAGAAAAAAAAAATTATCAAGTGTAAATAATTATCTCACTAAAATAAGGGGTAAGATTTCTTCCTAAAACTAAATTAAATTGATAATACCAAAATTGAATTTTAAATTGATAATTATTTAAAGAAAATGTACTAAACAATTGATAAATCTAAAATTAATATAATTTTGATAATATTATAAATTAAAATTAAAGTTGATAATTCAAGAATACATGTGCAGAACATCTTGATAATTTGATATAACATAAAAATCAAATAAAAAAAATTGTTAAAATTAATCTATTAATTCTAATCATATTTTATCATTAATTCTAAGACCCTAACCCTAAGCATATAAATTATATCAAAGCTAAGAAAATTAGTTTAAACAAAAGGCAACCAATACACAAAACCTAATCAATTTAATAAATACAAAATACAAAAACAAAGAAGAAGCCTTTAGAAACTTGACAATATTTCGAATTTTTTGAATTCATTAATTAAAATCACATGAAGACAAAAAACCAATAATAACACTAAAGAAAATAAGCAAAATGAAAATAATAATAATAATAATAATAATAATAAATTTAAAAAAGAGAGAGAAAGAGTAGCTATAAGGAATTTTGATATATATATATATATATATATATTAAATGTCATCAACTTAAAAATTATCAAATTAATGGAGATAAATATTGTTTTTTGGGATAGATAGAGATTATCAAATTATTGGAAATATATACTATTTCTTGGGATAGATTTATATTAATCACCTCTTAAAGAATTTGGATTGTGCTTATCCCTTAATAATCAAGTTTTGTAGCTTGATATTTAGATAAAATAATATTAATTTAATAATATTAAAATTTTGAAAATTTAGATGATAAATATTATCTAAATTAAATTTTTGTATGTTAAATATTATCCCCTAATTTAAGAAATATATCCTAACAAATAAAAAAATAATGTTAATTAGATGATAAATATTATCTAAATTAAATTTTTGTATATTAAATATTATCCCTTAATTTAAGAAATTTATCCTAACAAATAAAAAAAATAATGTTAATCTAATTTTATTTAATGATAAGAATGAATTAGAGTCTCGTAGTATACTATTCATTTTTAGTTTTTTTTAAAAATCTAAAAATTTAATAAAATTTTTGCAATTTGGTGAAGTCATATGGCGCAACCACGACTTCTAAGCCTAATGGCTCAATTAAAATTCAAATGTAAACAATTTTTTTTATTAATTTCCTTAAAATTAAATAATAAAATAAACAATAAAAAATAAATGAATATTTTACTTTTAAGTTAAATAATGAATGCATATTGTGTGAAACTAAAGTGTTTTAAAAGCATATATACATATATATATATATATATATATATATATATATATATATGTCTAAAATAATTGAATGTAAAATGGTAGATAACTACGTAACTAATATAAAATGAGATACATAAAGGAAATATAAAAGGATTTTTCATAATATATTGAGATTTAGGGCTCAAGTAATATTTAAATGGAAAAACCTTGAATTTAATAATTAAAAGCTATTAAAAAAAATGATTGAAAGCATATTTAAGTGGAAACCTCAATTCAGTAATTAAGAATAATCTAAATAACTAAACATTTAAAAATATAAAGTAGAGAGACATACATGAAAATATAATTTTTGTCCTTGAAAGCATGGGAGAAGACACTGAAACTTGAGTGATTTTCACCCAACCAAAAAAATAAATAAAATAAATAAATTCATTAGCATTGAGATATGATGAGAATTGAGAAGTGATACCTTTCAATAGTAACATCCATTTTGGCCTTTGTTGTGAACAATAATTTGTATTATTTGATCTCAACCTCTCTCTCTATTATTAACAAACCAAAATAAGTAGCACCAAAAAAAAAAAAAAAAAAAAAAAAAAACCTACTTAGCATAATATTTCCTATCTAGTTCACCTAATTAAGATTTTTCAAATAAGGCTTAAACTACAAAGAGAATAGTAGACAGTAGTTTCCCAACTAACAATATGAGCAATACAGATAAATAAAGAAGAAGCAAAAAGACCAACAAAATAAAAATTATTGAGGCATAAATAGAATAAAATAAGTGAAGGGGAAAAATGTCTTACTTTTTTTTTAGAGATCATTGAGTAATTTTTTATTGGCAATGGACAATTTATCTAGGTGTGGTGTTTATGTTGAAGCAGTTTGTCCAATATGCAGAACTTCAAATGAAACTGTACTAAACAAAAACAAAACTGTGCTATTGTGGAGTGTAATTCAGATATGATATACGAAATAATAAAAATTCATGTCTTACTCTATTTAATGATTGATGCTCAAACAATAACCAAATAAATAGGATAAAACTTTAGGAAATTAGGTTAAACAAAAGACCAAAAATACACAAAACCTATTCAATTTGGTGGAAAAAAAATAAATTAAACAAATACATTAAAAAAAATTAGAGTAAACAAATACATATGTGTAAGGTTGTAGGGAGAAGAAGGGAATAATAGAGGAAAAAAACTGTATGGTAGGTATTTATTATGAATTATCTTATATATATACACTCCACATTGAAGAAGTTGATATGAACAAAATGTCTAATGTTAGTCTAATTTATAGAGATGTATGAAGCTGAAATTAGATGGACTTTAACGTGTACTTTAAGAAATGATTAGATGAAGAATTTGGATTATAATGAAATTAAGATTTTTATTAACTTAGAAATTATTAGGGAAGAAAAATTATATTTATTTTTTTAAATCTAAAAACTTTTCTGCAATTTTTACGTGTAGTAAGGTTTTTTTTTTTTTTTTTTTTGAAGATTTTACATGTAGTAATATAATTTAAATAAAAAAAGAAGAAGAATTAGATGGACCTTTTTTTACGTGTACTACATTGTTTTTTTTTAAGTAAGATTCTTATCGACTTATATATTATAATAAGAAAAGGATCAAATTTGGATTGTAATCAAATTATGATTTTTATCAATTTAGAAATTATAGGAGAAGAAAAATAATATATATTTAAAAAGCATCAAGAGGAAAGAATATCTTTTTTATGTATTTGTGGGGCCCAATAATTTATGGGCTAGGCCCACTTGCTCATAGAGAGCCCACAGATCCAAACCGAAAAAGGTTATGGCCCAAAACTCAAAAATATAAGGCTAAAGATGGCCCAAAGATGCAGCCGAGGACAGTTTAGTCCTCGGCCGAACCGAAGCCCCCTTTAGAAGAGAGAAAAAAGAGGTAAAGGAAATTTGGGAAGATCTAAAATATCTTGGGTAAGTTACCCTTCTTACCCTCCCCGGATAAGACTCTGTACCTAACAGAACCATATTCTCGGGCTTTATCGGACCATCCCCAACAATTAGGGATTAGACCTGACGGGACAAATAACCGTTCTAATAAATTTGACCCTACACGTGGACGAGGGACAACGAACGTAGGCTAGTATAAAAGAGAAGAAAAACTAATCGGGAGAAGAGGCCCCATCTCACTTCCCGGAGAAAACTCCCAGGATGAGAATGCCCGGACAATATATGTACAACACCGTGAAAAACCCTCCACCGGGCAACCGAGGAGAAAGACATTAGTGCTCCTCGGACACGATCCGAGGAGTCCAATCCCTCAAGTTACAAAGCTGTAGAGCTTGGATATTCAGGTTGAAGCCTTTTCTTATCCGGGTTTCCCTGAAATCCGGTCTGGACCAACGCCCTGTGGCCAAACGCTAGCCTTTCAAGCCCACTCTCTACAAATCGTATTGTGAGGGATTTTCTACGTGCGAGCCCAACATCATTGTTGGGCCGTTAAAGATTCGTGTCCCTACAGTATTTATTATGAATTATCTTATATATATACACTCCACATTGAAGAAGTTGATATGAACAAAAGGTCTAATGTCAGTCTAATTTATAGATGTTTATGAAGCTGAAATTAGATGGACTTTAACGTGTACTTTAAGAAAGGATTAGATGAAGAATTTGGATTATAATGAAATTAAGATTTTTATTAACTTAGAAATTATTGGAGAAGAAAAATTATATCTATTTTTTTTTAATGTAAAAACTTTTCTGCAATTTTTACGTGTAGTAAGGTTTTTTTTTTTTTTTTTTGAAGATTTTACATGTAGTAATATAATTTAAATAAAAAAGAAGGGATTAGATGGACCTTTTTTACGTGTACTACATTGATTTTTTTAATTAAGATTCTTATCAACTTATATATTATAATAAGAAAAGGATCAAATTTGGATTGTAATCAAATTATGATTTTTATCAATTTAGAAATTATAGGAGAAGAAAAATAATATATATTTAAAAAGCATTAAGAGGAAAGAATCTCTTTTTTATTTAAATTCTATTCTATTGATTTTAGGGTTTATTAATAACATTTTAGATAGACAGAATTGTTATAGTTGTAAATCAAATACTACTTTTTTTCATTACTTGATTTGTTATATTTATCCAAAAAATATGTATATATCTATTCTTAAAATTTAAAAATTTATTAAATTTTATGCAGTTTAGTGAAGTCACGTGATGTAACCACAGCGTCTAAACACAATTTCTATTTTATATATATATATATATATATATATATGATATGATATGATATAATAAGAGATGATATCAAACTTTTTGAGAAAAGCTCTCTTAAAATTAAAAACACTATTTTTGACAAATTTTTTGATAACTACTAGGAAAAGCTCTCTTAATTTATTATTTTTTTAAAAACTAATAGGGTAATGCATATATATACATAAGGAAATGAACACGCCTGGTGCACTTTAGTTCTCTTTGTCTGTGGAGGTCCTGTTAGCTGCATATATGTGCATATAAGGAAACGAACAAGTGCGCTCGCTGCAGTTTAGTCTCTTTGTCTGTGTACGTCCTGATAGAAGCGCTTGGTGCAGTTTAGTTCCAACTTCTCTCTCTCTGCCTGAGGACGTCCTGATAGAAAATGTCGTCCGAAATAGAGTTTGTTAACAGTACTGAAGAAGCACCTGAGGTTCTTTCTCTCTTTTTCTTTCTCCCACTCTCACACACACTTCTCTGGATGAAACATGCAAGCGCCTATTGCTGGGTGCATTTGAATTTGATATTTTAAGACATAGTGAGCTTTTCTGGGTTTTTGACAAAGGGCCTTTTCTTTTTCTTTTCGTTATTTTTTTTAGTTTTACAGTTTACTCTCTTGAATCTTGAATGGTTGATATGCATATAAATTCTATAATTTTTTAAAATTATTTTTCAGCTTTAAATAGCTTTGGAGTATAAAAACTATCTCTTTGTTTGTTAAGATTATGAATAGATAAATACGTACTTCAAAGGTCCTTAGAAACTTTATTAGAGTGCATACCCAGCTTTTTATGCTTGGTTGTTTGCAGTTTTATTTGCTAGCAACTGAGTTTCATGGTCATTAATGTCATGTACTGGGCTATCCAATTCTTATTTAGCATAAGAAAATGACACAGACCAAAGGATAAAATGCATTTGATACCCTTTAAAACTTAGGGTCATTTCTAAATCAATCTCTTAGTTTTCAAACCTTATTATTTACACCTTCATCTATTACCACAATGTCAATATGTCCTTTTATATATATAAACCCCTTTGAATCAAACCATGCCCAAATCAAAGACACATTCTTCCAAGTTTACCAATAGGCACTCACAAGCCACAAGATGAATTTAAAAATCGGATTGGACCAACCGGCTCAACTAAAAACCAGACCATAAACTGATTCGGTCAAAACAGCCAAAATCGGTATACATTAAGTGTTTTAAACGGTATAAAATTGGAAACCCGATTCTTTTCCAATTCTTTTACCATTCCAATTTTTTAAACCATCATCATCACAACCAAACACTCACATGCCTAAACTCATTTTCAAAACCTGAATTCAAACACATATACAGGAACCAATTTCATTTTTTTTGAAGGGAAACTAATTAAAATTACTATCAGTAGGCTGCATTTTTTAAGCAATTCTTAATTAAGAGCCCATATAGTTTAGTGATATTATCTGTTTTATTTTACAAGGAGAAGGAAGGTTTGGATCCCCATACTTTGTTATTGGAACTACCAAAATTGTCAAAAATAAATTCAAAAAGAAACTCAGTCGAAGTTGAGCTTGTTGCCATGTTAAGTGTGTCTGTGTGTATTCTTTTATAGTAAATGGAGATTTTGGCTATTTTAGCATATATATTATTGTTTGTTCATATTTGAAGATGGATGTCATAAATATAATGACCTAGTGAACCTTTTGACGAAATTATTGGTGTGAACCTCTCGTGTAATAGACTCGGCAAAATGCATAGCCCACCTTGAATGTCAATTCCTCGCAATGTGATGGCGGCGCCACGTTGTGCCAAGGTGTTCCTTACCTTTAAAAAAATTAGGAACACCCTCAACCAAAATTAGGAACACCCTAAAAAAAAAAGCCCAAATAAAAATTTTGAACTAAAATTTGAAAAAAATAAAATAAATTAAAATAAAATAAAATTGTAAAAGAGCAAGCCCACCTAGGAAAAAAAGCCCAACATCAATCCTAAACAACAGATTACAAATCCAATCTAAAGAAAAAAAACAAGGTAAAGCAAACCCAACATGGTAGCAAACCCACGGATTCTCAAAAAAATAAAAAATAAAAAACCAAAACCCAATATATGCAATTACAACCTAACCTAAATAAACCAGAGCATGAGCAACAGATTCATCAAGTAAAGCAAAACCATTTATTAAAAAAAAGAAAAAAAAAAAAAAAAAAAGAAAAGCAAAACCAGAACAGAGCACATTACCGACAACAACCAATGGCAACGGAGATCGGGCCTCAACGACAACAACCAACGGCAACAATAAAGAACAGAGCACATCACATCAGGCCTCAATCTCAAGCTCCAAAACCAGAACACATTGGGCATCGGAGATCGGTCTTCCTCGCCTCGACTTGCTGCCCGACGACACCACCCTTCAACCTCGGGCGTCCTTGCTCCCTTAACCTCAAGGTATTTCATCTTTTTCTCTCTTTAGTCTCTTACATATATGGGTTAACGGGTTAATGGGTATGGGTTTCTCTCTTAGACTCTTTGTCTCTCTCTCTTTTATTTGAAGACTAAAAGGAAGCAAATGAGATTCTCTCTCTCTCTCTCTCTCTCTTTGAGATTTTATTTGAGACTTTTTATCTGATTGCTTAGTGTATTTGCCCCTGTTTTTGGCTTTATCCATTGGTGTTGGTGACTATTGGTGTTGGTGTTGGTGTTGGTGAGATACAATTAATTGTCTTTTAGTGTATTTAGTGTATTGTGATTTATGATTGTGAATTTATTTGATTGGTTCTCGTGAGTGGGGGGCCATGGGGCTTATCTATTGAGTGGGAGGTAGACGGGGGCAAGGGTCCAAGGTGGGATATTTGAATTGGAGGAAGTAAATGCACATGGGGTGTGTGCTAGTGCAACTAATAAATAATAATTTAATTAACCAATAATTAATTGGAAGAAGCAACTAATATTTGATAAAATTTGGTATCAAACATGTTTGAATATATCTTTTTTAAGAGTTTGGCTTACTTTCAGTACATTTTTCTTGGACATGTCATTTTTGTTTTAAATATACAATGGCAAATGATAATGAGTTTTAATTTCTATCTTTATTTAATTAGTTAGTGATATGATAGTCTCTTATTAAAACAAAACGATGTTCCTTTTTAAAAAGTACTGGAGGTAAGTTATACCAATTTTTTAACCCGTTATGTGTGATTAACAAGTCATTGACTCATTAAAAAAAACTTGGGCCTGTTTGGTAATATTGTTCTAATAACATTATTTGTATTTTTTTAAAAATACGTGTGAGTGAAAAAGTATATGGAAATACATATAATATTGTTTAAATACTGAAAATTGTTGTTCAAAATATATTACCAAACAGCTCCCTTGTCACTAAAACTACACATAAAATGTATCTTTAGTTGCTACATAATAGGTTAGAGTAAGATAGCTTCAAATATGTTTGGAGCTTAACTTATTCCTCCAAGTTTTGGGTCATTCATGTTTTTTAAAATTTTATTAGTTCAATTGAAAGATTTTTTACTTACTTTAGTATAAAATTTGATAATTTGTATTTAAAATGAAACTTTTTAGGAATTTCACTATGAAAATGGAAAAAATGAATTTTATTTTATGAAAGATCACCATCAAACATAATTTTTGTAGGGGCTTGGACCCCGAGAGATCTGAAACGGCCCGTGTCACCAGAAGCCCAACACAGAGAGGGGCCCATGCAGCCAAGGCCCATTACACCAGGGTTGGCCCATATAGTTAAAGTCAAACACGGATGAGATGAGATTAGCTCACTGATAAAATGGGCAAGAGTCCTCGGTGAAATAGAGTTACACTCGAACCAAATTGGGCCCAATATTGACAGGCCAGCCAAAGGAAAGGCCATGAGAAGGCGATCAAATCGAGGTCAATACCAAGCATCGTCAATGACTTTGGGGAGTTCATTGCCAAACACTAATTGACGTCTAGAACAAGTTCCAAGAGAATCCTTTGAAGTCATGAAGATCCATGGGGATTCAGAGGGATATGGGAGTACGTGTCAAGTGGGTAAGTAATGATAACAACCTCACAAAGGAGAGACTATAAAATGAGGAGGAGGTGAACATTGTAGAGGTTGGTTGGAAAAAATATGAGGGGAGAAAGAGATATCGAGGGAAAAACACTGGGAAACACAAGAGTGTAGAGAGGGAAACGAGAGGGGAACACTTGAAAGTAAGGTTTTTTTGAGACATGAACCAAGTGAAGCTTGGGGCCAAACCGATAGGATCAAGATATAGCTCACATACAAATTAATTGGGTCCCAAATACTACTGTTTGAAGGGTATCCGATCGCCACAATTTTGATTGAAGATAACCGAGCTCTTTTTTTTGTTGGGTGTGTGTATACATATAACTTATCAAATAAAAAAGTGTGTATATGTATATGTGTATATATATAATAAATAAATAAAAAATGTGTGTATACATATATGTATGTATGTATGTATGGAAGGGTTGTCTTGATAAATATATTAGTACCGCAACTTGGCCCTCCCAAACAAAAATTTTTGGCTCCACTCTTGGTTGCCACTATTTTATTTTAGAGATATCTACACTTTACTCACTTGTGATTTTGGTTGTTTTAACGTTGTTTACTTGTTATTTAAAAAATGTCATTTTACCTACACAAGGTCTTCTACTAGACTTTAGTAATCCACCTCACCATTTTCCATTAGAAAAACACTTTTAGTTTATAAAACATAATAGAAAACAAATCAAAATCACTCTCTATGACTCAAAGTAAAATAGTGCAATTAACCTTATGTAAATTCAGCTCGAATAAAACCTAACCTCTTTTTTTCTTTTTCTTTTTTGATAAAAATACATGAAAGGTGTGTGCTCGTGTCTTTACCATGCAAAGCATACTTAGGCTCAACATCTCACCTGCATGGTGGGATTTACATCTTCGAGCTTTATGACTCAATTATCTTTGGTTTTATGACCCATAGTCCTTGTTTGGAAATGATAACCAATGAACTTTTTTTTTTTTTTTTTTTTTTGGGCTTTATTACCTATAATCGGCTCAATTTCATTAAATATTTCAATTTAACTTCCAAACGGCTTGATGATGATGAGCCCTAACGGAACTGTCCAACACAATTGATAGAATCTCTAATTCAAGGCTAATGCCTTCCATCCTCATGTCACGCAACATTTCCATCACAAACTTTGAAGAATTTTCTTCTTCTAATGCTTTAATAATCACACAGTGACTATTAATGTCCTTAGTTATAGCCAGGTTCTATACGAACTCAATAGAACAAACTTAAGTCAATCAAATTCTTCTATTATCACTAAAAGGAATATAACAAATATTGATTAAGCAGTTCTTATCAAACGAGTTTGATAGCTACATACAAATTAGTAGTTTTTGATTCTTCTGGCCGTCTTCAAACTTTGTGCCTCTAATGTCGCTGTTGATGTCATTCCTATTCAATGTTACAATTCAAGTGTCCCACATAGATTAAATGCAATTTTAATGATGTATATATAAAATTTTATGCACCTTTTCATTGTAAGCCGGTTTTCAAGGTGAATTATACCTTGAAGATCTCATTCTAATAGTTCCCCCCAGTCAGCAAAATAGTTACAAATTCCCAAAGCAACAAAGAAAACCCCATGAAAGTTCCCCCAGGCAGCAAAAAAAGTTACGCAAACGGCAGCAAAAAGGTTTCCCCCCCGGGCAGCAGCAAAGTTACGAAAACCAAGTCCGCCGCATTCTAATAGACCAAAAAAGTCCTCAACGTAATTGCTAATATCTATTGGTGCAGTTCAACAAAGAAAACCCCATTCTTCCCAAAGCAAAATAGAAGAGTAAGCACTCAAAAAAATCTCCTACGCTTTGCTAATATTCATTGGTGCAATTCAACAAAGAAAATGTCATCCGAGTCTGTTTACAATGGAGAAGCACCTGAGGTTCGATCCCTCTTTCTTTCTCCCACTCACACACATTTTTCTCGATGAGGCATGTAAGCATCTATTGCTGGGTGCTTTTGAATTTGATATTTTAAGAAATAGTGAGGTTGGGTTCTGGGAATTAGATAAAAGGCTTTTTTTTTTATTTTTGTGATTTTTTTAGTTTTACTTTCTTAAATCTTGAAGGGTTGTGACTTCGGGTCTGGATTCTCAAATATATATATATATATATATATATTAATATATATATATATATATATATTAATATATATATATATATATATATATATATTCTTGAAGGGTTGATATGCATGTAAATCAGTAGCGAAGAGTTAGGATATGAGTTGAGGGGGAAATATATATGACACCACAATTTTGCATATCTTGAATATATAGTATTTGAGACAAATTTGAAAAATGAAAAGTTATTCATTTGAATATTAATAATATTTTAATGTAATTATATTTTTTTTTAAACCTTCATAAAAGAAAGTGCATTTGTTATGTTATTTTTTTTTTTTTTTTTTTTTTTTGATAAACATTTTATTATGTTATTTATCTATTTAGATTTTGCTCATACGAATGATCAATTTTTCAATTTTTTTAAAAGTCAAAATTCGAGTTATGAATGAATAAAATGCTTAAATTATAATATGTGAAACAATAATATAATATTTATTATATAGTTAGCTATATATATATAGAGAGAGAGAGAGAGAGAGAGAGAGATGGCTGCAATGAACCATATCCTATTATCACATCCAGATCCCTTCGTAGCAGCACGTATGTAGCGTGTCAAGCCAATACTTTTATTTAAGTCTCCATAGTCCAAATTTTGAAGCTACCCAGGAAGCTTTTGTACAAGGATGCTAGTGGAGGACTTAAGGTTGCTCCTTGGATTGTTTAAAAATTAGAAGCTGTGCTCTGTTTTAAGAACAAGAAACAGAGTGGAATTTAAGTTAACTAAATTTTCATAAAGTGTGAGTGAGGAGAGTTTTTGGTTAGGTGAAATTCCTCAGCCGTTAAGGGATATAGTTTTTTTTTTTTTTTTTTTTAGTTTTGATTAATGTTTAATCATCTAATTGGAATATTGGATAAACACTGCCATTTTTACCCAAAAATAAAATAGGTAGATGTTGTAGCAGTATAAGTCTGTTCTTGATGTGATTATTTGTCTATTCTACTAGTCGTTATTTGAACCCCTACAAAGAACATCTTTGACGAGGATGATGCTTTGAAGGAGATTTTTGTGGGGAACTTTTGTAGATTAGTAACTGAAAATATTATGTTGTTCCACTAAACCTATTTTGGTAATCAGCTTTTAGATTCATTTACTGATTTAGAAAGGTTTTATTCTTTATATCATTAGGGTACACCTAACTCGAATGGCCAAGATTTGGAAGCAAATTCTTCTACGGCCAGAGACGGACTGACTGAGGAAATCACAAAATATGAGAATCCAGAGCAAATGGGGATGCAAACTGATGCGGCACAACCTACAAGGATTCAACGTTGCTTGTTTTTTTACTTTCAGTAGTGTTCAACGTTGCTTTCATGGCCTGTTTGAGTTTCCTACTGGACCAGAAAGTTTTCAACAATATTGTACCTGCATTAATGGCCTATAAGAAGAAATGGGCTTTCTTATCTCACTTAGGCTTCATCATTTTAGGAAGTCCAATATGCTATGCGTTGTATGCAATCTTGATATTATTACTGAACAAAGCAACGGGGCGGTGGGTAGGTTTCTTGGTCAATCGCGCATATGTGCTTGCTCATGAAGTTGTGCTTTATATGATAAAGGATATAATTTTGGCACACTTGGTGTTTAGTTTCCATGGTTGTTACTTTATCTGTTTCATGAAATTTATGACTCCACAAGATAAGATGCAGTTGATTAAGGAATGCACTTTGGAGTTTGCTCGCTCTGCACTACGCTTCTCTTTTCATGGCAAATGGATGAGTGCTAGCTTCTTCCTTTTTACAGCTTTTATTGGATTCCTTGCCATGGTAAGTGGCTTCAGTTCCATCTCTTTTTCTTCTTTTTATTTATGTTGCATATATGGCTTGGGGTTTTGTGTGTTTTTTTTTTTTTCTTAGTGAAATTGAAGTATGAAATCATTATTTTTTTCCGAAGGTGAATTTCAATCTGATGGAGAACCTACCCAATGCTGCGGGTGAAGTGGCTGACAACATCGCCGACCATAGTGGCTGACTAAATATGAAACCGGTTTGTGTTTCTTCATATCATAAAGTACGCAGTCTGCATGTGTCCGGGTCCACCTTATATGTATACTCTATCTTGTCTCCCCCACTTGTTGTGTGTTGTGTTTTAACTTTTCCCTGTACAACTCTGAAGACATTCTTATGGTGTAGCTTTATGTGTTGTACTCGTATTGTATGTTGCCACAATATATGAATATTACCCCTTCCAATTACAATGGAAGATCTTGAAATATTTTGTTCTTTGCGCTATTGATTGATAAGAATAGTTGAAATTCCAAAAAGGCCAATGTCTATCCACACCTGTTATACACACACCTCTTCAGTAATTGTTCTGAAGATTGTGACTAGTTAAAGAATTGTGCGCATGTAAGAGACATTTTTCTTCCAAGAAACCACCAATCTCTGGTGTGAACCATCATTTAAAAAATATCATTTTACCAAATAAGAAATAATTAAAATTAAATTATGTAGGGAAAAAGTCATTATTAACTTTCTTTTTATTTTTTTTTTGAAGAATATTTAATTTTCAATTGACTACAACTTTAATATTACTACTCTAATGCGGTCAACTATAAGTGGTATACAATCATTTTCATATAAACATACTATTTTTTTTTACATCACTCATAATTAACCATAACAAAGTTGTGGCAAGAGATCTGTCACAAAAAATGTGTTCTTAAACTTTCCATCTTATCTTTTGATGCATAAGCCTCCGTTTGGATACAAATTATAAATGAAAATTATTTCACTATTTAGTTTATTTTTGCTACTATTCATAGGCTCCATTGCACTTTTTGGTATTATTAATAGGTCCCACCGTATTATTTCAACTAATTTTTACTTTTATCTACAGTACTTTTAACAATAAGTTTTCAGTTTCAACAAAATAAAAGATCCAAACAAACTTTAAGTGTATGAATTATGAAATATTAACCCTTTTTATGGGTGTATGAATTATAAACACTCAGTGTTCCTAAACCCAATATATATATATATATATATATATTTTTGTATCAACATCCTCCCTTCTATATTTTGTACCAACTTATAGAGGATGTTTGGGGTGTTATTTACCCTAGTTTTTATTTATTCAAAAAGCTATTGGTAAGTCCATAATTCAATGATGCCTTATTAAAGTAGGCCCACAATTTGCACATATGAGCAGACTTTACCAACTAAAACAAATGGTGATTTTGGGCATGGGGTGGCTGTGTTTGGTTGCTGTAAAACGTTTTCCGGAAAATATATATTTTCCGGAAATGCTAATTTCCGGAAAAGGAAAATGTTTCCATGGTGTTTGGTTGCACTTCAAAAAATTTTCCGGAAAATATTTTCTGGTGTTTGGAAAAGAAGAAGGAAAACACAAATTCAGAAAAACACAAGCCACAACCCAGGAAAAAATCATCCACGACGACAAATTCAGTTCGACGATCGCGCCGTCAATCGCGATCTCGCCTTCTTCGCGAGATCGCGATCCACGGCGCGATCGCGATTCGAGATCGCGATCTCGCTACGTCAATCGCGATCTCCGAGATCGCGATCGACGCGGCGAGATCGTGATCTCAAAGCACTCGCGCCGATCGCAATCGACGCGGCGAGATCGCGATCTCGCGAAGCACGGCACGATCGCGATCGACGCGGTGAGATCGCGATTGACGCTTAGCAATCGGCGGCACGGACTGGAGCTCGATTGGGTTCGCCGGCAATCATCGATCGGGATCGAGCTCGCCTTCCTCACGCGCTCGCTCTCTCCCTTTTTCCAGAATTCATTTAAAGTGAATATAGGAACGGAAATTCATTTCCGTGGTCAAAGCCCTTTTTTTTCAGTCAACGGATTTCAATTTCCGAAAAATAGAATTTTCCGGACCAACCAAACACACCTATTTTCCGAAAAATCATTTCCGGAATCACTTTGAAGTCGATTCAAACGCAGCCTTAAAGTCTTTATCAAACTACACCATCTGCTATTATCCACGATGGGCTCTGAACACATTGATAGACTTGTCCTAACAACTGCTATGGATCCATTAAGTCCATATTGGGATCACATAATGGGCCTCTTGAGCTTGTGAAGATCGAAAAGATGGAAACGCTATTAATCTTCTTACCCACAAAACATTATTCTATAATTCTACATCCAACTTTGCTAGCTTTTTGCAAATTATCATAGCAACATGGGGCGGACCATAGCTACACAAAGGTTCAAGGAAAGAGGTAATAGTCCGGTGGGGAATAAGACCACGGCTCAACATCTCATCAAACAATAATTCAAGTGCATCGGCCACCATACAGGCTTTAAAAAAGGCATCAATTAATTTGGTATAAGTAATAACATCCGGTCACTGATTATTACTCGTAAATCAGCATATATACTCTTATAATACTTCATACACCCATTGAAATCTCCAACGGGTATATAGTTAGAACACAACTTAGATACAGTGCCTTAACTACTGTTAGTTAGGTACCTCATTTAAAATTTAGCCACCTGGCACATTGTAAAAGCACATTCAAATACTCGGTATAACATTTCAACCCAAACTCTTTTACATTTCCAAACATTTGTATTGCTTTCAACACTTGATGAGCCCCGACAAAAATGTCCAACACAATTGATAGAGTCTCTAAAGCAAGGCTTACACCTTCCATCCTCATGTCACGCAATATTTCCATCACAAACTTAAAAAATTTCCTTCTTCCTAAATTCCCTTTGTTCACTACATTAGCAACAAAGTCAAGACTCAATTCAACAATTGACATTCTATTGCAGTTTTACCCTTCAATTTCTAAAGGAAAGTCCCCTTGCAATTACTCTTCGGCAATAAAAACCCATCAACCGCTTGAACTTCAACTACTTGTTTTATGGGATTTTCAAAATATCTACTCTACTCTACTCCCCTTCAATCAAAATGGGCCCTAATGGGTTTGGTGCTAAATAGCTACACGGGAATGGTAAAAGGTCAAATAGTTGGTCAAGAATGAAACATTCCTTGGGATTTATTTCATTCTTGATGTGATTCGGTGATGGTCTAGAGTTGAAAATGGAAATGGAAATGGAAGTAATGAAGTTGGTGAAGAGAGGTGGTGGGAAATGGGAATGGTGCCTGGTTGTGAGATTAGGAAATTTAAAAAAAAAAAAAAAAATTATATTACCATGAAATAAACACTTGAAAATGATTTCCTATTTTCATGTTAGCAACTAAACACTATAAATTGAAAATATTTTCAGTCAAATATTTTATAGCGAAACAAACGGAGCAAAATGAATCAAAGTGCTGCACTCTTCGTAGAGATCGAGAGTTGATATAATTTAGGGAAAAATGAACTTTTTCATGGTAAATTATATCATGCATATTTGCACCTTGCGTCATGAACTATCAAAATATATTATCGACCTCCCATAGTTATAACCCCGCAACACTTAATCCCATGTCAATTGTTTTGGGGTTAAGTCCAAAAAATCTTAGCATTAAAATACCAATTTATCCTTTATCATTTGTTACGAAGTTATAACTTTGGATGGTAGGTTGTAAATTTAGGAGACAAGGTGTAAAATAAGGTATAATTTAGGATGTAAAAGTGTAAACCGATAGTATAAGGAAAATTGTTCTTTAATACTACATTCTAGTAGACTTAACATCAAAACAAACGGCTAGCGTTTGCATTCAATATTCACATTTCATGGACTATACGGAGTTATAACTGTTGGGCTCCTCCTTGGCCGGATGGCCTTTTCCATATGTTTTTTGTTTTGTTTTGTGTGTGTAGAGATGGCAATGGGGTGGGGCGGGGCCGAAGGTTGGGGTTTTCATCCTTGCCCCGCATGATTTTGTATTGCTTTATCCTTGCCTTGCCCCCGCATGATGGAAATTTTTTTGTTTTTTTAAGGAATATAACAAATATTAATTAAAAAAACATATGTGTGAATATTAATTCATTCAAATCCTTCTATTATTATTTAAAGGAATATAACAAATATTAATTCTAATTGCTAGATTGGTTGTACATTTGAATGAATAATTCTATAAGTAGTAGCTATTTTTATATGCCAAAACTGGCTTTATGCATTTGATGTTACTATCTCATTTTTTTTTCCTGTCAAATATAACTTTTTATTGTGCCTCAAATGCACAAGTCTTGCTTTATGCACTTGACATCGCTATTCTTCATCAAAGATAACTTTGTCTTGTCACTCTATTTATTGTGTTCAAACCTAACTTGTTACAATTCATCTTCAAACTTTCTTTGTCAAATGTTCCTTACTACTGTGCCTCTAATGCATCATTGGTGTGAGGATCTTCTTTGCCTCTAATGCATCATTGGTGTGGCTATCTATATTCCGACTTTTACTCAAATACGCAATGCTTATCAATATCCATCTTCCTTTAATGTCTTATGCTTCCCCAAATGTGCAAATCACGTTGCTATCCATCATCCCATATTCTCATTCTTACTCAAATCCTACTTTGTACACTTTAACTTAAGTGACTAATGCAACGTAGCTTGTGCTACACCTTTGATAAACTACTATGAAAATGTATGCATTAAAGGGGGTTTGCCATTTATGGCTATAAACTACTTGACAAAAAAAATCTTTTGATTGATTGGATCTATTGAAACGCATTTGAATCAGTTCATTGATCCACTCCTTCAATGAATTGAAATTCATTTGAAATAGTTCATTGATCTAAGCCTTAAAGGAATTGAAATGAGTTTTTTAAAAAATTAATGGAAAGATGTTCACATAATATAATTAGTGAATATTTGTTTCTCATAGCTATTTCTTATATATTTCGTGAGATAGGTAAAGTGAGTTGTACTTTCATTATTTTCAAAATTAAATGAGTTATGGCTTTCCTCCAATTTCTCATATAATATACATACCTTATACTTTGACCGCAAAATTTGTGGTTAGGGTTATTAACCACGCCACCCGTAATTCTCACATTCAACTTTAATTGAATAGCATTACAAGAACATTAAGCAAACGCTTATATAGTTCACAATAATACAAACTTCATGATTATATTTTTCATTTTTCATTATTATTGTATGTTCCTTGTAAAACGTGAGAATCACCACCTAATGGATAAAAGATGAGTCTCAAAGTAATGGTTTAATCAAATGAATTTTATATTATAGATCAAGGGTTTTGCATTGGATTTGCTAGTTATTTATTTACAAAACTAAAATCAACAATTTTATTTCATAAAAACACTCACCTTACATGACAACAAAACAAATAAATAAGTATACAATACTTCTTCTCCTAGTTACATTATAAGAAAAGTTGTGTAACCTTTATTCCTAGTTACATTATTAAAAAAATAAAAATGCAAAATTACATAGGATGACACAATATTGAACCCTAAATACAGGATTAGTGGCTAGGTTACAAGATGAAATGTGTTTGACGCCCATCTCACTTGACCTAAATCTGTATTCTATAAATTCATTAGACTTTCATATCATGATTCATGTAACTCATCTAAACATGTTATTTTTTTAGAAGAAGCTAACCATGTTATTTAAAGCATAACAAGCTAGAAAAAAAAGGGAAAACTCATTCGATGAACAATGATTTTTCTCATGAGCATGTCTTCATATAAACTATTAAAACCATATTTTGATTATTACATTATTTCATATATATGTGTGTGTGAGAGAGATATCTTTGAAATTACTTTGATAATTTCAAGTCATGCAAGTTGTGTAAAATTGTAAAATCATACAAAAACTTTGCACCATGAACATCTTATTTGGTGATTTGTTTGGATTAATTTGAATTGCACGTTTGCGTTTTGTACATCACGTTTCCTTCTTCTTCTTTTTTTTTTTTTTTTTTTTTTTTTAGCTACAGTTGTTAACTATTCTTCCATGAACAATGCACTATTCACGGGACCCACAAACTTCACTTTTTCTCAACTTTTTCATTAAAAATGGGTCCACGGTACTATTCACACATTTAAAAATTATTTTGCTACAATGTTTTCAATTTTCAGTTTTTAACAAAAATAAGTTGACATACCAAAAGCCTAAACTACACAAATTAATTACATTCCTTTTTACCTCTGACACATGGCGTACTACAAACTGTTCCATTGCGAGGTTTGTAATAGTTTCAAAAAAATTATTGAATATTCCAAAAGTATTAAAAATACATACTCTCTTCTTTTACATGAATTATGGGTCTCATCATAAATTTAATTAATAAGATACATAGTTATGTGAGAGAGGAGAGTTGTAATCAATAATTACCCATAGTTTCAAAGCGGAGCGTAGAAAGGAAGCTACCCGCTCAGTCAAAATTCCCTCAAAATCCAATTTCTGCCAAAAACCCCCCGTAATACGAAAACACATATATATACACAAAACCCATAATCACAACCCAACCCTCACCACAGCACACACAAAAATGGTCTCTGCAACTCCAACACCTCCAGGTCCAGACCCAAACATCAAGAGCCCTAAGAATGTGTACCACATCGGAGGCATCCAAGTCGAATTCCCGTACCAGCCGTAGTCTCGGCTTGCGTTCATGGGTTGGGTCATCTCCACCTTGGATCGAGCCCAGAGAGAATCACTATCACGCGCTCCTTGAGTCCCCGATTGGTACCGAAAAATCGCTCTCGCTTCTCTGCTCCACTCTCGCTTAGCAGCAGAGCTGTAAATTGAAGAACCAATTCACCAATCTCACTCACTCCAAGCCCAATCGCAAGGCTTTCACCGATCCTTTCACTCACGATGGTGGATTTGCTCTAGAAGTGGAACCTTCAAGCACAACAACAATTTTCAAGATTGATTTTGAAAGTTATAGCCTTAATGTGCTAGGGTTTTAAAGAGAGTCGGTGCCGGCTAAACAGTGGAGCAAGAAATGCGGTTGCCTAAGACCCCAAGTAAAAAAAAAGGCCTCCAAATTTTAACCAATAAGGTTATTTATAATCAATAAATAAAATAATATTTTTTTACCGGATGAAAAACAAATAAAAAAATAGAGAAAAATACAACATCCACAATATTTTTTACAACACTTTTACAATTATGCTAAATAGTAGGTTGTTACAATTCAGGATTTGTTGTAAAAAAATATTGTGAATGTTGTACTTCTAAAAAAAAAAAGAATAATAATAAGAGTTTAATTAGCAAATTTTTACTAGTTCTCATCTAAATCCACCACTAACACCACTTTTTTACTTACTATTATCAATTTACCATATCAACAAGTATGAAAAATTGTCAAATTTTTTCTACGTAGTTTTTGTTAATTAGTAGTAATTTTGCATCTAAAACAAGATAACCAATTTTCGCTTTAGGCTCCCAAATACATTAAGCCACCCCCGAAGAGAGTGAGAATGTAGTTCTTAACTTTTAGGTTATTGGATTTTGTGGTTGATGAATTTTGATGGAGTTCAATTTATGAAATGGGGCAATTAGTCCCTTGATCGGTGTTTCCATTTCGATATTTGATGCTGCTCTAAACCGACATTGTGATTTTTATTAGGTAATGCGGGGCCGGAAAATTTGGACCCAACTCAATCTGCAACAAACAACAAGAATCAGAAGAAAAAGGTAGCACCCACCCACTACAACAGATCTGACTTTTTTCAAGTCAAAACCCTTAAAAAAAGTATTAAAAAACATTGAAAAAAATTATTTCAAAAGTCCAATTGACCCTTGATAACTTTCGAAACATATACCGTCGAAAAGGAAATTTTGATGGCCTTCGTGGCCCTCAAAACAAGTGCTCTAATCTTATTTTGAGGGTCAAGAAACCCTTAAATAACCTTTTACCAAGGTTTAAATGATTTATATTTGCAACCCTTAATAAATAAGGTTATTTAAGGGGTTTCTTGACCCTCAAAATAAGATTTTATTTTATTTAAAAAAAAACCACAATCATGCACAAAATATATATATATATATATATATATATATATATATATTGCTACAATTACACACAAAAATTCATAATTGTTGAGATAATATGCTATGATATTAATGTATAGCAAAAGTGGTATATTGCTACAATTACACTTTCTTTGATCTCTAAACTCAAATCTACAAATTAACAGATTAGGGACCGCATACAAACTGCTGATATGTCAATTACTGTTTAAGAGAAAAAATATCAACAACCACAATTTGTACAAAGACCAATTCTTTCCAAGAGTTAAAAAGTTCTGATACATTTTATTCTTCATCATCATCTCCAAAGCAAGAAGTTATCAGCTAGTACAATTGAACATTTCAACCATTATGGGTGCCCTCAAGTTTCTGAAAAAGAGAGAATGATACCAAAAGTTTGTTAATTTCCTAGCAAATATATCTACACACCTTTCCACAATATCAAATTCAAGATATCCACAATTTTAAAAAGAACAAAAAAGGCACAACAGAGTTCATATATCTAAATATATATATTAGACATGTTGATTAAAGAAACGTCATTCATCAACAAAGTCTTACGAAAATACTTCCTTTCATAAAAATCCATTTATCCATAAAAAATTAAAAATAAAATTAAGAAGAACACTTGGAAAGAACATAGGTCCATAAAATATGTGGGTACCTGTCTATTATTTCTTATTTTATTTTTAATATCACACATAATCACACCAAACAAACACAACAATTTAGTTTCCAAAGTAATCAAATTACAGCACATCAATATAAAACCAAAAAAGAAAAAATTACCTGCAGCAATTGCCAAGCACTGGGTATATCCAATCTTGAAGCAGAAAAAATCTGCCACAACCAAAAAAAAAAAAAAAAAAAAATTGAAAGTCAATTCAACACATACATATTGATTCCATAATCAAACAAACATCAAGTGAAAGAAAGGATCTTTTGACCAACTCATTATGAATCATTAAGAAGTCTCTTTGAGATCAAATCATGTCATTGCAGTCAAATCTTGAACCTTGTAACAGATTATTGTGTGTGTGTAACTTTTGCTAAAGTCTCACAAGTCAAAAACTATACATTAAATAAATGTTTTGTCAATCTCATCATTAAATCACATGTTCTCTCAATTCTTATCATGCATGTCAAATTTCACATCAATTAAATATTGTTTACTATTTAATCTATAAATTCCAGCATTTGGTGTATTTTAAATAATAAAAAAATAAAAACTAGAAATTTGAACAATTTACAAATGAGATGACTCTTAAATCAAATCACCTTAATATTTGACAAGCATGACAGTGTGTTAAACACATATAATCCAATGGTGGTTTTGACAAATTACTGCCAATAAAAAAAGATTTTGTGTGGTATAACAATAACCAAAAGTTACACATGCGGCGACGCGTGTCTGTGTATATTAGTAAATATTACCATCTAACCTTATTCATGGCTGTCATTGCCTTGGTGGCACCTGTCATGCCCACAGCAACTGACGAATGCACATGCATTGCCTGCAAACAAGAAAAATGTTACTAAAGCACCATGCACAGATGCACTAGAAAAGGTCGATAAAGAAAAAGAAAAAATCAAAAAACACAGACAGATCTTTGACAGTCCACCTGTGTATGAGTTGCTATTTCTCTCATTTGAGCTCAACTACCTTGTAAGTTTGCTATTTGTTGCCTAAGCCTGATTAGCTAGTGAGCTAGAATTTTGGTTGCTCCCTGCAGAACACACAGACAGATATAGGACAGGCAAATGATAAATCTGAAAGATTCAAATAACACAAGAACTGTAGATAAATTAGACGTCACAAACTCAAGTATTTTAGGACTAGCATGAATCTAGTCAACTCATAAGAAACAGAACATACCTCATTTCCAGTTTTAGCCATTCTCTTTATCTCAGCAACAAGCTTCTTTTCCTAACATGATTTAAAATTATGTGAGAGATAACACAAACTTAGAAAGAGGAGATGAGGATAATTTGGAAGCTCTTCACATACTTCTAATTGCAATGCTCCAATTTCCTTCTCTATACCTGAATCCACATGGACAAACAATAAAAACATTTATTCAAGAATTGATAAATTGCCACAGCCACAAAATTTACCAATGAACTGTTAACACTATTTAAAAAGGCAAAAAGAAAATGTGATTTGATCCCATAAAATGGGGAGCTTAAGAAGCAGTTGCAGCAAAATGATAAAACTCCACATCCCAAAAAGAGAGTCACATACCCTTCAACCAATTTTGATGACTTATCAGATTAATATAATGCTTTGTGATAAGGCTATGTTTTCCCATCCACAATATCATGGGCATTCCAATATCCAATGTAAAACAAAATAATGCCACAGGTATGCTTTTTTGCCAAAGTTGTACTCTTTGTGGTAATTTTCCAAATTTTAATATTCCAGGTGAATCTAAATTGCAAGAAAGCTATAACCATGCAATCCATACCAAACTAACTATAAAATAACCTGCAAACCTAAGCCCAAACTGCTACAAGCAATTCCCAATATAACAACAAAGCCTTAGTTGCAAAACTTCTGCGCCAGCCATTGATCCTCAACAAATTAATTACAAATGACTATATTATCAGTAGAAAAAGGATATATTCAGCAGCCTAACAAGCCATTATTACAGATGACACTTTCTGAATCTAGGTACATTTTTGTACAGCATTAATTCATAGTAATTAATTTTAATGTTAAGGTAAAGGAATGCTTCATGAAAACTTGGAAGTCATCATTTAAATGTCAAATTGCCCATATCTGCAATCAAAATTTTAACTCAGATGGAAGGTCTTATTCCTGTTACCCACATACTCAAATGGTGAATTTTCTAGCACTACAGGAAGTTTTACAAGTTTATAATGCATCGATATGATTCATTAACACCATGCCATAACTACACTGAGTTAATACTTTCAGGTCAGACATAAACATCTTATCAAATAGAAAAAGAATGCAGGTTCTGTATTCATTGGAATAGAACAATAACAAATATAAGGGAAAAATAGATTGCCAATTCCAAGCTACATAACTTGAAAATGAATTTAAAAACTTCATAAGCTCTAGTAAGTTTTATAAACAAAATGAGTGTAAAAAATCTCTGCAATGTAAAGAAGCTGAACAAAGCATTGAATTGTAATGACCCAAACCAAGTAAAAATTAAATTGATACTATTGATAAACCAATGCTCGTTTCCACAAGAAACCTAAAATTAAATTGACACAGCAACACAAAAAAACCTCATAGATCCAAATCATACTTAAATTGATATTAGTGAAATACTACACCATTATCACTTACCAACTCCTTTTAAGCATTTCTTCAATATAATATGTTCAAACCATGCTTCAGATTCCAAAGGACTAGTATGTAATTCCATTTCCAAAGTATCCAAACCCTAGCCCCAAATTATATTATTGGTGAGGAAGAGAAATATCAATGGAGAGAATGAGAGAGAGAAAACAAGAGAGAATACCAAAAAATTCTTTGCAAAGTTCTACGGAAAAAAACAGAGAGAGAGAGACCTGTAATCGGACAAAAGGGTGGAGGAGAAAGCTCTGACTATCAACGGCAGGTCGTCGTCAGAGATAGGATCGCCGACCATCGCGCCTCAACCTATCGTCGGACATGATCGAAATTAGGGTTTCCAAGTCGCCGGTTGGCAATTGACAACGAAGATTCACTGATGAGCCACAGAACTCTCCGAGCTTCACCATCAACTTAGTAACAACAAGAAGAAGAAAAAAATTTTGATTAATTATTCACAAAAAACCAAACGACTTCACAAAAATTGAATATGAAAATGGAAGAGCACACAAACCTGTGAAAGAAATAGAGTGATCGACGGCGAGGACACATGTCAAGCCTCCAGCATAACTAAGAGTGCCGTCAGTGTAGCGAGGGAGGATTTTCCCGCCATAACTGCAGAGGAATTTGATGGTCTCTGTGTTTTTGTTGTCGTTGGACTCCATGAAAGTTTTTGAAAGTTTGAGAGAGAGAGAGAGAATTTTCTAGGAGTTCTCATTTAGTTTGGAGGAAGGTTGAACAAAATGAAAATGGGTTTTCTAAGAGAGTGAGCAAAGACTTTATTCAAAAATTGGTTTTCTGAATTCTGAGTTTAAGGGAGAGAGAGAGACTTTATTTCGAGGGTTGAAACATTTGGATATCTTTTATTAAGGGTTGTGTTAGAATTTCGTTGAAAAATGTAAATATTTGGAGGCAGCAATTACGCGGATTTTAGTTTTTTAGTTTTTTTCAAGGGTTTTAATGACCATTGCAACTAGATTAGTCAGATTTTAATTAGTGCTAGTTTGTTAGTGTTTGTTTCGACCATTTTTAGTGAACCCTTGGAAAAAGTGGGTTGAAACAAGTCATGTTTTTTGTAGTGACCATATATTATGCATCGTAAGTTTTATTCTATTGGTTTGCGGTTGGAAGCTTCTATTTTTCTATTTGTGTTGTGTTGTGTTGTGTTGTTTATTTAGATAGTTTGCTTTTGAAAGTAATGAGGATTGTTTTTGAAACTTAACATAAAATCCTAGTGGTTATTAAGTTTACCAATACTGCAATTTGTGCCACTAGAAGCATTTCAATTTTCAAATGTACTTTCATAAAAAAATCACAGTCAATATATTTTGAAGTCACAGTCAATTTAGTCCCTAGTAATGAGGATTGTTTTTTAAACTTCACATAAAATCCTAGTGGTTATTTAGTTTACTGATATTGCAATTTGTGCCACTAGAAGCATTTCAGTAAAGTACTTTTTTATGATTCATTAATTTTAGACACTTTGGTTTTTGTTTTTTTAAGACAAAGGTAAGTGAAGTATTATTAAGAAAGACCCAACAGACAAACAAAAAAACAAACACAAGTTCAAGGCAAATCCTAGTGGAATACATCTTCCACATCCTCAGGTAGAGATTCTATCCATCCATTAGTGTCTGCAGATAAAACTGTTTTTTTAACTAAACAATGAGCTAACCTATTCCCCTCTCGCCGAACATGCTGGAATAAACAGCTCCTCAACGTACCTCCAAGTCTCTTAGCTTCATCAATGATGTGACCAAACAAAGTACGGCAGCAACCAGAACCCTTCAAAGCATCAAGAACCCAATTACATTCCCCTTCAAAAATCACTTCAAACAAACACAGCTCCATTGCTTCAGCCATTTCTACGAACTGAACTGAACCAATATTCTGTCTCAACGCTCCAATGATCTGCCTAGAACAATCATGAACAACTACACCCATACCTACTGACCCGGATTCTTCAAAGAAGGCTGCGTCGAAGTTTGCTTTGTAATGAGCACCAAAGGGAGAAGACCAACGCACCTGGGGACGATGCAAAGGCTCACGCTGCTCCTGAGGATGAACCTCCCAAAACTCAACAAGTAACACCCTTGCTCGATCCCCCAATTCATGCAACGGCCAAACCGATTGACGTTCTCTCATCCTGTTGCGGTACTGCCACAAACTCCACGCCACAACAGCAAAAAGCGCAATACGTAAGCCTGAGCCATGAGTGAAAAGAACCTCCAAAAGCTCCATAAAAGACTTGCACTTTGCCTGAACCAAAAAAGGAAACCCAGATCCGACATCCAAACCGAACGAACCTGATCACAGAGCCACAAAGCATGCAACACTAATTCCGAATGGTCACCACAGCCATCACAAATATTACCAATTGGGATGTGCTAAGCCACCAAATTTTGTTTAGTGGGCAACGAATCCTTCGCAGCACGCCACAAGATGTGCCTAATTTTATTAGGAACCTAAACCTTCTAGATTTTCTTCCAAACCGAACCAACACCATTGGAAGCAGAAGAGCTTGGCAAAGACAAATTCTCATTGACAACAAGCATTCGGTATGCACTCCTTACACTATAAGCATCATCAGAGGTCAAAGGCCAAATCAAACTATCCTCCTCCCGTCGTCACAAACCTGGATTTTACGCACCATATCCGCTTCCTATGGTAAAAAACAGCTTGCTAAGCGCCTCGGGTCCCAAGTCCTTGTACCAGGAATAAACAAATCACACACCCTACTAACAGATGCGTTGGCGTGGGGGGATATGATTTTACTATGATGAAGGTCAAGCAGCCACCTATGATGCCATACATCAATCGTTTACTACCTACCCTCCAAATCGCACCTTTCTCAATAACCCCATATGCATTCAAAATACTCTGCCATGCATAAGAGCACTTGGGGTGAACTAGGGCCTCAAGGATATTACCATTTGGGAAATACTTTGCACTAAAAACTTTAAAGAGGAGTGTATCCCGATGATGAAGAAAGCACCAAACCTATTTTGCCAATAAAGCCTGATTGAACTTCTAAAAGTCCCGAAACCCCATGCCACCAAGTGATTTAAAAGAACATAAGGAGCTCCATTTAACCCAATGAATTTTTCTCGCATCACCACTACCCCACCAAAACTTTCGAATCATGGCTTCAATATCTTTACAAAAGTCCACCGGTAGCTTGAAGACACTCATGGAATAAACTGGGATAGATTGAACCACTACCTTGATCATGACTTCCCACCCCGCTTGAGACAACATCTTTTCCTCCCAACCTTTCATTCGGCTCCAAATCCTTTTCTTTGATCTAAGTAAAACACGCTTTCTTGTTCCTACCTACAAAAGAGGGCAACCCCAAATATTTCTCATAATGTCTGATGACTGGAATACTAAGAGCCACTTTGAGAGCCTCCTGAGTAGCTTCATCTGTATTCCCACTGAAAAAGAAAGTAGTCTTCTCCTTATTGATCATTTGACCTGAAGCAGTCTCATAAAGGCCAAGCAACTCCTGAATTTTATTACACTCCTTAAGAGTAGATCGACAAAAAATTAAGCAATCATCTGCAAAAAATAGGTGAGTTAGTTTAGGTCCATTTCTACAAAGAGAAAAACTGTGAATCCCTCATTCGGTTCAAACATTTCGTAAGAGAGCATTCAACCCTTCAAAGACAAAAAGAGGAACAGGAAAGAGGATCCCCTTGTCTTAAGCCACGAGAGGGAACTATCACACCCTTTGGTTCACCATTCACAAGAATTGAATATGACACAGTAGTAATATACTCCATAATCAAAGCCACCCATGTATCCGAGAAACCCATCTCCAGGAGAATTTTTTCAAGAAAAACCCACTCCACCCTATCATAAGCCTTGCTCGAGATCCAATTTCATAGCCATAAACCCTTTCTTACCTGTACAACTAGTCTTCATATGGTGTAAAGACTTAAAAGCAATTAAAATATTATCAGTAATCAATCAATCTATTAGCAATAAAAGCACTCGGGTTTCAGAAATAATAGAGTTTAGCATAGGCTTGAGATAACTCGTAATTGCCTTGCTAATAATCTTATAAATCACATTGCAAAGGCTTATAGGTCGAAAATCAGAAATTCTTTTAGGATTATGGACTTTAGGGATCAAAGTAATAAAAGTATGATCTATAGACCTAAGGATAGACCTCGAATTTAAACAAGATAAAACAGACTGAGAAACATCCTTACCAATATCAATCCAGTAAGTCCGAAAAAATAAAGGCAGCATACCATCCGAACCGGAGGCTTTAAGTGGATCCATCCCCTTAATTGCTTCTCCCACCTCCTCACTTGTGAAAAGTCTATCAAGTTCTGCTCTCATTGTTTCCGTTACTACAAAGCATTCACCCCATCCAACACACAATCTAAATCCTGTGGATTTGAGGAAGTAAAGATATCGAGTATAAAAATCATTAAGGAGGGCCGAAAATACCTCCTCATCCTCTTGCCAAACTCTATTCCCATCATGCAGCCCCTTAATGAAATTCTTCCCCTTCCTTTGAGTAGCGAGTCCCATGAAAGAACTTAGTATTCTCGATACCCATTCTTCAACCACTTTGAACCCTAGACCGTTGTTGCCACATTTTCTCCTCTTTGTCATATAATACATTCAATTAAATATTCTTGTCTTAAATGATTGATTCTCCTAAAATGTTAAAGTATTGGAATATAGTAAATTTAATTATTTAATCACATATTTCTAATTGTGCCTTTGTTTGTTTCGCTAAAAACCTTCTATAAAGGTAGTTTTTCACATTTTCCAGTGTTTGGTAACATATATAAAACTTGGTTAGTGGAAAACTATCTTTAGTCAACGGAAAGCTTTTATAAAAATAAGGCTTATTTTCTATAGGTAGTTTTCCCAAAAAAAAAAAAAAAACTCTCTCTCATGCGGCCTATAGTTCCTATAAATATTATCTTCTTTTAACTCAGGAAACAATATGTTTTTTTGGCTCATTTAGCCTTTTTTACAATAAACTCTCTCACTTCTTCTCTTCCTTTTCTTTTTTCTCTCTCTCACACCCTCATTATCTCCCCCCTGGCCTCTTCTCTTCCCACATATATCTCTCACTATCTGCCTCTCTTCTCTTTTTTCTCTTTATTTCTTCTCCCCTTTATAACACCGTTCTATAATAAGTTTTTCTGTTTTTCCTCCTCATAGATCGGTCAACAGTTCTATAACAAATTTTGGTATTTATCAAACTATTTGTATTGGATTAGTTTGCCGATAAAACTATTTGGCCTATGTGACATTTTGAACTATGAGAGGTATGGTTAATATATATATATATATATATTATGTACGTTATTGTTCATATATGTGAACAAGATAAGTATTTGAGATCATGAAAATTGGGTAGCTAATTTTGATTAAATCTAGGTGAAAACATCATTTTGGTCCATACATTTTGGAGTCACATTCAATTTAGTTTAGTCCTTATATTTTGGTAGCAGTCAATTTAGTTCGTGTTATTTTCAACTTGCAGTCAATTCGGTCCCTACCGTTAACTCACTAACGGAAAATGTCTACGTGACAAACAATTTGCATTGTTGGCATGTCTAATATTTAAATATTAAATAAAATGCTGACGTGGCAGAATTTTAGTGGCTACATCAATGCTTAGATGATAAGAAAAATCCACATCAGCTTTTTAAAAAATAATTTTCTTTTCTTTACCAATTTTGTTCCTATATTTATTTTTTCTTTTAATTTTATTACAATTTCTATAACCATTCATTGTTTAGAAACTATTCGTTCATTGTTGTGGAAACGGGTCACCACGAGAGGCTATGTCCTGTTGCAGCACCTGGGTAAAATCTTTTTCTTCTGGAAATAAATTATAAAAGAACATTTCCTCTGAAGACAGTATGACACATCTCTTACCAGTTCTAAATAGGAATGGGAGGATGCCTCCATTTACCATTTAGATTACTGCACTAGAATTGAACCACCTTTCCCAAAGTGGAAGCAACATTTTGAAACCAATCTTCACTTCCTAGTGATCCCAATAATCAAAATATGCTTACAGATCAAGAAGATTGTCAGATGATCCATGTACCCCCAAATCACTACATCTAAAAAAGAATACACAACAAGAGAACCCAAAACTGAAACACATTTCAATAAAATCCATTATCCATATACCCATTTTGCAGATCACGCAGTGACGGCAACAAAGAATACGAGGCATCGGCCTCCCAACAATGGTTACAAACTGTTTTTTGTTTATTTAAGGACAACACATTAAATTTCTCAGGTAATTCGTGAATATTGAAAAACTGCTTACCGGGTCCCAATGGGCAATGGTTGCTTTGATAGGTTTACCTTTTCCTTGTCAGTTCATGTTCAGTTTGGATTCTTTGGAATCATTTCTCATACATACGTATCTGATAATTAAATTGAGTTATCATGCTTCTCAAATCCCTAGACATTGTATGATGGAAATTTGTGTGATTATCTACCCTTTTTGTAGTGTGTTGTCTATTTTCTTGAATATGATCTTTCTATCATTCCAATAGAAGTATTATTATTTGTAAATGGATCGTTTTTCTTGTCAGGAGGGTTTCTTTTAAAAAAAATTTTAAAATTACTAAATGTTTATGTCTATTGTAAGCATTTTATATGGATATTTCTTATGCTTGACAGTTGCATGCATCTGGCTAAATAGGTCCTGGAATTTATTAATTAAACAAGAGTTAAGTTTAAATTCCACCTAGTGAAACTCTTGTTTATAGTAAATTCAATTGACATGAACAAATAGAACACATAATCCAATGATGGGATTTTCAAAATATTAATCCAATAAAAAGTTATTTAGTGGTTTAACATTAATACATAAGGTATAACTTGAAATCTAGTCAATTAAACAAATATTGTTTTTGCTTTTAAAAAAAAATTAGGATCATTTGGATTTGTCCTATTTTCTTGTTTTTACAGGTCAAAATATCATTTGATTTGCTTCTCTCCTATATTGTCCAAAGCGCAGCCAAGAGTAATTAAAAATATAGTTGAAATTGGATGGATAAGCTGGAGTACATTCTAAGCTTTTAAACACTTTATGGGATTTTTTTCTCTTTATTTCCTATTGTTAAGTGACCATTCCAAAACCAGTTTTCTTTTTTGCAAGAAAGATGCATTTTTGGATGGTTATTTAGTTATCTTTGGATATATGGGGTAGAATTTGCATTCTTCTATTCCATAGGGCAAATAGCTTTTTTGAACAAGAATCTTTTTGAATAATGTCTCTTGTACTCTTGATTTTGACTCTCTCTTCCCCCCCACACCCCCCCAAATTTTCTTCCAGGCGTCTAGGAAGCACTATTGCACAAACAAGTATATACGAGAGAAAGATAATATTGATAGAATGGTGCCTTTTTGACCTAAAGACTTTTTTTAAAATATATATATATATATATATATATATATATATTTATTAGAATAATTCCTTTATATATCCTGGCTGACAATGGTGTTTGGAAACTTCCAGCAAGTTGCTTTTGAGGGATCGAGAAGTGGGATGCCCAGAATTTAAGTGAGTTATATCTATAGTTGTATATGCTCCCTAAATTCTAACGCTCTTTATTAATGGCGCTATGTTACGTGGAAGTAATAGCAATCTAATTTCTTTATTGCAAATAGAAATGCACATAAAGTTAAGGGACATCCATCACTTCAGAAAGGAGGATGCCATGAGGCTCATGATATAGAACATTTTTGCTCTGATCAGCATGCATCCAAATCTGTGAGTCATATAGAACATTTTGATCACCATGCAGCGGAATCAGTATATACCAGTCTTGAAATTTCTTCCAAAAAAATAAAAAACAGATAAATAGATAAAATTACTATAAAAGATACATTCACTAGAATACAACTTCTACGTTGTGCAAAAACATAGTAACAAAGTACATAATATAAATCCTTTTATGTTTTTATTTTTAATAAATTACATTGCCAAACTTCCCAGTCAAATGGGGAATAAAGGCTGTATCTAGAGCACAAGGCCCCCGCTAGACAGTTGAATAATCTTTGATTGATAATAATAATAGTCTAATAGTTTGAATACAAAAGATACCATCCGAAACTTTTATAGAGATTCCTGGAAAATAAGAGATGAAAGAAGATAAACATCCCTAAATCGAATCCTAATTTGAACTCAAATACTAATCCTAACTGATCCAAATAGGAAACTAATCCCTGTTTAAGAACATGAAATTTAATCCCTATCACAAGTTCACAACTCAAACTAAACAAATAAAAACTTAAAATATGATATAATCCAATGAAATTCAAAATATTCCTGCATCAACAGGATTCTCATACTTGAACCCACGACACATTGCTTCATACCAAGGTCCAACCTCTTCATGATTAAATTTAGGGTATATTGTTTAAACTTACACTAAAACCCAAATTTTGACTTAAGAATCCTATCAAAAAATCTCAAACTCAAAGGTCTGAGAGGCCCTACCCTCTGATCCCCTCTTCTATTTCCGAAGATGTATTAGCCAGACCATTATAAATGGAGAGTACAAAACAGTAATCCATTGCACTCTCTCAGCAAGTAATAACCTTTATGAAATATCTCAGATCAGAAAGGTGACACTTTTTTTTTCAAATTTCTTTCTTTGCTTACCTTGACACAACAATAATTAAACACCAACAAATCTCACCATGACAGACCAGAATTCCTCAATTATATCATAAGAAATAGAGCATTGACCAAATTCAGAACCAAAATTTCATCAACAAGAGGCAGCTTGATTAAATTCATTATAATGAAACATATTGGGAATAAGAAACAAAGATGAATTGTAAAAATGGATAATTTGTGGTGAAAAAGCAAAAAAATTAAGAACCTGAGCAAGGACTTGTTTGGTCAAATTGGATCCTTGAAAGAAAGAAACAGCCTCAGCCCCGCTGATCCTGCCATCGCCATCCAAATCGGCTCTCCTAAAGTACGCTTCGAACTGATCCATTGGATTTTGCCCCGCCATTTCCTTCTTATCTCATTACGATTCTTCTCCGACGCTTTTTCAATTCAAATCCCCCCACAGATCACAACCGCCGAATCAAAATCAAAATTTTCGAATTCAATCAAGATATCAGAAAATGGTGAAAAAAAAGGAATAAGTGTACGGAAAAAAATTGGGGGATTCGTGTTCGTGGGATCGAGGGATTGGTTAGGTATAGAAGAGAGAAAGAGAGGGAGAGAGAAAGACGAGTGTGTTAGTTAAATTAGAATGAAATTTTTGGAGATTTTAAGCGTGAAAAAAAAAAAATGAAAAGTGAGAGACAGCCTTCTGGTTTTCTTGCAAAATGTGCTTAAAGGATATAGCGTATTGTCTATCTCTCCATCGACAGAAACGGAGGTTGTATCGGAAATACAGCAATACTTTTTATTATTAACGACGAATAGTAGTACATTTTGGGTGTGGGTAACGCCGTAACACGGGCCTGGAACTTAGGAGTTTCCTAAGTACTTCTATTCTATGCTATGAGTTTATTATTTGAGTCAAATAATTTTTTTACTTTTTTTAAAAAAAAAATGTTAATTGGTGTAGATTTTGATTTTTTTTTTTTTTTTTTTTAGGAGGTGGATTCGGTGAATTCAAAGATGTACAACACCGACAGGAAAAAGACCTTTTTGGGTCACAAATCAAATTAATAAACTCTTCAAGGTCCAAGGCTTGTTGTTGGTGAAACATAAGTACACTATAATAATCATCATGTCATGAAGCCTTAACAAACACTCGGCTGTTCCATCAAAAAGGAAAAAAGTAATGCAAAGAAATTTGTGGCAAAGATAACAGCGTGAGATTCATGACATTACAGGTTGATTAAGATTAAGTAAAAAAACCATAGATAAGACATCAGGGGCAAATTATACAGACCAAGAAGGAATCTCTATAGACATAGATAAGCACCTATTGTAAACCTATTTACTCCCACTAAGCTACAATGATTTGCAGATGATTCACATTTGACAAATTTTGCCACTAGGAAACCCTCAGTACTCGATTCACATTGTCTGACTAATTATGAGCTTGCCATCATGACCTTGAAATTAAAACAGCAGTGAACAGCTTCCATTTACAGTGAGGTACAGATCAGAAAGCCAAAAACAGGCATGTTATTTTTCTTCTGCAGGAGAATCTGCGGTTTCTCCACTATAAGTAGCAGCACACAATGCCTTCCAGATGGGAACCAACAGTTTTCACTGGCGGTTTTACTACCTGCAGAACAACTTTTCAAGTTCCAGTAAGGTAATATTGTGACAAAATTTACCAAATTAAAACAAAAACAAATGAAGAATATGTAAGACTTTTAATCTTAATTATTCTTTGTGATCTTTTGGATGGGCATGTAAGCCAAATATTTAACAAATCATTAGTGCCCAACTAATTCAAGACCAACAAGGAAACCGACACCCTACTACTTTTACCCATTATCTATTTCTCCTTCACAATTCTACCCAAATTTCTCATCGCAATTGGCTCCTTGTTGATTCAACTGCCCGAGTGGCATCACAAGTTCTTCAATTTCTTAACATGAGATATCTTGTGCTCATTTTAGTTAAGATCAACGATAATTATATCCAGTGGCAACATTTAATGGACATGCACCAACATGTCTTACCTTGAATGCCAAAATTAGTTCTTTTTTGCCACGGACGAGCAACAAGCTCCAGTAACAAGTAAATGGAGTCACATTCTCATTCAGGACTGGCTTCAGTATTTTGTCAATAGGAATAAAGCTACGAACAACTCTCCCACTATATAAAAATGCAGAATGAAAATTTATCAATTAAGAAGGAATGAGCTATGCCACTATCTATTTATGTTTCTTTGATGATGTAATGGAAATCATGCATTGATAACATCAATGGATTAATGTTATAATGCCAATTGTAATCATGTGAGATGAAAGAATTACCTCCACTAGTGAGCTTCAAGTTGCACTCCAAGTGACGGTATAATTACAACAGACTCTGCATTTGAACAAAAAATAAGCAACGAGTACATGGGGAAAATATATAAATATATATATATATATATATATATAAAATAAGTTTTATTGATCAACAAAAATAATGCATCAAGTACAATGATTCTTGACTCCTAAGAATTTAGAGAAAGGATACGTCCCTGAAGCCAGCATCTACCCAAACAACATTTTGAAAAATTGCATCTTCAAATCAAAAACACCCCTCAAAAGTTCACACCCCTCAAAAGTTCTAGCATTTCTTTCTCGCCAAAGACACCACATCAAACAATGTGGAACAGCCTTCCATATTGAAATGTTTCTATGTCTCCCAAATGGGCCAAATCATCCTTGCCAAGAAGCTAGCAATTCTAAACCCTTTAGGCAACACCCATTGTACTCCAAAGAGAGCAAAAACCATATCCCATATATCTCTAGCTACAAGACAATGCATAAGCAAGTGATTCACTGTCTCCCCGTCCTCCTTGCATTAATTTCAAATGGTCATTGTACTCCAAAGAGAGCAAAAACCATATCCCATAAATCTCTAGCAACAAGACAATGCATACCGTCTCCCCGTCCTCCTTACATTAATTTCAAATGGTCATATGTCACCATAGAAAACTTAAACAAGTTCAAGAAATCAATCAGAGATATAAGTTAATATTCTCTAAAATAATTTATTCAAAGCAGGCAGCAATGCAGTAATTGTTATTCTAAAACTTGAGGTTCTACTCCTCTCTTTATATTATAGTCCTAAAAATAAGAACTAAGTATATATAAAGGAGAAGTCTTTAGCTTTTCACCTTTCTCAATAAGTGTCCCATAATATAATTTGACAAGGCAAGCACTGGAAAGCATGCTCAGAAGGAAAATGGTACCTAATGTTCCCTGTCACCAGATATGCCATCAAGTTGAATTCGTATTTATCTATCTAAACTGTTACAACAAATTGTGTTTGTTATGAAAACATTAAATTGCAACTGATCCCCCCAACATCAAACACACAAAAAAAAAAAAAAAAAAATCACGATTAAGTATAGGTGTTATTAAAATGTATATGCGTGTGTATTATATTCTTTGAGAAATTCCTAGATATTAAAAAGTACAACACAAATCAAACATGCAGACCTGGGATAACAGAGGTTGAAATTTGAAAGTATCACACACACATACACATTAGATACATGAGATACAAATTTGATTAGATCCTTTCTAACACAGGTAGCTGAAGGTAGACCATTCAAAGCCCACCTGTCAACGATTTACATACCAACCACTTGGAAGATCTACTGCTACTGTTTACAGTAACCTGATAAATCATAATGCCAATAACTCATTGGCAGTTAATAGTTACTAATATACTATATGATGAACAACTGATATTCTGAAATCTAAAGTAAGCTGCAATTTTTCCTAGTTCTAGCCAAGCAGCAAAACCAAGCGAAAAGCGTAGAATGCTAAAGAATTAAAACGAAACAAAGTAAAAGATATTACATTTAATAAGCAGAGATAGATGGTGTTTATGAACAGCAAAAGAGCAAAGAGGTGGACAAGGAAAATCCGTGCAGAATTCCGTTGGATGACAATATGGTGAGTGTCCAGTGGATGAGGCCCTTCCCAGTCATCATGCTTATACAAATATTGCGAATTAGCAAGTTGGATTTTAGTCATTTTGAGCTTCAAGCTGACAACTTATTAAGATGATCTGCATATGCTCATATGGTCCAACCAAAGGAAGCACCCGCACATAATAAAACAGTATAAGCCAACCTTATATGATGAAAATAAACATAACACTACAACAGCTATTGTAGCAACACACATATAAATGAACAAACAAAAAAAAGAATGATACTATACCAGAAAACATTTTCTCAAAATACCTAAAGTGATTGCATGAAAGATTTGTTTAAAGTATGCACCAGGTGCTACTGTAGACAATTAAAAGAACTTACAAGAAGAATCATTTCATACTGCAAGCAAGTTTGAAACTTGCTGCAGGAATTGCAAAGCAAGGATGAAAAAATTGCAGTTGCTGCTGATAAGCTTGCCACTTCAGAAGTGCCACCCATTAGCACGCCAATATCTCCTAGCATTTTCATCACGACGAGCATCTTTGATCTTCAAATATAGCTTGTAAGCCCTTTCTACTTTATTCAAAGCCAATAATTTGTTATTTAGTTTGCTATATATAAGCCTGCTAGGGCAAAAACCCTTCCGCAAAGACTCTTCCATAACAAGTACTGCATTTTCCAGCTGCCCTATGTTGCAAAGTCCGTTGATGACATGCTCATAAACTTCCATATCTGAAGAATAACCGCATTCTTGCATCTCATCCCACATGTTTAACAACATTCCGCATTTACCAAACCTAGAAAGCCGCATAAGCAATAGCTTATAAGCACTCAACGATATTCTACATCCAACTTTTCTTGCCTTTTTGTAAATCATCATGGCAGCATGGGGCGGACCATAGCTACACAAGGGTTCAAGGAAGGAGGTTACAGTTCCAGTGCAGGGAATAAGACCACGACTCAACATCTCATCAAACAACTCAAGTGCATCAGCCACTTTACGGGCTTTAAGCAAGGCAGAAATTAATTTGGTATAAGTAATAACATCCGGGTCAGAGTTATTACTCAACATACTCTTATAATACTTCATACACCCCTCAAAATCTCCAATGGATATAGAGTTAAATATCATTGCATTGTAGGTTCCAGTATCTGGCACACAACCTTTATCCTTCATGTGCTCAAAAATCTCGACTGCATCATCAATCCGACCAGCCCTCCCTAAACCCTCAATAAGGTAACTGAAAGTCAAGCAATCAGGACTAAACCCATCCACTAACATTGCTTTCAAAACACTCTCAACTTCACTAACTCTACCCAATTTTGACCACCCACCAATAACAATATTATATGTCATAACATCAAACGGTATCTTCCCTTTAACTGAATTCAAAAACGAATTTGCAGCACTGACATGGGATCTATGACACATACATTGTAAGAGCACATTCAAACACCCGGTATTACATTTCAACCCAAACTCTTCTACATTTCCAAACATTTGTATTGCTTTCGACACTCTATGAGCTCTAACAAAACTGTCCAATACAATTGATAGAGTCTCTAAATCAAGGCTCACGCCTTCCATCCTCATGTCACGCAATATTTCCGTCACAAACTTAAAAAAATTTCTTCTTCCTAACGCTTTGATAATCACACGGTAACTATTAATGTCCTTAGTTATAGCCGGGTTCTTAATCGCCCAATTGAAAAACATAACCATTGCTTCACCACCTAAAATCCCTGTGTTCACTACTCTAGCAACAATGTCAAGACTCAATTCAATACCAACATTCGTTAAAGCCTGCTCGATTGCAGTTTTACCCTTCAGTTTCTGAAGGAAAACCCCTCGTAATTTCTCTTCGGGCAATAAAAAACCATCGACTGCTCTAAATTCAGCTACTTGTTTTGTGGGATTTTCAGAATATCTAAATGGGTTCGGTGCTGAAGAGTTACGAGGGATTGGTAAAAGCTCAGAGAGCTGGTCAAGAACGAAACGTTCCTTGGGATTTATTTCGTTCTTGATGTGATTCGGTGATGGCTGGTCATCTAGAGTTGAAAATGGAAATGGAAAAAATGAAGTAGGTGAAGAGAGGTAGTGGGAATGGTACCTGGTTCTGTTGAAGCGCTCGAGAAACCCGATAAATCGTCGGGATTGAAACGCCATGAAAAGTCCGATATTTAACCGATATCTTTTGTTCGTTCGGAGGCGATTGCGACGGAGATTTGAGGTCAAAGGTCGATTCGTTGAGTCTCCGACCACCGTTGAGGAAGTTTTTGTTGAAGAGCGAGATGGGTCTTCTTCGTCGGCGTTGGAATCGGGCGAGCTTGAAGGCTTCGCCGGAGCTTTGCAAGAAGGGTAACTCTACTGGGTTCTCGAAGCTATGGAGGTTTAGAGATTTGGTTCATCGAAGCAACAGTGATGGCTTGTTAACGTTAGGTTATCCTTTCACGTGTGTTTTTGAAAACTTGTTTTAGAATAAATTAATTTAGTTTCCACATAGAGCACACCTGTTCTGCCTTAATCTACCGGTTGCTTCTCATGAGGAGTAACCCTTACTTAGGGGTTCAAGTAAGGGTTCAATCCCCCAGGTTGCTCTTAGTTAAAAAGTACACATTCATCCCATCTTAGGTTCAATTTTCGAGTCTTCATCAGAAGCGGACGCCATAGATTAAAGCCATGGAGGTTCAAAGATTTGGTTCATCGAAGCAATGATGATGGCTTGTTAACGGTAGGTTATCCTTTCACGTTTGTTTTTGAAAACTTGTTTTAGAATAAATTAATTTAGTTTCTACATAGATCACACTTGTTCTGCCTTAATCTACTGGTTGCTTCTTATGAGGAGTAACCCTTACTCAGGGGTTCAATTCCCCCAGGTTGCTCTTAGTTAAAAAATACACATCCATCCCACCGTGGGTTCAATTTTTGCCTACATCAAAAACTAATTGGTGTCTTAGTCTGATAATAAAGAATTATCATCGAAGCTTAACGTCATAGATTGAAAATCTCTCAAAAAAATCTATCATAAAAAATATTGTGACATTTTATTGCAATCATAAAATAACTCTAATGACTAATGAGTAACATTTTTAGGGTAAATATATGAAATAAAAAATCAATTTATTTTGCATGATGTCAAATATCAACCTTATAGTTTGATAGTGTCAATTTGATACTTGCACTTTTGAATTGAAAATTTAACTCATTTGATTCCATTAAAGATTAGTGGATCTATCAAGTGATATGTACATGCGTGGTTTTACTTTTACCATAATTACCCGAGCCATATTGATAAGGGATGAATGAGAGTTAGAGTATGTTTGGTAGACTGTAATAGACATTATAATGTAATAGTTATTCCTATGATTTAACCATTCAAGAATTTAGTTATATTTTTTGTAAGGACCAGATTTGAAGCCCGGCCCAAGATGAATGGACGTAAGCCCAAAAAGCCTAAAACAATGAATTTGTAGAAAGTGAGTTGGAAACTTGGGTTAAAATGAGTTTGACAATAAGATAGAATCACAAGAATAGGAAGATAGATTAGTATATCTAGAGAAATTCGTCCTCGGCATAAACTGAGGAGATGAGTTCTTATGTATTTCACACAAGTTTGATTACTGATTTGGTTCTTGATTGCTACAATGTTTCTCTCCTGATTTTCCTGATCCCTTTCTCCATGGTGGGTTTCTCCTATTATATAGTCCCCTTTAAACGATCTTAGCCTTCCATTTGTTGGTCATCCAAGCCTCTTCTTGAGTGCATGTCCCATTGGACGCCCCCTCGTGCTCCTTTATATGTTGGGATAGCTAATATAGCCTTGTTTAGGGGTCTTCTCTACATTAATGCAGCCAAAAAGTTAGCTGCAGAGCCTTAAATGCGGTGGTGGCAGCTTTCTTTTCGGATATTTTAGGACTTCCCTCTGTACTTTGTTTTGACAATGCTTATCTGTGCCCGAGGAATTTCCTGGAACATCCCTCTAGGCGGTAGACCACTTATTCGGACCTCGGCTTTGTTTATCCGAGGTGACGTTTGTCCTCAACCCACCCTCTTGTGCCATTATGACCAAAACTGACCTCGTTATCCACTAACACGGGTTCCCTTGATAGCGTTTACCCCTTCTCGTGCGATCTTTGGTCCTCGGCTTGGGCCTAAGGCCCTAATACATATATAAACAATGGGTTCCGAGGCCCAATGCCCCTACAATAGCCCCTCAAGATTCTTCTTTCTGGCTCCTCGAGAAGAAAGGAGGATTTCGACGCCACCGTAGTTGCCCTGTGCTCTCTGCATCCCACCTCTGCTAATGAAAATGCATTTTTAACTACCCAAGGCACGCTCCTGGCCTTTTGGCATTCGAGATGCGCCTTCAATAAATTCTTGCGACTTCTTCTGTCCCTCACGTTCTACGATGTGATGCCAATCTGACGGCTAATGTTTTTAGTGGGTACCAAGCGGGAATTTTCCCGCTTCTAGCTTCCTCCTGGATATAAATACCTCTCAAATCAACTTCTCCTCTCACTTTTAGTATTCATTCCGTTCTACGCACATACCTTGAACTTGCACACCTTTCCAACTCACCTGAGCCCTTACAAATACCAAAGGCCCGTTCGAGGACACCTTTATTCTTCCTGTAAGTCTTCTTGAACTTTTACTCTTTGTTTTTCTATACGCTATTCTTCTATTTGCGTTTCTTCCTCCTCGTGTCCACTTCCTTTTCTCAATCTCCTTAGTTTTTTCCCACCCCTCCAAAAATGGGTAAATTTAAGAGTTTGGTAGAGTCCGAGGAGGGAATGGAGAACTTTAGGGCTCAGTATAGGATACCTCCTAGAGTAGGCATGAGGTACTATAAGGAAGGGCAGTGGTTTGAAGATAGGAAAGAGGGAGAACTGGTAATCCCTATGATCGCGTTCATAGAAAGGGGGATGAGAATCCCAATGGGCACGGTCACTAGGGATTATCTTAGAGCCCATAGGTTAGCTCCCACCTAGTATGCCCCCAACATGTTTAGGATTTTGGGCTATGTAGACGCCCTAAATGAGAGGATGGGCTTAGGCCTTACCCATCACAATGTAAATTGAATTTACAACCTCCACCACCTAACCGGGCGGGGGCAAAGTTGTGAGAATCGTATGATACGCGATACGTATCGTGCGATACGTATCGTATCGTTTGAAAAAAGTGCTGTATCGTTGATACGTATCGTAGGTGCATATGAATCAGACGATACAATTGTATGTATCGCACGTATCGTGCGTATCGTACGTATCGGTTGTATCGGACGATACATAAACAATTGGCTTAAATAGACTTTTTTAACCAAAATTTCAACCCAAATTTAGCCCAAAACGTTTTTTCATTTTTTTAAAAGCAAGTTGGGCTATTTTGGTAGTTTGGCCCAATACAAAAGCCTTCTTAATTATTTTTTTTTTTAGCCCTAAAAAAATTGAACCACAATTAAATCTATTTACCCACACATAGCCACACCAGTCAGTAGTCACCCACACGTTTTTTCCTTTGTATCTCAATTCTCAAGCTCTCAACTTTCCCAAAACCCCTATGGCTTCCTCTCTATTTGATTTCATCTTTTTACCTTTTAGATCATCAAGTTCCAGGAAATCTCTCATCAAGGGACCACAAGCTCCAAAGGACCACAATCTTGTCTTTTTCTTCTATTCCTTTTCCTAACCCAAAAGTCCCACACTCTCACATGCTACTAGAGCAAGACAACAACAACAACAAGTGCTGCCTCACGTTGGGTCTACTGTGTGTGTAAGGTTAGTTTTTCTTTTTTCTTAATAAAATTTTGTGATTAATTCTTTATACTGAAAAATTATTGTAATTATTTATTGTTATTAACATATTATATTAGTTAATTTAGTTTAATATAATCGAGTGGCTTATAAAAAATTAGTTTAGTATAACTGAATATGTATCAATGTATGTATATGAGTGTTTATATATAAATATTATATATATATATATATATATATATATATTTATATTTATATATGTATTTATATTTATATATGTATTTTGTAATGTTAATATTAATATTGTGAATTTGTGATAGTGTAACTGTGACTGTGATACTTAATTTGTGTACATAAAAATTGTTGATTGACTATAAATTCATGTGTTCATATTTGCTTTTAGGTATATAAAAAAAAAAATGGGTGATAGGAGGAAAGGAAATAAGGAGAAAGATCCCACTTGGGATCATTGTCTACGTATCAATGATGATAAGACAAGTAGGCTTAAGCTTAAATGTAATTATTGCTCAAATGGATATTGGGGTGGAGTCATAAGAATGAAAAACCATTTGGCACATACACATAAGGATGTTAAACCATGCTTTCGGGCCGAAGATGTTAAAAATTATTTTGCCAAACTTTTGGAAAACATTAAAAAAAAAATGAGCAACTTGATGATGAGTTTGATGTTGAATGTCTTCAAAAAGATGAATTACAAAAGATTGGTGGTGATAATGCAAAAAAGGGAACCATGGATGCATACTTAAAAGGGAAATCAAATTCTAAACAAGTGACTTTACCTTCCTTGGTGAAAGATAAATCTGCAACTTGTTTGGCTATTTGTAGATTTTTTTATGCTCATGCTATACCTTTTCATTTAGTTAAGAGCCCTTTGTTTAAAAAAATGATGGATTCAGTTGCTAATTATGGCAAGGGATTGAAACTCCCTACTTATCATGAAACAAGGGTGACTTTCTTGAAAAAAGAGGTAGAAAATATGCACTTCACATTGGATAAGTATAAAAATGAGTGGAAAAAAACAGGTTGCACTTTAATGTCGGATGGATGGACGGATAATAGAGAGAGGTCTATCACAAACTTCCTTGTCAATAGTCCAAAGGGAACAGTTTTTCTTAAATCTATTGACACCTCCAATATTTCCAAGAATGCTGAAACTTTATTTCAATTGCTTGATTCTTTGGTGCAAGAAATTGGAGAGGAGAATGTGGTACAAGTAGTGACAGATAGTGCTTGACTTATGTTTTAGCTGGTGAAAAATTAATGGAAAAAAGACGTAAGATCTTTTGGAATCCTTGTGCTGCCCACTGCATTGATTTGATGCTTCATGACATTGGTGATTTGCCTGTGCATGCAAATAAGATCACTATTTTTATTTACCGTCATATTTGGGTGCTTGATTTGATGAGAAAATATACAAAAGGGAGGGAATTGGCAAGACAAGGTGTCACAAGATTTGCCACTGCCTACTTAACTTTGAAGAGTATATATCAACAAAAGATTGGATTAAGGTCTATGTTTGCATCTGAGGAATGGGCTAAGAGTCCCTATGCAAAGAAAAGTGATGGCATTAATGTCCAATTAATTGTCTTGAGTGATCCAAAGTTTTGGCCTGCTATTAAATTTTGCTTGAAATGTGTGATCCCGTTAGTAAAAGTTTTAAGGCTTGTAGATGGTGATGCAAAACCAGCAATAGGCTACATATATGAAGCTATGGATAGAGCAAAAGAGAAAATCCGGAAAAATTTTAATGATGTGCAAAGGAGATATAGACCTATATTGAGAATTATTGAAACTAGATGGGAGCTTCAACTTCATAGGCCTTTACATGCAGCAACTTATTTTCTCAATCCTAAGTAAGTTCATTATTTGAATTGTTATATATTTTAATCTTTATCTTTATATTTTGTATGCCTATTTATTTATAAGATATAAAAGCGTGATAGGTTTCATTATGATCCCAACTTTGTTGCAAATGAAGAAGTGAGAGTTGGACTTTATGAAGTGATTGAAAGGATGTGTCCTACAACTTTGGAGATGTTTAGGATTGATCTACAATTGGAGAAATTTGATAAAGCTGAGGGTTTGTTTGGAAAAGAAATGGCTATACTTACAAGAACAAAGAAGCAGCCAGGTATGTGCTATTGTTATTATCATTATCATCTTAATGTAGCTTTTTATTTGTTGTTATCATAATTATATTGTAGCCCTTTACAATTTCTTTTGTTGGTAATATAGCATTGTGGTGGGAAAGTTATGGAGTACATTGCAAAGAGCTTCAAAACTTAGCTATACGTGTCTTAAGCCTAACTTGTAGTGCAACGGGATGTGAAAGAAATTGGAGTACTTTTGATCATGTACACACTAAAAAAAGAAATCGTCTTGAGCAACAAAGAGTGAATGCTTTGGTGTTTGTAAACTATAATATTAATTTGGAGTTGAGACAAATAAAGAGAGAAGAGAATGGTGACTCATATGATCCAATTTGTCTATCGGATATGGAATCTGATGATGAATGGATTACCGAAAAGGAAGAACCTTGCTTGCCAGAAGATACTTCATGGATGGACATTCATGAATGCTTTGAAGTTAATGAGGAAGGATGTAGTAGAAAAAGAAAGAGAGGTATAAATTTATATTAAATTGAAATTTTCTTTTCTATATTATGAATAAAATGCTAATTTTGACAATATATATTTTTTGTTATTATTTTTATAGGTCCAAGAAATTTGAATGCCAAAAAGAAAAGTAAAGAAAAAGTTATTGAAGTTGAAGAACCAGAAGAGATAGTGGATGTTGGAGATGATGAAGAAGATGTACAAGAAGATGCCAATGATGAAATGATTTTGCAAGATGATGAAGATGATAACTTCATTGACTTGGACTATGAAGATGATTTTGATGATTTTGATTAGGCATTGATGAATATGATTAGGAAAAAAAATATTTTGACTAATATAATATGTAGTGACTTTGAACTCTAATGAATTTGGATATGGATATTTTTATCTTTTGGATATGGATGTTAAAAATATATTTCCATTTGGTTTATTTGGTTAGCTTAGTCAAATACTTTAACATAAGTGATAATTAAAGTAGTCATTATTTGCATATGTTTCAATTTTATAATAAATATATGTATATGTATAATGTTTTATAAATTTTATATAGTGTTTGTGTATCTTACGATACACAATACGATACGATACACGATACATAAAAATGAAAAAACGATTTACGATACGATTCACGATTTGACAACTATGGGCAGGGGTACTACCTGAAATCTAGGTACCTTGAGGTTAGGTTCATCCAATGCCTTCCCGACTCCAACAAAGGCCTGAAAAAGGATTTTTTGATCCTATCAAGGGAGTGGCACGATGGCCTCCCTTGTCCGACGAGGGAGGGGCAACCAGGTGGGGTTCTAGGTCTAAATTCACAACTCCAAAGTTATACCCTTCTCTTTTTCCTTAGCCCTCGTTACACCAAAGTTTACACCTTGCTAATGATTTTATTTTTGTTGATGGTTTTGCAGAACCACACGCTGCTATGCCCAACCTCAGTCTTGTAAACTAAGCAAGTTTGGACAAGATCTTGAAGGCCGAGGTCTTCGTCCATACAGACGGCCGGCTCAGAGCAGCTCATCCGATTCTAGACTACATTTCGATCTCGAAAATCTTTTTGGCACCTAAGTGTGTCATCAAGGCTAGAGATCCTTGGCTGCAACAAATCAACATAGCAACCCCAGGTTTTCTACTCTTCGGCCCTATTCCCAAAGGCACTCTTGCCACTGAACCCATACACGAGGGTATACCAAAGATAGTCTCGTCGCCACCAAAAGCCACTAAAGCAGCCACCTCTTCCCGTCTTGCCAAGATCAAGAGGAAGAAGTAGTTGACGTGCCTAACTCCAAGGATGAGTTTGAAGTCTTCAACCAAGCTTGGTCTCCAGAAACTTCAACCTTTGATCTCGGCCCTCCCTTCAGTCCATTAATAGACAAAATAGGGATCCAGTGCAAGCCAAGGTCCAGTCTCTAGGATTTTTTGGAGTCCCAACCGGGGAAGGATGCGCCGGGGAAGGTTGCACTGAGACTAAGCCCCTCGTTCTCCCACTTACTTTGCCCCTCCGGCTTGAACCTGCTAGGTTAAAGAGGAAGAGGGAGCTCAAAGGAAAGGGGGTGATGGAGACTAGAAAAGGTCATCCCTTTTAGGAGGATGAGGCCCAAAGAGCGGCCAAATAAGTTAAGATAAGGCAAAAGGGGGCTAAAAAGAGGAGTGAATCTTAGGGTGCGCCCCCAACCTGGCTCCCCGCCCCAATGTTGAATAGGGAGCCTCTGTTAGCCACTACCTCCATCAGAGATTTCTAAGGAGGAATAGCCGGCTACATAGGCGATGCTATGAAGCAAGCTCTGCTGCTCCCTAATGAAATGGTCGAGCTGCGGTCAATGAGGAGACATAAGGTCTTCCTCGGCCTCAAGAGATATCTTGTCATGGTATGTCTCCCACTTGATCCCTTCTTCTTCTCTTTCTCCCTTATTCCTTTTCTAAACCCCTTTTCTTTCTTTGGCAGTCTGTTTAAGTCTTTTTTCTCGCAGAGGAGATCACCAATTATTGCCATTAACAGATGAAGGAGGAGGAGGGTAGGCGTAATACTGCCATGGAGGCCTTCAATGTGGCCAAGAAGAGCAATCAAGAGCTAAAGAAGAAGTTGCTGGAAGAGGAGAGAGAAAGAAAAAGTGCATTGGCAGCTCTTGATAGCGCTGAAAAGCAAGCTGAGAGCCAGAGGGTGCTCCTTCACAATGTTAAGGATCGGTTGGCCGCCTCCAAAGCTCAAATCATCGTGCTTAAGAAGAAATTGAGGGAGGCCGAGAAGGCAAAGGAGCAGGTAGAGAAGGCTCGGGATCGGGCCGAGCAAGGTGGATATAATGCCGGAGTGGCGGAGATCGAGGAAGCCTTCAGGGCCGAGGTCCCGAGGGTATGTAGGACCTATTGCTCCCAAACGTGGTATGAAGCTCTCGATCAAGCCGAGGTTGAGGCTTCATCCTCGCTTAGGAAGGCGGAGAATGTATACTTCCCCCTTGCCATCCGGCGATCTGTTCCCCTCTGGTTTGAGGGTTGGTCTTGAGCCCGAGGTGGCAGAGGTGAACAAGGACAACACAATTAACATTACAACCTCCTCTGCCAACCTCTCTGAGGAGGCCGACCACCCTGGGGCTACCGACAAAGAAAATAACGCCAATCAAGGGGTCGTCCCCCGTGCTATGAAGCCCCCAACTACTGCCCAGGACCCTCCTGTAGAAAAAGAAGCATCTAAAACAATGGAGATTATCCTAGCTTCTCTACCCCCGCCCGCTAAACCCGATCCTTCAAGCAAGGGCCCCGAGGTCTCGGAAGCTACATCTACTCAACCCATTGGAGGCCTTCCAAAAGAAAAACTTGTAATAAAAAAGAAGTAGACTTTAGTGTAGTTCTTCTTTTTGTGTTATCTGCTTCTTCTTCTTCTTCTTATATTTGCAACTTCTATTTTAATTCCCAAAGTTTGTAAGGAAGTTGCTCATTTTGTACTCTATTTGCCTTGCTTTAAGGCTTTGTTTAATGAAAATTAAGTATATTTTCTTTCTTCCTATGATTCCCAATCTGATGTTAATAGAGCTTCATCTTACCTAACACTTAATAAACGTAACAATGAGGTAAAGGCCTTCTTCATTAATCTGCTTAAGTAACAGAGGAATCATCCCAACTCATATGGTTAGCAACATAGCAAAAGAAAATCCACCAAGCCCACTATCTCGACAAAGCATAATTTTAACTTTAACTTTAAGGACACACACAATAACGTAGCTCGCCAATAGGTTTAAACTTATTAGTGAGTTTATAGGAGCAGAAGGATAATCGAATTCTAAACAACTACATGTAGGCTTGTAAACGCTTTAAGTGATGCTCATGGGCCCCTATCTGATTCTTATCAATTTACCCAAGGTGTGTGGTCCGAGGATCCAGCCATAACCAAGATTCTGTTTGATACTTAGGAGAATACCATTAAGATTAATTTACCCAAAGCAAATGGTCCGAGGAACCAGACATAGCTAAGGTTCTGTTTAACACTTAGTAAAATACCATTAAGTATTAATTTACCCAAAACAGATGGTCCAAGGAACCGGACATAGCTAAAATTCTGTTTAACACTTAGGAAGAAAATTGGAAGTTATCAATTTACCCAAGGTATGTGGTCTAAGGATCCGGACATGACCAAGGTTCTATTTGATACTTAAGAGAATACCATTAAGTATTAATTTACCTAAAGCAGATGGTCCGAGGAACCGGACATAGTTAAGATTCTATTTAACACTTAGGAAGAAAATTGGAAGTTATCAATTTACCCAAGGTATGTGGTCCGAGGATCCAGGCATGACCAAGGTTCTGTTTGGTACTTAAGAAAATACCATTAAATATTAATTTACCCAAAGCAGATGGTCCGAGGAACTAGACATAGCTAAGATTCTGTTTAACACTTAGGAAAATACCATTAAGTATTAATTTACCCAAAACAGATGGTCCAAGGAACCGGACATAGCTAAAGTTCTATTTAACACTTAGGAAAATAGTTATATGAAACTCAACAGATAATGTAATACACGGAGAAGCGACAAAGAAGACTTTCATTAATAATAGTATCTTTTTAGGTTGTTTACATTCTAGGGGCATGGTACAGCCTTTTCTTCTAGGTCTTCAAGATAGTATGCATCTATTCCAACCACCGAGATGATGCGATATGGCCCTTCCCAGTTAGGCCCTAACTTCCCTTATGCTGGGTTCTTTGCGGTACCTTAACCTTTATTAATACCAAGTCTCCAGGTGCCAGTGGCCTTAGCTTCACGTTGGCATCATATCCCCGCTTGAGTTTGTGTTGATAATAGGCCAATTGGACCATGGCATTTTCTCTTCGCTCTTTAATTAAGTCTAGGCTATTCTTTAATAACCCATCGTTGCTGCTCGGAGTGAAAGAACTTGTCCTCGGTGTGGGGAATCTAGTTTCTAGGAGAATGACGACCTCGGCCCCATAAGTCATTGAAAAAGGTGTCTCCCCGGTGGATCTACGGGGCGTAGTTCGGTATGTCCAAAGGACGTGTGGCAGCTCTTCCACCCATCTTCCCTTTGCATTGTCCAGCCTCTTTTTTTAGCCCGCTAACTATGACCTTGTTGACAGCGACCGACCTACCTGTTCCCCTGTGGATACGCCAGGGTAGAGTATCTATTTGTTATGCCCGGATAACAGCAATACCTCCTGAAGGCCTTGCCATCGAACCGCAATCCGTTGTCCAAGATGAGTGTATAAGGAATTCTAAACCGAGTGACAATATTCTTCTAAATAAATTTCTTAGCATTCGCATCTTTGATATTTGCCAAAGATTCAGCTTCAACCAACAAATATCTTTTATTCCCTGCCGCTTTGGGGAAAGGACCTACAAAGTCTAGTTCCCATTGAGCAAAAGGCCAGGGGCTGGACAGTAGGTTAAGGACTCCTCCCGATTGATGAATGTTTGGCGTAAATCTTTGGCATTGGTCACACTTCTTCACATATGTTTGTGCTTCCCTCCGCATATTTGGCCACCAATAGCCTTGTGTGAGGGCCCTGTGAGACAAAGACCCGCCCCCCGTGTGGCTCCCACAAATCCCTTCATGTAACTCTTCTAGGAGTAACTCAATTGCTTCAGGGTGTATGCATAACAGGTATGAGCTAGAAAAAGATCTCTTGTACAACTTTTGGTCATTGGACAACCAAAACCAAGGAGCCTTTCTCCACACCTTTTCAGCCTCGGACTTATCCTCAAGTAGGACCTCCTCCTTAAGGAATAATACTATGGAATCCATCCAGCTAGGTCCTACCCTAATTGATGAATGTGAACCACATTATTTCCTATTTCAAGAGGCTTATGCAAGTCTTCCACAAGAATCACCCAAGGTAAGCTTTTCGCCGAGGACGTTGCCAATGTGGCAAAGGAGTCAGAATGTGTATTCCTACTTCTTGGGATTTGGGATAAGTTAAAGGATTCGAATTTTGACTAACTTGGCTCAAGTACCCCCGCATTCTAAGATCTCTGGCCTCTAACTCTCCTCGAACTTGCCCCACAACCAATCTTGAATCCGAGAATACTTCCATAGCCTTTCCACCCATCTTCTGAACCATGGTTATTCCGCTATGAGCTTCATACTCGGCCTCATTATTTGTGGCGGAGAAGCCCAATCTCAAGGATTTCTCAATTGTAATACTCTCGGGGGATATCAGAACTAGCCCCACTCTAGATCCCCTGTGGTTCGCTACACCATCAACGTATACCTTCCAGGATGAAGGTTCTTGCCAGGAGATTGCACCAACTAATGTTTCATCCATGTTTCGGTTTCCCCTTTCCCCTTCTAACGGAGTTTCAGCAAACTCGGCCACCAGATTGGTGAGGACTTGACCCTTGACAAAGGTGCGAGGCATGTACTTGATATCAAAGGCCTTGAGGATTGTTCCCCATTTGGCAATTCTCCCAGTGTAATTAGCACTCCGAAGTAGAGATCTAAGTGGGAGCTGGGTGAGGACAACAACCGTGTGTGATTGGAGATAATGAGGGAACTTACGCGTGCCATGCACCATTGCCAAAATGGCTTTCTCCAAAGTTAGGTAACAGACCTCGACCTCATATAGCGACTTGCTTACATAATAAACTGGTCTCTGCATGCCACAATCGACCAGATCAAAGCACTAAGCTTACCGCACGGTTGCTACAATGTAGGCAAATAAAACTTCATCCATCTCGAACCTGGACATGATGGAGGGACGAGATAGGTACTTCTTCAACTGTTGGAAGGCTAGAGCACACTCCTCGGTTCATTCAAATCTCTTCCACTTGTTCAACAATTGGAAGAAAGGTCTACACTTGTCTACCGACCGAGAGATGAATTGCTTCTGAGCAGCGGTTATCCCCTGTCGCCTTCTAAACCTTTTTGGGATTCTGAGGTGGCTGTAAACCGTTGATCGCCTTAACCATGTACCCCACAGTGTGTAACCATGTACCCTAAGAACTTTCCTAACCCCACACCAAAAGAGCATTTGGAGGCGTTAAGGCATAGCTTGTGTCTCCTTAATATCTCAAAGATATCCCCGAGTTCATTAACGTGCTTAGATTCTGCCTTACTCTTTACTACCATATCATCTATATAAATCTCGATATTTTTTTCCTAACAATGGCTCAAACATCCTGGTCATCATCCTCTAATAGGTAACCCCTGCGTTCTTTAATCTAATGGGCATCACCTTGTAATGGTAGTTCCCAGTAAGAGTAACAAATGTTGTCTTTCCTTGATCATCCAAGGCTAAAGGTATCTGGTGGTAGCCTTAAAAAACATCCAAAAAACTCATCCGAGGATGGCCTACAATGGCATCCATTAGCTGGTCTATTCGAGGCATGAGGAAAGGATATTTCGAGTAGGCCTTGTTCGGATCTATGAAGTCTACACACACTTGCCACTTGCCACTCTTCTTTTTCACTACTACAATATTGGCCAACCACTCGGGGTAAAAAACCTCCTTAAAAACCCCTGCTTGCTTGAGCTTCATTACCTTGTCTCTAACAAAGATCGAGAATAATCCTCGGATGAGCGCCAAAGAGGTTGCTTTTTAGGTGTGACAGATGGATTGACATTCAAATAATGGCAGATGAAGCTCAGATCCACCCCTTGAGCTTCGTAAGCACTCCATGCGAACACATCGATGTTCCTCCTAAGAAAATCTATCAGCTCTTCTCTCTCCGGGGGAGGCAAGCGAGTTTCGACTTGGAAAAATTTCTCCGAATCATCTCCCATAATAATCTTCTCTAGATCCTCACATTTTGCCTCCTCGACTGGCCCACTAGCAGGTGATGCCGGGGTCTTTGATTGCTATGAGCCCATCTCGGCAGGGGCCGAAGGCCTAGCCCTAGGTTGATGCAAAATGGCAACCACCAGGCACTGCCTAGCCATAGACTGACTCCTATTCTCCTTGCACCTTCACATGCGGGGATCTCACCATACTTGGATAACATGATAGTTCGTCAACTTCCTAGTATTTCATAAGGCTTGCCTTCGAAAATTGGTATAAGCGAGGCGTATTGTTGTCGCTTATGAACGAGACGTCAAAGCAACAAATGATATACTTCTTGATGAGTTTGGCTACAACCATTCCCATCACTTATCTTGAGTCAAATTGCTTCCACCCACTTAGTGAACTATTTAGTGGTGGCAAAGACCCGAATGTACTCATTTAAGGGTGAATGGATAGGTCCGATGAGTTCAAGCCCCTAAGTATAAAAGGCTATGGACCGCTCACGTCTTGAAGGCTTATATGGTGTGTGCGTATAAGCTTGGAGTGCACTTGGAAGTGTGGCGAATTTAGCGAATTTGGTTATGCCAAACCAATGGTATTCCATCGCCAAGAGTTGTTGGTAGGATTTATTCCTCCCTCAGTACTCACCATATTTCTTCAAGATGAATCCCAAAAATGGGGTTCCTTATTTGCTATATAGAGGGCAGAATATAATTCCTCTTTGTCGAAGATTTGTTATGCATGAGACAGCGTCTCCATACTCAGCTAACTTGGCTTCTAATTTTGGGACAATGATAGGCTAAGCATCGAAGATGTCGGTATAGGGTTGTTTCATTCCCAGCACCATAGTTTTTTTTTTTTTTTTTTTTTTTCATTGGCCTCTATGCCACTTATTCCGAGCTTTCACATCAATACTAAGATTCCACTCGAAAATCTTTGGAATGGATTTCCAGTAACTAGCTTGTGATTTTTGAGTTGTTTGACATCAATGTTTAGAGCGAGCTTTAGTGAAGCATTCTTCAAAGGTGCACGCGAACTTTCCTTATTAGTTGGCTTGGTCGCGGATTTCAATTGTAAGAATTGAGTGACAAGAACAATTTTCTTGATGATGGCAACGTTCAAACTTCCCTCTTCAAGTATAATCTCAAATTCAAGAAGGATTAAGGTGTTGTCATGGCTTAAAATGCATGCGCTTGTCATGACTTGAGATATATGAACATGCCATGGCTTGGCGTGCACGGATCAACCAAGATTTTGGATGCGTGAGCTCGTCATAGCTTAGCGTTCATGAGCGTGTCACGCCTTCGGTGAGAGGGAATTAAGTTCGAATTTTCTTTGTCATTGGGTGCTCTGAGAAGGTTTCCATTTCACCCTAAGTGCAAATGTGATCTATATTAGTAAGCGATAGTCATGGCCAAGCGAAATAGCATAAACGACTTATAAAAAATATTTTGATTAAAAATTTGAAAGATTAAAATGGTTTAAACGATATGTATAAAAAAATGAATTAGCGAAGAGAGTGCTCGAGAGTCTTAGCTTAAGCGCACTTTAAATGATAGTATGTCGCTCGTATGACTTCAAAACTTGGCTTATGAAATGTCGCTTCTTAAAGACTTGATGTATGGTGTGTCGCAACCTCAAGGCTTGGTGCATGGAACTTCCGGCGCCTTACGGTGGGCCATTTAGCTATGGCCTTTAGCTCTTTGGTGAAGACTTCATTTAGCGATGACACCAAAAATGTTTAGTTGCGAAGGGTCACACACAGCAGCGATTATTGTTGTGCCAAAATAATTCAATCACTCGCGGCTCCCATATGCTCGGCGTGTGAGGAGTTCTTGGTTTTGAAATTGATGTTTAGAGCTTTGCATTGTTGATTATTGGTTAGAACCATCATTCCCTTCGCGGTTGGATTTGTGGCTCGCCATTTTTGCATTTTCAAGCTACAACAAATTTTTTTTCACAAATATCATGTAAAGCAAGAGATAAATGATGATTCATCCATAAGAATGATAGCTAAATATATATATAGATGAGTGGAAGAAATTTTTTTTTTCCTTGAATAAGAAAGTTGATTCTCCCTCCATCCTTCACTTCTTGGGTGGTTTCCGAAGGTTGAAGCGATTTCATCACATGATTTGGAGCATCTCCAGCAGTTCACCGAGCTAAGGATAGAACTTATTTCAGCTCAACTTCACCATGCTCTTCTTGCGCGGCAAAGTATCATGCGATTTCTCATAGAACGACAAGTTGGTGTGAGAAACATCATCTTTTTGCTGGTTTTGCATCTTCGAATACATGACTTCTCTTGTTTCAGCTGCTTGACTCCCCGGTGGAGTCGCCAAAATGTAGGGGACGTTTTTGCAACAAGGGCTGAAAATGCGAGAATGGCCGAAAATGCGAGAATGGCCCAAATCTCCCCTTGGGTTCTTTAGAAGTGTTTATTTGTGGAGAATCAAGCCCAAAATTACAAATGTATAATAAACAAAAGGCTAATGGTGTTTTGACAAGAGAAAATCAAAATGCTAATAATGAAAGTGCAGAAAAAGCATAAAAACATAACATGTCCGAAACTTCGACCCACAGTCACACAGAAAAAGAAAATGAGGAAGGTCGTGAGGAAGAGAGGGAAGGTTCCCCTGCACCCATATTTCCACCCTTAAAGTTCAGAATTGTGAGAATGTTTCTTGGTTTAGTGGGTTTTTACTCTCAAATTTCAGCTCTCAAGTTTCAGCTCTATAGGGAAAACGTGGTTTAACGGTGTCCGAGACTTCAACCCACAATCACACAGAAGAGGAAATTGAGGGAGGTCGTGAGGAAGAGAGGGAAGGTTCCCCTATACCCATATTTCCACCCTCAAACTTCGGAATTGTAAGATTGTTGAATAACTGAATGAGTTTTTTACTTTGAAGTTTCAGCGCTCTAGGTAGAACGTGGTCCCTCTATTTTGAATCTAATTTGGGCCTTTTGTATTGAACTTGGGGTGCTCTAAGTGACTGGTTTTTAAGTAGTGGAAGAGGCTTTTATCCCCTATGATATTATTTTGGTGTTTTGGCTTGGGTTGCTTTTGTTTAGAGAATAGTTTGGTATGCTTTTAGCATGATTTTGGAAATAAAGTGGGTTTTCTTTAATTTGTTGCCTTTGGTCAGAAATTTCAGACCATTGGGAGGGTCATCTAAGTGAGGGCTAGCAGATGGAGTTGGCCAATGGGAGCAAACTATGTTTAAAGGAAAAAAATGGTTTGGGCAAAAACTTTGGGCCATAGTCACACAGAGCATAAAAGCTGTTTTGGGGTGGAAATTTTGGATACAAGACCTCCTCCATGAGCCCGAGGTGCTACTAGTGTCCCTTGCCCACTTGTTAGCACGCATAGGCTGAGCTCATGCAAAAGGTCCGAAAGGAATCGACCCATACCCTCCAAATCACACTTCCTCAATTTTTCCAATAAGTTGCATGGGCTTAGGCCATGCTTAAAAGAATAAAATATAATACAATACATGAATTGAGCCCACAAGGAAGTCAGGCTTATTTGAATCGGACTTGTACGAAATGTGTCGCGAAAATGGGTATCAACACACTCTTATTGTGCTATGTTTGGTTGTTGTTTTTCATTATTTAATTACATATTTATGCTTTAATATTCTAAAACATTAATTGTTATGTAATAACTAAATGATTTGAGTGTCAAGAAAGAAAAACTAAACAATTTGTTTTATTTGAAGTTTACTTATTTGGATCAATAATTTTATGTTGTATAAAAAAATATAAATATATATTATTTTTAATTTTTTTAGAAACCTCGAAACACCTTGAAACGATGCGTTAAAATAGATCGATACCAAAATATTTCGTTTCACTAAACAAACCGAAACAAGGTTCAAAACAGTATTCATAACATTGCTTTCAAGTAAAAAGAAAAAGCTAAAAAAAAAATTTGAACTAAAATCTAAAAAAGAAAAAATTGTAACAGAGAATTTGAAGAAAAAAAATGTGTAACAAAGCAAATCTACCCAGTAACACCTAAAAAAATTCTTGAAGTCGACATTGTCAGTGCGCCTGCACGATTGACGTATCCATTATTTTTGACAAACTCTAGTGAATTGACGTATGTAAGTATATTCATTATTTTTTACCAACTCTAAGGACTTTTGACAAACTACTAGGGAAAAAGTATACACAAACTACTAGTCAATTGACGTATCCAATATTTTCCGACGTGTCCACTATTTTCGACAAACTTTTTGATAAACTACAGGGAAGGCTCTCTTAACACTATTTCTAACAGACTTTCTGACATACTACAAGGAAAAGCTCTCTTAAAAAAACACTATTCTTGACAAACTTTTTGATAAACCACTAGGTAAAGCTCTTATTTTTTTATTATTTTTTTCAAACTAATAGGGTAACGCAAATATATATATAGACACACATAAGGAAATGAACACGCCTGGTGCATTTTAGTCCTCTTTGTCTGTGGAGGTCCTAATAGAAGTGCTTGGTGCAGTTTAGTTCCAACTTCTCTCTCTCTTTCTGTCTGAGGACGTCCTGATAGAAAATGTCGTCCAAAATAGAGTTTGTTAATAGTGAAGAAGCACCTGAGGTTCTTTCTCTCTCTTTCTTTCTCCCACTCACACACACTTCTCTGGATGAAACATGCAAGCGTCTATTGCTGAGTGCATTTGAATTTGATATTTAAGGTCTCGTTTGGAAGGAGAGAATGGAATAGAATGGAATGGAAATGAATGAAAAGAATAATTTTAGAATATTCTTTCCTTCCCTTATTTGGGAGTTTTAGTAGAGGGAATGGAAAACTCATTCCTTTGTTTGGGAGTTTAAGTAGGAGAGAATGGAATGGGTAGGAGGGAGGACTCATTCCTCTCTAATCCCTTAAAATCTCAAATTTTCATTCCCCCGAAATTGGGAGGAATGAGAGAGAATGAAATTAAATTTGATGATTTTTTTACTAAAACTCTCAAAATACTCCTATATATTTAATATTTTATTTTAAAATAGAGGTCTAATAGTAATATTGTCATAAAATGATTTCATTCAATTCCCTTCATGTTGCCTCCAAACAAGATTACTTACATTCCATTCATTTTCATTCCTTTCCATTTCTTCCTTTAAAAACATCCAATCAAGGTTGCTTAATTCTATTCCAATTTCATTTTTTTCTATTCCTTTCCCTTACTTAAATACATTCCATTCCATTCATTTATAATCATTCTATTTCATTCCATTCAATTCCCTTATGAACTCCCAAACGGAGCCTAAGACAATGAGATTTTCTAGGTTTTTGACAAAAGGCCTTTTCTTTTTCTTTTTGTGATTTTTTTTTTTTTTTTTTTAGTTTTACAGTTTACTTTCTTGAATCTTGAATGGTTGATATGTATATAAATTGCTATAATTTTTTTTTTTTTTAAATTCAGCTTTAAATAGCTTTGGAGAGTGAGGTGCAAGGCACCAATTAGATCCAGCCCACAAAGTTAAAGCCCATATGTGGCTTGTATTTGCGTGTTACTAGGGGTTTATGGCTAGGGTTATTTAAATAAGGTTTAAATGTGGTTTTGTGGGGACTGTATAATGTGAGCAGAAAAGAGTGCTGCATATAGAAGAAACAGAAAAAAGAGGAAGCCACACAAGAGAAGAGAGAGAGCAACTAAGAGAGAGTCGCTTAGAGAAAGAAGATAGCCAAGAGAAAGAGCCTTTCGTGAAGAAAAAAATATAAAGGAGAGAGTAAAGAGTTGCCGCATTTGAGAGAGATAATTAGTGTGTATGAAAGTAAAGAAAAATAAGAGAATTTTTTTTTTTAACCGTGAGACATACACAAGAATTATTGTAATTGATTTGATAATAGTGAATTGATTCGGAGTTTTTCTCGTAGTTTTTCCCTTCAAAGAGAAAGGGTTTTTCACGTAAATTTTGTGTTCTTGTGTGTGATTGTTATTTTGGATTGCTAATATTGCTAATAATATTATTTAGGACCCAAAATGGAGTATAAAAACTAGGGGTTTATGGCTAAGGTTTAAATGTGGTTTTGTGGGGGCTGTATAATGTGAGTAGAAAAAGAATGCCACATAAAAAAAAAAAAAAATAAAAATAAAAAAAAAAAAAAAAAGGGGAGGGGGGGGGGGGGAAGCTGCACAAGAGAAAAGAAAGAGCTCCCAAGAGGGAGCCACTTACAGAAAGAAGATAGCCAACTGTGAATGGAGAAGAAAATAGAAATAAGAGAGCAAAGTGTTACCGTCTTTGAAAGAGATAATTAGTGTGTGTAAAAGTAAAGAAAAATAAAAAAGATTTTTCTTTAGCCGTGAGATATACATAAGAATTATTGTAATTGATTTGATAATAGTGAATTGATTTTGAGTTTCTTCCATGATTTCTCCCTTCAAAGAGAAAGGATTTTCCATGTAAATTTTGTGTTCTTGTGTGTGATTGTTATTTTGAATTGCTAATATTGTCGATGATATTATTTGGGACCCAACATGGAGTATAAAAACTATATCCTTGTTTGTTAAGATTATGAATAGATAAATACGTACTTCAAAGGTCCTAAGAAACTTATTAGAGTGCATATCCAGCTTTTTATGCTTGGTTGTTTGCAATTTTATTTGCTAGCAACTGAGTTTCATGATCATTAATGTTCATGTACGTACTGGGCTATCCAATTTTTATTTAGCATAAGAAAATGACACAGACCACAAGATAAAATGCATTTGATACCCTTTAAAGTTTTGGGTCATTTCTAAATCAATCTCTTGGTTTTCAAACCTTATTATTTACACCTTCATCTATTACCACAATGTCAATATGTCCTATGTATATATACCCCTTTGAATCAAACCATGCCCAAATCAAAGACACATTCTTCCAAGTTTATTGGTAGGCACTCACAAATCACAAGACGATTTTAAAAATCAGATCGGACTGGCCGGCTTAACTAGGAACTAAATCATAAATCGATTTAGTCTAAACAGCCAAAATTGATAAACATGTTGTTCAAATGGTAAAAATTGGAAACCAGATTCTATTCCAATTCTTTTACCGTTCCAATTTTTTAAACCATCACTGTCACAACTAAACACTCACACGTCTAAACTCATTTTCAAGGCCCAAATTCAAACACATGTACCCAATCAATTTCATTTTTGTTGAAGGGAAACTAAAATTACTAACTGCCTCAATAGGCTGCATTTTTTAAGAAATTCTTAATTAAGAGCCCATATAGTTTAGTGGTATTATCTATTTTATTTTACAAGGAGAAGGAAGGTTTGGATTCCCCGATACTTAGTTATTGGAATTATCAAATTATCAAAATGAAATTGAGTTGAAGTTGAGCTTGTTTCCATGGAAACTGTGTGTATTCTTTTATAGTAAATGGAGATTTTGGCTATTTGAGCATATTATTGTTTGTTCATATTTGAAGATAGATGTCATAAATATAATTACCTAGTGAACCTTTTAACGAAATTATTGGTGTGAACCTCTCGTGTAATATGCGTGTGACTCGGCAAAATGCATAGCTAGCCTTGAACGTCAATTCCCTGAAAGCATCTAAGTTCTTGAATTAGAGTCCAACCGTATAATTATAAAATAATTCCGCATATCACAATCATTACTAAGTATTACTCTCCGTTTATTTTAGTTGATCTGATTTTTTTCTTCTTTTTTGTCTATTCTACTAGCTAGTTTATTTGAACCCCACAAAGAACTTCTTTGACGAGGGTCAAAGAGATTTTTTTTTGTGGGGAACTTTTGTTGAATAGTAACTGAAAATATTGTTTTTCCACTAAACTTATTTTGGTTATACGTTTTTAGATTCATTTACTGATGTAGAAATGTTTTTTCCTTCTGTCCTTAGAGTCTACCTGACTTGAAATAGCTGTGGCGGCTGCTCAGGTAAACTCAGATTCAAGTGCACTACAATTGGTTGTCTGCCCTGCTCCCATCGATGCACAGCCAAGGATTCCTTCTCTTCACTGGTTTTTACTTTCAGTAGTGTTCAACGTTGCTTTCTTGGCTTGTTTGATTCTCCTACTGGACAAGAAAGTTTTCAACAATATTGCACCTGCATTCATGGCCTATAAGAAGAAATGGAATTTCTTTCACTTTCACTTCATCATTACAGGAAGTGCAAAATTCTATTCGTTGTATGCAATCTTAATATCAGTACTGAACAAAGCAACGGGGCTGTGGGTTGGTTTCTTGGTCAATATGGCATATGTGCTTGCTCATGATGTTGTGCCTTACAGGACTAAGGATATAATTTTGGCACACTTGGTGTTTACTGTTTAGTTTCCATGGTTGTTCCTTTATCTGTTTCATGAAATTTATAACTCCACAAGATAATAAGGTACAGTTGATTCAGGTGTGCAATATGGATCGAGTTTGCTCGCTTTGCACTACGCTTCTCTTTTCATAGCAAATGGATGAGCGCTGGCTTCTTCCTTTTCACAGCTTTTATTGGATTCCTTGCCATGGTGAGTGGCTTCAATTCTATCTCTCTTTTTCTTCTTTTTATTTATGTTGCGTGGCTTATGGTTTTGTGTGTGTGTGTGTGTTTTATTTTTCTTTTTACTTCTTTGTGAAATTAAAGTACAAAATCATTATTTTTTCTCAAGGTGAATTTTGATCTGATGAAGAACCTACCCAATGCTGCGGGTGAAGTGGCTGACTGTAAAATCAGATATGCAAAATATTTCCAAAACCTTACCTTTACACGGTTTTGGCTGTTTCCTTTATATGAGAGTTTGTTAGAAACACAAATTGTGAGTACAGTTCAGCTATACAATCCGATATACCTCTAGCTTATCACTTAGATACAAAATTCAAATATGATTCTATCTTATCCTACTCTTTATCTCATCACAAGCCTAAACCTATCTGATCATATTTTATTCAAATATGATTCAAATATACACAATCACATACGGATCAGTTGCTATCCTTGGCAACTACAGCTGTATCCTTAACACGCCCCCGCAAGCTCAACGGTACCGAAGATACATTGAGCTTGGTCCGAAGAAGAGCAAATCTGGAGGAAGACAAGGGCTTTGTAAAAATGTCAGCAAGCTAATCTCGGGTAGACAAAAACGAATGAGAAGTGAACCATCGGCAACCATGTCCCGAACAAAGTGAAAATCAATTTCAACATGTTTAGTGCGGGCATGAAAATTAGGATTTGAGGATAGATAGGTCGCACCAATATTATCACACCACAAAACAGGGGAGCTAGAGATAGGAATCCCAAGTTCAAACAAAAGGGTATGCAGCCATTTAACCTCAGCTGAAGCATTGGCAATGGCCTTATATTCGCCTCGTGCTAGATCGAGCCACTTTATCATTTGCTTTTTACAGCCCCATGAGATAAGATTGTTGCCCAGAAAGACATAGAAACCTCCAGTAGACTTAAACTCCACTCGGACTTTTAGTTCTTTAGTTTTGGCGTTATGTATCTACAACATTTGTTATTATCAATTATGGGCTCTGAATACATTAATAGAATAGACTTGCCCTAACAACTGCTATAGATCCAATAAGTCAATGGTGGGATGACATAATGGGCCTCCCGAGCTTGCGCCCTTTTGAAGGAGGAAATGGAGACCGGGACCCTATTAATCTTACCCACACATAGACAACCCTAAAACCTCAACCCATTTAAAATAAAATAAAACCTTTGATTTAATGTATTTGACATTTGACCATTTTTTGTACTAAAATAGGATAGGAGTAAATAGATCGAAAATGGGGGGAAAAAGCCACAAAGTCATGGTTTCCTCTAAGTCCTAGCCCATTTAAAACCCCGTCTTTTAAGCAATGGGCCCGATCAAGGGTATGCCATAAGTCTTATAAAATATCGTTGGACTTGTCCATACCATTTGAATTTAGAAATTTTGGAACTCTAAAACCTAAAGGTATGGATAGGCCCATTAAAAACCCAAAATGAATAAAAAGAATGACAATGTGAATAAGTGAAAGACAATGAACAAAATTAGCCATTAATGAACAAATGGTGAAAATCCATGAACTATTGACATAAACCCATCACAAGAGAATGAGATGAGTGAAATGTAAACGGACAGGACCTTAAAAGAAGTGAAAAACAAGGGGTAAGGCTCATATGAGGAAGGGAAAGAGCTTTGTAAATAGGCTATACCTTAGGAAAGTAGATCATGAATAACCAAGAGAAAAATTAAAAGACTTTTAACAAATAAATTGGCATATTTACATTTGGTTTGTCGTGTGTTTCATGCACAATAGCTGAATAGCATACTCCACCCAGAGAAAGCACATCATTAACTTCATTTGAGTTCGATCCTTGACTTTTAGTAGTTCAAAGAAAGTCAAAGCACTTGGAGAAGTAGAAATGTCTGAGAATTATAATGATGGACTAGCTGAAATGATAGCCCATGTGATGGCTAATAAAGAGATGTCAAAGCAAATAGGAGCCAATATTGCAAGTTTGAAAGATGTGAGAGACAACAACATTTACCCATTTGATTTATTGGGTCAAACTCATGTGATTTGGTGATATCATGTTAGTCCTTAAAATTGTGATTCAACCGATTACATCTTCTCCCTGAACCAAGGGTTATACAATGAGTCACCACTAGGGGCGGAGCTATGTTGAATTAGTGCAACGATGCTTTTACAAAAAATAATTAGTCTAATAGTTATCTATTTTTTATTGTAAAATGTGCTCTTATATCTGTTAAATAGTTGATAAAATTTGGTATCAAACATATTTGAATCTATCTTTTTTAAGAGTTTAGTTTACCTCCAAGATTTTTTTTCTTGGACATGTCCTTTAATTTTAAATATACAATGGCCAGTAGCAGTGAGTTTTAATCTCTACCTTTATTTAGTTAGTATGTGATATGACAGTCTCTCATTAAAATAAAAGGATATTCCTTTTAAAAAAGTATTAGAGGTAAGCCATACTCATTTTTTAACCCGTTATGTGACGATTAACAAGTCATTAACTCGTTAAAAAAATCTTCGGCTCATTTGGTAATGTTGTTCTAGTAACATTATTTGTATTTTTTGAAAATACATGTAGTTGAAAAAGTGTATGAAAATACATATAATATAAACATTGAAAACTGTTATTCAAAATACATTACCAAACAGCCCCCTTGTCACTAAAACTACACATGAAATGTGTCTTTAGTTCCCACATAATAGGTTAGAGTAAGATAGCTTCAAATATGTTTGGAGTTTAACTTATTCCTCCAAGTTTCGGATCATTTATGTTTTTAAAAATTTTATTAGTTCAATTGAAAGATTTTTTACTTACTTTAGTATAAAATTTGATAATTTGTATTTAATATGAAACTTTTTAGGAATTTCACTATGAAAATGGATAAAATGAATTTTATTTTATGAAATATCACCATCAAACATAATTTTTGTAGGGACTTGGACCCCTGAGATCGGGAATGGCCTGCGTCACCAAAAGCCCAACATAGAGAGGGGCCCATGCGTCCAAGGCCCATTACACCAAGGTTGGCCCATATAGTTAAAATTAGACACAAATGAGATGAGATTAGCTCACCGATAAAATGGGCAAGAGTCCACGGTGAAATAGAGTTACGCTTAGGCCAAATTGGGCCCAATCGTGAGGCCAGCCAAAGGAAAGGCCATGAGAAGGCAATCAAATCGAGGTCAATACCAAGCACTATCAATGACTTTGGGGAATTCACTGTCGAACACTAATTGACGTTTGGAACAAGTTCCAAGAGAATCCTCTAAAGTCGTGACGATCCATGGGGATTCAGAGGGATATGGGAGTATGTGTCAAGTGGGTAAGTAATGATAACAATCTCACTAAGGAGAGACTATAAAATGAGGAGGAGGTGAACATTGTAGAGGTTGGTTGGAAAAAATATGAAGGGAGAAAGAGATATCAAGGGAAAAACACTGGAAAACACAAGAGTGCAAAGAGGGAAATGAGAGGGGAACACTTGAAAGTAAGGTCTTGTTGAGACATGAACCAAGTGAAGCTTGGGGCCAAACCAGAAGGATCAAGATATAGCCCACATACAAATTAATTGGGTCCCAAATACTATTGTTTGAAGGGTATCTCGCCGCCACAATTTTGATTGAAGATACCAAGCTCTTTTTTTTGTTGTTGGGTGTGTGTATACATATATAACTTATCAAATAAAAAAAGTGTATATATGTATATGTGTGTATATATAATAATAAAAACGTGCGTATACATATATGTATGTATGTGTGTAGAGATTGTCTTAATAAATATATTAGTGCCGCAACTTGGCCCCCTCCAAACAAAAATTTCTGACTCCACCCCTGGTTGCCACTATTTTATTTTAGAGATATCAACACTTAACTCACTTGTGATTTTGGTTGTTTTAATGTTGTTTACTTGTTATTTAAAAAATGTCATTTTACCTACACAAGGTCTTTTATTAGACTTTAGTAATCCACCTCACCATTTTTCGTTAGAAAAACACTTTTAGTTCATAAAACATAATAGAAAACAAATCAAAATCACTCTCTATGACTCAAAGTAAAATAGTGCAAATAACCTTCTGTAAATTCATCTCGAATAAAACCTAACCTCTCTTTTTTTTTTTTTTTTTTTTTTTTTTTTTTTTTTTTTTTGAGAAACAAAACCTAACCTCTTATCTATACATGAAAGGTGTGTGCTCGTGTCTTTACCATGCAAAGCATACTTAGGCTCAACATCTCAACTGCATGGTGGGATTTACATCTTCGAGCTTTATGACTCAATTATCTTTGGTTTTATGACCTATAGTCCTTGTTTGGAAATGATAACCAATGAACTTCTTCTTTTTGTTGGGCGGGGGGGGGGCTTTATGACCTATAATCGGCTCAATTTCATTAATTTCAATTTAACTTCCAAACGGCTTGATGATGATAAGCCCTAACGAAATTGTCCAACACAATTGATAGAATCTCTAATTCAAGGCTAATACCTTCCATCCTCATGTCAAGCAACATTTCCATCACAAACTTTGAAGAATTTTCTTCTTCTAATGCTTTAATAATCACACAGTAACTATTAATGTCCTTAGTTATAACCAGGTTCTATACGAACTCAATAGAACAAACTTAATTCAATCAAATTCTTCTATTATCACTAAAAGGAATATACCAAATATTGATTAAGAAGTTCTTATCAAACGAGTTTGATAGCTACATACAAATTAGTAGTTTTTGATTCTTCTAGCCGTCTTCAAACTTTGTGCCTCTAATGTCCAATGCTTTGCTGTTGATGTCATTCTTATTCATTGTTACAATTTAAGTGTCCCACATATGTTCAAAAAAACAAAAAAGCGTCCCACATGGGTTAAATGCAATTTTAATGATGTATATATAAAATTTTATGCACCTTCTCATTGTACGCCGGTTTTCAAGGTTAGTTGAAAAACGAAGTTATCTCAGCTCCAAAAGGGTTAACGATGAGGGTTACGGATGAAACTAACAACACTATTCATGATATTGACACTGTCACTGTCATTAGAAATTGTTCCAAATGTTAAAGTCTGACACTGTCAGGATCTGTCAGTGTATCTACATTGAGACAGTGTCACTGTCATTAATCTTTCTATGTTAAAGTCTGACACTGTCAGGATCCAGTGTCACACCATCTTTAATAGACTAACAAAGTCCCACAGTGTCACACCATCTTTAATAGACTAACAAAGTCCCAGAAATCACACACCATCTTTAATAGACTAACAAAGTCCCAGAAATCAGTGTATCTACATTGAGCCATCTTTAATAGACTAACAAAGTCCCAGAAATCAGTGTATCTACATTGAGACAGTGTCACTGTCATTAATCTTTCTATAATTAATAGACTAACAAAGTCCCAGAAATCAGTGTATCTAGACTAACAAAGTCCCAGAAAACATCCCATTGGTGCAGTTCAACAAAGAAAATGTCATCCGAGTCTGTTTGCAAGGTTCGATCTCTCTTTCTTTCTCCCACTCACACACACTTTTCTTGATGAGGCATGTAAGCATCTGTTGCTGGGTGCTTTTGAATTTGATATTTTAAGAAATAGTGAGGTTGGGTTTTGGGAATTAGATAAAAGGCTTTTTCTTTTAATTTTTGTGATTTTTTAGTTTTACTAATAATATTTTAATGTAATTATATATATTTTTTAAACCTTCATAAAAAGAAAGGGCATTTATTATGTTTTTTTTTTTTTATAAACATTTTTATTATGTTATTTATCTATTTAGATTTTGCTCACATGAATCATCAGTTTTTCAATTTTTTTTAAAGTCAAAATTCCAGTTATGAATGAATAAAATGCTTAAATTATAATATGTGAAACAATAATATAATATTTATTATATAGTTAGCTATATATATAGAGAGAGATGGCTGCAATGAGCCATATCCTAATATCACATCCAGATCCCTTCGTAGCAGCACGTATGTAGCGTGTCAAGCCAATACTTTTATTTAAGTCTCCATAGTCCAAATTTTGTTGAAGTCTCTTCTCAAAGAATAAAGTTTCGATGAAGTCGCTGATAATTGGATGATAAACTTAATCTTTTGGTGATGGCTTACCGAGTAGCTCTCTCTTGATAGAAGCTACCCTGGTAGCTTTTGTGCAAGCATGCTAGTGGAGGACTTAAGGTTGCTCCTTGGATTGTTTAAAAATTAGAAGTTGTGTTCTGTTTTAAGAACAAGAAACAGAGTGGAATTTATGTTAACTAAATTTTCATAAAAAGTGTGAGTGAGGAGAGTTTTTGGTTAGGTGAAATTCCCAAAAATATAAGTCTGTTCTTGATGTGATTATTTGTCTATTCTAATAGTCGTTATTATTTTAACCCCCCACAAAGAACATCTTCGACGAGGATGATGCTTTGAAGGAGATTTTTTGTGGGGAACTTTTGTTGATTAGTAACTGAAAATATTATGTTGTTCCACTAAACCTATTTTGGTAATCAGCTTTTAGATTCATTTACTGATTTAGAAAGGTTTTATTCTTTATATCATTAGGGTACACCTACGGTTGAAGTTATGGTAGCCAGAGACGGACTGACTGAGGAAATCCCAAGAGATGAGAATCAAGAGCAAATGGGGATGCATACTGACATAGCAGGTACAGGAGATGCGGCACAACCTGCAAGGATTCATTCTCTTAACTGGTTTTTACTTTCAGTAGTGTTCAACGTTGCTTTCATGGCTTGTTTGAGTTTCCTACTGGACCAGAAAGTTTTCAACAATATTGCACTTGCATTCATGGCCTATAAGAAGAAATGGGCTTTCTTATCTCACTTAGGCTTCATCATTATAGGAAGTCCAATATGCTATGCGCTGTATGCGATCTTGATATTATTACTGAACAAAGCAACGGGGTGGTGGGTAGGTTTCTTGGTCAAACGCGCATATGTGCTTGCTCATGAAGTTGTGCTTTATATGATAAAGGATATAATTTTGGCACACTTGGTGTTTAGCTTCCATGGTTGTTACTTCATCTGTTTCATGAAATTTATGACTCCACAAGATAAGATGCAGTTGATTAAGGTATGCACTTTGGAGTTTGCACGCTCTGCACTACGCTTCTCTTTTCATGGCAAATGGATGAGTGCTAGCTTCTTCCTTTTTACATCTTTTATTGGATTCCTTGCCATGGTAATTGGCTTCAGTTCCATCTCCTTTTCTTCTTTTTATTTATGTTGCATATATGGCTTGGGGTTTTGTGTTTTTTCTTTTTTCTTTTTTCCTTTTTTTTTCTTAGTGAAATTGAAGTATGAAATCATTATTTTTTCCGAAGGTGAATTTCAATCTGATGGAGAACCTACCAAATGCTGCGGGTGAAGTGGCTGACAACATCGCCGATCATAGTGGCTGACTAAATATGAAACCGGTTTGTGTTTCTTCATATCATAAAGTACGCAGTCTGCATGTGTCTGGGTCCTCCTTATATGTATACTCTATCTTGTCTCCCCCACTTGTTGTGTGTTGTGTTTTAACTTTTCCCTGCTTCTACAACTCTGAAGACATTCTTATGGTGTAGCTTTATGGCCTTGTTTTTAGTAACTGACACTATTCGGAGCAGTAGCAAGGTTACATGTGTTGTACTCGTATTGTATGTTGCCACAATATATGAACATTACCCCTTCCAATTACAATGGAAGATCTAGAAATATTTTGTTCTTTGCTCTATTGATTGATAAGAATAGTTGAAATTCCAAAAAGGCCAATGTCTATCCACACCTGTTATACACACACCTCTTCAGTAATTGTTCTGAAGATTGTGACTAGTTAAAGAATTGTGCGCATGTAAGAGACATTTTTCTTCCAAGAAACCACCAATCTCTGGTGTGAACCATCATTTAAAAAATATCATTTTACCAAATAAGAAATAATTAAAATTAAATTATGTAGGGAAAAAGTCATTATTAACTTTCTTTTTATTTTTTTAGAAGAATATTTAATTTTCAATTGACTACAACTTTAATATTACTACTCTAATGTGATCAACTATAAGTGGTATACAATTATTTTCATATAAACATACTATTTTTTTTTACATCACTCATAATTAACCATAACAAAGTTGTGGCAAGAGATCTGTCACAAAAAATGTGTTCTTAAACTTTCCATCTAATCTTTTGATGCATAAGCCTCCGTTTGGATACAAATTATAAATGAATATTATTTCATTATTCAGTTTATTTTTGCTACTATTTATGGGCTCCATTGCATTTTTTGGTATTATTCATGGGTTCCACCGTATTATTTCAACTAATTTTTACTTTTATCTACAGTATTTTTAGTAATAAGTTTTAAGTTTCAACAAAATAAGCGGTATTCAAACAAACCTTAAGTATATGAATTATGAAATATTAACCCTTTTTTTGGGTGTATGAATTATGAACACCCAGTGTTCCTAAACCCAATATATATATATATATATATATATATATTTTGTATCAGCATCCTCCCTTCTATATTTTGTACCAACTTATAGAGGATGTTTGGGGTGTTATTTACCCAAGTTTTTATTTATTCAAAAAGCTATTGGTAAGTCCATAATTCAATGATGCCTTATTAAAGTAGGCCCACAATTTGCACATATGAGCAGACTTTACCAAATAAAACAAATGGTGATTTTGGGAATGGGGCTTAAAGTCTTTATCAATCTACACCATCTGCTATTATCCACGATGGGCTCTGAACACATTGATAGACTTGTCCTAACAGCTGCTATGGATCCATTCAGTCCATATTGGGATCACATAATGGGCCTCTTGAGCTTGTGAAGATCGAAAAGATGGAAACGCTATTAATCTTCTTACCCACAAAACGTTATTCTATAATTCTACATCCAACTTTGCTAGCTTTTTGCAAATTATCATAGCAGCATGGGGCGGACCATAGCTACACAAAGGTTCAAGGAAGGAGGTAATAGTCCCAGTGCAGGGAATAAGACCACGGCTCAACATCTCATCAAACAATAATTCAAGTGCATCGGCCACTTTATGGGCTTTAAAAAAGGCATCAATTAATTTAGTATAAGTAATAACATCCGGTCACGATTATTACTCAAAGCAATCAGCATATATACTTCTATAATACTTCATACACCCATTGAAATCTCCAACGGGTATATAGTTAGAACAAAACTAAGATACATTGCCTTAACTACTGTTAGTTAGGTACCTCATTTAAAATTTAGCCACCTGGCACATTGTGAAAGAACATTCAAATACTCATTATAACATTTCAACCCAAACTTTTCTACATTTCCAAACATTTGTATTGCTTTCGACACTTGATGAGCCCCGACAAAAATGTCCAACACAATTGATAGAGTCTCTAAATCAAGGCTTACGCCTTCCATCCTCATGTCACACAATATTTCCATCACAAACTTAAAAAATTTCCTTCTTCCTAAATTCCCTTTGTTCACTACATTAGCAACAAAGTCAAGACTCAATTCAACAATTGACATTCTATTGCGTTTTACCCTTCAGTTTCTAAAGGAATGTCCCCTCGCAATTACTCTTGGCAATAAAAACCCATCACCGCTTGAACTTCAACTAGTTGTTTTATGGGATTTTCAAAATATCTACTCTACTCCCCTTCAATCAAAATGGGCCCTAATGGGTTTGGTGCTAAATAGCTACACGGGAATGGTAAAAGGTCAAATAGTTGGTCAAGAATGAAACATTCCTTGGGATTTATTTCATTCTTGATGTGATTCGGTGATGGTCTAGAGTTGAAAATGGAAATGGAAATGGAAGTAATGAAGTTGGTGAAGAGAGGTGGTGGGAAATGGGAATGGTTCCTGGTTGTGAGATTAGGAATTTTTTTTTTTTATTTTAATTTATATTACCATGAAATAAACACTTGAAAATGATTTCCTATTTTCAAACGGAGCGAAATGAATCAAAGTGTTGCACTCTTTCGTCAGATCGAGAGTTGATATAATTTAGGGAAAAATGAACTTTTTCATGGTAAATTATATCATGCATATTTACACCTTGTGTCATGAACTATCGAAATATACTATCGACCTCCCATAGTTATAACCCCGCAACACTTAATCCCATGTCAATTATTTTGGGGTTAAGTCCAACAAACTTTAGCATTAAAATACCAATTTATCCTTTATCGTTTGTTACAAAGTTATAACTTTGGATGGTAGGTCGTAAATTTAGGAGACAGGATGTAAAATAAGGTATAGTTTAGGATGTAAAAGTGTAAACCGATAGTATAAGGCAAGTTGGTCTTTAATACTACATTCTAGTAGACTTAACATCAAAACAAACGGCCAGTGTTTGCATTCAATATTCACATTTCATGGACTATATGGAGTTATAACTGTTGGGCTCCTCCTTGGCCAGATGGCCTTTTCCATATGTTTTCTGTTTTGTTTTGTGTGTGTAGAGATGGCAATGGGGTGGGGCGGGGCCGAAGGTTGGGGTTTTCATCCTTGCCCCGCATGATTTTGTATTGCTTTATCCTTGCCTTGCCCTGCATGATGGAATTTTTTTTTTTTTTTAAAGGAATATAACAAATATTAATTAAAAAAACATATGTGTGAATATTAATTCATTCAAATCCTTCTATTATTATTTAAAGGAATATAACAAATATTAATTCTAATTGCTAGATTGGTTGTACGTTTGAATGAATAATTCTATAAGTAGTAGGTGTTTTTATATGCCAAAGCTGGCTTTATGCATTTGATGTTACTATCTCATTTTTTTTCCCCATCAAATATAACTTTTATTGTGCCTCAAATGCACAATATTGCTTTATGCACTTGACATTGCTATTCTTCATCAAAGATAACTTTGTCTTGTCACTCTATTTATTGTGTTCAAACCTGACTTGTTATGATTCATCTTCAAACTTTCTTTGTCAAATGTTCCTTACTCTCGTGCCTCTAATGCATCATTGGTGTGAGGATCTTCTTTGCCTCTAATGCATCATTGGTGTGGCTATCTATATTCCGACTTTTACTCAAATACGCAATGCTTATCAATATCCATCTTCCAACTTTTATTCATTAAATCTTCCTTTAATGTCTTATGCTTCCCCAAATGTGCAAATCACGTTGCTATCCATCATCCCATATTCTCATTCTTACTCAAATCGTACTTTGTACACTTAACTTAAGTGACTAATGCAACGTAGCTTGTGCTACACCTTTGATAAACTACTATGAAAATGTATGCATTAAAGGGGGCTTGCCATTTATGGCTATAAACAGTTTGACAAGAAAATCTTTTGATTGATTGGATCTATTGAAACGCATTTGAATCAGTTCATTGATCCACTCCTTCAATGAATTGAAATTCATTTGAAATAGTTCATTGATCTGAGCCTTAAAGGAATTGAAATGAGTTTTAAAAAAAATTAATGGAAAGATGTTCACATAATATAATTAGTGAATATTCGTTTCTCATAGCTGTTTCTTATATATTTCGTGAGATAGGTAAAGTGAGTTGTACTTTCATTATTTTCAAAATTAAATAAGTTTTGGCTTTCCTCCAATTTCTCATATAATATACATACCTTATACTTTGACCGCAAAATTTATGGTTAGGGTTGTTAACCACGCCACCCGTAACTCTCACATTCAACTTTAATTGAATAGCATTACAAGAGCATTAAGCAAATGCTTATATAGTTCACAATAATACAAACTTCATGATTAGACTTATATTTTTCATTATTATTGTATGTTCCTTGTAAAACATGAGAATCACCACCTAATGGATAAAAGATGAGTCTCCAAGTAATGGTTTAATTAAATAAATTTTATATTATAGATCAAGGGTTTTGCATTGGATTTGCTAGTTATTTATCTACAAAACTAAAATCAACAATTTCATTTCATAAAAACACTCACCTTACATGACAACAAAACAAATAAATAAGTATACAATACTTCTTCTCCTAGTTACATTATAAGAAAAGTTGTGTAACCTTTATTCCTAGTTACATTATTAAAAAATATAAATGCAAAATTACATAGGATGACATAATATTGAACCCTAAATACAGGATCAAGGGCTAAGTTACAAGATGAAATGTGTTTGACCCCCATCTCACTTGACCTAAATTTGTATTCTATAAATTCATTAGACTTTCATATCATGATTCATGTAACTCATCTAAACATGTTATTTTTTTAGAAGAAGCTAACCATGTTATTTAAAGCATAACAAGTTAGAAAAAAAAGGGAAAACTCATTCGATGAACAATGATTTTTCTCATGAGCATGTCTTCATATAAACTATTAAAACCATATTTTGATTATTACATTATTTCATATGTGTGTGTGTGTGTGTGTGTGTGTGATATCTTTGAAATTACTTTGATAATTTCAAGTCATGCAAGTTGTGTAAAATTGTAAAATCATACAAAAACTTTGCACCATGAACATCTTATTTCGTGACTATTTGGATCCAAATTTGAATTGCACGTTTGCGTTTTTGTACATCACGTTTCCTTCTTCTTCTTTTTTTTTTTTTTTTTTTTTTTTAGCTGCAGTTGTTAGCTATTCTTCCATGAACAATGCACTCGTGCACTATTCACGGACCCACAAACTTCACTTTTTAGCAATTTTTTCATTAAAAATGGGTCCACAAAGACTATTCACACATTTAAAAATTATTTTGTTACAGTATTTTCAGTTTTCAGTTTTTAGCAAAAATAAGTTGACATACCAAAAGCCTAAACTACACAAATCAATTACATTCCTTTTTACCTCTGACACATGGCGTACTACAAACTGTTCCATTACGAGGTTTGTAATAGTTTCAAAAAAATTATTGAATATTCCAAAAGTATTATAAATACATACTCCCTTCTTTTACATGAATTATGGGTCTCATCATAAATTTAATTAATAAGTTATGTAGTTATGTGAGAGGGGAGAGTTGTAATCAATAATTACCCATAGTTTCAGAGCGGAGCGTAGAAAGGAAGCTACCCGCTCAATCAAAATTCCCTCAAAATCCAATTTCCACCAAAAACCCCCCGAAATACGAAAACACATATATATACACAAAACCCATAATCACAACCCAACCCTCACCACAACACACACAGAAATGGTCTCTGCAACTCCAACTCCTCCAGGTCCGGACCCAAACATCAAGAGCCCTAAGAATGTGTACCACATCGGAGGCATCCAAGGCGAATTCCTGTACCGGCCGTAGTCTCGGCTCGCGTTCATGGGTCGAGTCGGCTCCACCCTGGATCGAGCCCAAAGAGAATCACTATCACGGGCTCCTCGAGTCCCCGATCGATATCGAAAAATCGCTCTCGCTTCTCTGCTCCACTCTCGCTTGGCAACAGAGATGTAAATTGAAGAACCAGTTCACCAATCTCACTCACTCCAAGCCCAATCCCAAGGCTTTCACCAATCCTCTCGCTCACGATGGTGGATTTGCTCCAGAAGTGGAACCTTCAAGTACAACAACAATTTTCAAGATTGATTTTGCAAGTTATAGCCTTAATGTGCTAGGGTTTTAAAGAGAGTCAGCGCCGGCTGAACAGTGAAGCAAGAAATGCGGTCGCCTAAGGCCCTAAGTAAAAAAAAGGCCTCCAAATTTTAACCAATAAGGTTATTTATAATCAATAAATAAAATAATATTTTTTACTAGATGAAAAACAAATAAAAAAATAGAGAAAAATACAACATCCACAATATTTTTTACAACACTTTTACAATTATGCTAAATAGTAGGTTGTTACAACCCAGGATTTGTTAAAAAAAAATATTGTGAATGTTGTACTTCTAAAAAAAAGAAGAATAATAATAAGAGTTTAATTAGCAAATTTTTACTAGTTCTCATCTAAAGCCACCACTAACACCACTTTTTTACTTACTATTATCAATTTACCATATCAACAAGTATGAAAAATTGTCAAATTTTTTCTACGTAATTTTTGTTAATTAGTAGTAATTTTGCATCTAAAATAAGATAAATAATTTTCGCTTTAGGCCCCCAAATACATTAAGCCACCCCTGAAGAGAGTGAGAATTTAGTTCTTAACTTTTAGGTTATTGGATTTTGATGGTGGAGTTCAATTTATGAATTAGTCCCTTGATCAGTGTTTCCATTTCGATATTTGATGTGCTATGAAACCGACATTGTGATTTTTATTAGGTAATGCGGGGTCGGAAAATTTGGACCCAACTCAATCTACAACAAACAACAAGAGTCAGAAGAAAAAGGTAGCACCCACCCACTACAACAGATCTAACTTTTGTCAAGGGTCAAAACCCTTAAATAAAGTATTAAAAAACCTTGAAAAAAATTATTTCAAGAGTTCAATTGACCCTTGATAACCTTCAAAACATATACCGTCGAAAAGGAAATTTTGATGGCCTTCGTGACCCTCAAAACAAGTGCTCTAATCTTATTTTGAGGGTCAAGAAACCCTTAAATAACCTTTTACCAAGGTTTAAAAGATTTATATTTACAACCCTTAATAAATAAGGTTATTTAAGGGGTCTCTTGACCCTCAAAATAAGATTTTATTTTATTAAAAAAAAAACCACAATCATGCACAAAATATATATATATATATATATATTGCTACAATTACACACAAAAATTCATAATTGTTGAGATGATATGCTATGATATTAATGTATAGCAAAAGTGGTATATTGCTACAATTACACTTTCTTTGATCTTTAAACTCAAATCTACAAATTAACAGATTAGGGACTGCATACAAACTGCTGATATGTCAATTACTGTTTAAGAGAAAAAGATATTAACAACCACAATTTGTACAAAGACCAAATCTGTCCAAGAGTTAAAAGTTTTGATATATTTTATTCTTCATCATCATCTCCAAAGCAAGAAGTTATCAGCTAATACAATTGAACATTTCAGCCATTATGGGTGCCCTCAAGTTTCTGAAAAAGAGAGAATGATACCAAAAGTTTGTTAATTTCCTAGCAAATATATCTACACACCTTTCCACAATATCAAATTCAAGATACCCACAATTTTAAAAAGAACAAAAAAGACACAACAGAGTTCATATATCTAAATATATATAAATTAGACATGTTGATTAAAGAAACGTCATTCATCAACAAAGTCTTACGAAATTACTTTCTTTCATAAAAATCCATTTATCCATAAAAAATAAAAAAATAAAATTAAGAAGAACACTTGGAAAGAACATAGGTCCATAAAACACGTGGGTACCTGTCTATTATTTCTTATTTTATTTTTAATATCACAAATAATCACACCAAACAAACACAACAATTTAATTTCCAAAGTAATCAAATTACAACACATCAATATAAAACCAAAAAAGAAAAAATTACCTGCAGCAATTGCCAAGCACTGGGTGTATCCAACCTTGAAGCAGAAAAAATCTGCCACAACCAAAAAAAAAATTGAAAGTCAATTCAACACATACATATTGATTCCATAATCAAACAAACATCAAGTGAAAGAAAGGATTTTTGACCAACTCATTATGAATCATTAAGAAGTCTCTTTGAGATCAAATCATGTCATTGCAGTCAAATCTTGAATCTTGTAACAGATTATTGTGTGTGTGTAACTTTTGCTAAAGTCACACAAGTCAAAAACTATACATTAAATTAATGTTTTGTCAATCTCATCATTAAATCACATGTTCTCTCAATTCTTATCATGCATGTCAAATTTCACATCAATTGGATATTGTTTACTATTTAATCTATAAATTCCAGCATTTGGTGTATTTTAAATAATAAAAAAATAAAAACTAGAAATTTGAACAATTTACAAATGAAATGACTCTTAAATCCAATCACCTTAATATTTGACAAGCATGACAGTGTGTTAAACACATATAATCCAATGGTGGTTTTGACAAATTACTACCAATAAAAAAAGATTTTGTGTGGTGTAACAATAACCAAAAGTTACACATGCGAGCACGCGTGTCTGTGTATATTAGTAAATATTACCATCTAACCTTATTCATGGCTGCCATTGCCTTGGTGGCACCTGTCATGCCCACAGCAACTGCGCATGCATTGCCTGCAAACAGGAAAAATGTTGCTAAAGCACCATGCACAGATGCACTAGAAAAGGCCGATAAAGAAAAAGAAAAAATAAAAAAACACAAACAGATCTTTGACAGTCCACCTGTGTATGAGTTGCTATTCCTCTCATTTGAGCTCGACTACCTTGTAAGTTTGCTATTTGTTGCCTAAGCCTGATTAGCTAGCGAGCTAGAATTTTGGTTTCTCCCTGCAGAACACACAAATAGATATAGGATAGGTAAATGATAAATCTGAAAGATTCAAATAACACAAGAATTGTAGATAAATTAGACGTCACAAACTCAAGTATTTTAGGACTGGCATGAATCTAGTCGACTCATAAGAAACAGAACATACCTCATTTCCAGTTTTAGCCGTTCTCTTTATCTCAGCAACAAGCTTCTTTTCCTAACATGATTTAAAATTATGTGAGAGATAACACAAACTTAGAAAGAGGAGATGAGGATAATTTGGAAGCTCTTCACATACTTCTAATTGCAATGCTCCAATTTCCTTCTCTATACCTGAATCCACATGGAAAAATAGTAAAAATATTTATTCAAGAATTCATAAATTGCCACAGCCACAAAATTTACCAATGAACTGTTAACACTATTTAAAAAGGCAAAAAGAAAATGTGATTTGATCCCATAAAATGGGGAGCTTAAGAAGCAGTTGCAGCAAAATGATAAAACTCCACATCCCAAAAGAGAGTCACATACCCTTCAACCAATTTTGATGACTTATCAGATTAATATAATGCTTTGTGATAAGGCTATGTTTTCCCATCTACAATATCATGGGCATTCCAATATCCAATGTAAAACAAATTAATACCACAGGTATGCTTTTTTGCCAAAGTTGCACTCTTTGTGGTAATTTTCCAAATTTTAATATTCCAGGTGAATCTAAATTGCAAGAAAGCTATAACCATGCAATCCATACCAAACTAACTATCAAATAACCTGCAAACCTAAGCCCAAACTGCTACAAGCAATTCCCAATATAACAACAAAGCCTTATAGCCCGTTTGGTTCCACTTTTTCAGCCCAAAACGGGCGTTTTCAAAAAAGCCAGGCCTGTTTCTGCGTTTGGTAAGTTCAAAACGCAACTTTTTTATAAAAGTTGCGTTTTGAACTTTAGAAAAGTCTGAAGACAAACGCGCATAGAAAATGGACCGAAAGCGGTCCATAAATCAAAACGCGCTATGCGGCGTTTGTTATATTACCGTTGCAAACCATTAAAAGACCGAAATACCCACACGTTTGATGCCCCTCATCTCTGATCTCCGCTCTCCCTACGCCTCCATCTCTTCGCAATCAACAAAACCCATTTTAACCTTTGATATTCCGAACACAGAATGAACAAAACCAAACCAAAAATAACTCAAAATCAACACAAAAACAACTGAAAATCAACTCAAATCCGGAAAACCCATCCCAAACCCAACTCAAAATCAACCCAAAATCCATAGAAAAAAAAAAAACCCAAAATCCCAAAATCCTTATGTTTCAATCATCTTCATCTTCATCTTCATCATCATCTTCTTCTCTGGAGTGTGAAAAAAAGAAAAAAGGATGAGTTGAGTTCGCGATGGCTCCGATGTGTTCCGATTTGAAGTGCTAAGAGGAAAAAAAAAAAAAAAAAAAAAAAAAGAAGAAGCAAGGCGTGTTCGGACCGAATCGCTAAGAGGAAAAAAAAAAAAAAAAAAAAAGAAGAAGAAGAAGCATAGCTGTGTTCGGACCGAATCGCTAAGAGGAAAAAAAAAAAAAAAAAAAGAAGAAGAAGAAGAAGAAGAGCGTGTTTGGACCGAAATCGCTAAAAGAAAAAAAAAAAAAAAAAAAAAAAGAAGAAGAAGAAGCGGAGCCGTGTTCGGACCGAATCGCTAAGAGGAAAAAAATGAAAAAAAGAAGAAGAAGCAGAGCGACTCTGGACCGAAGTGCTAAGAGGCAAAAGAAAAAAAGAAAAGAAAGAGAGATGGGAAAGAATGTTCTGGACTGATAGAGAAAAGAAGGAAAAAGGAAAAGAAAAGAGTGTGAAAAGAGTGTGGTTACGTGGGTGGATGAGAAAAAAAGGAGAAAAAAAAAAAAAAAAAAAAAGGAAGTAGAGCCACGTGTGTGGAGAGAAAAAAAGGGAGAAAAAGAAATTATATCATAATATTTTCACAATATTTTTACAATAAATTTTAAGGTAGGCTATTATTAGCTAATATTGGTAAGAAAAAAATAATTTTTTTAGAAAGAGAAAAATAATTTTAATAGTATGTTAAAATTAAAATTACTATCAATTTTTATTACAATATTTTTACAATACTTTCACAATAAATCTTAAGTGGTAGGTTATTATTAGCTAATATTAGTAAGAAAAAATAATTTTTTAGAAAGAAAAAAATTGATTTAAGTATGATGAAGTAATTGATTTAAGTATGAAACAAACTCACATAAAAAAAAAAAAAAAAAAAAAAAAAAAAAAAGTATGAAATAAATTCCCTTATATATACATTGTCCTTTTTGGGCATTTACTCCTTAAAAAGCCACTTTTATAAGTGCTAGCCAAACAATCACTTTTTCATTATGCACTTTTTAATGACTTTTACCAAACACTCAGCTTTTGAAACTCCACTTTTTCATTATGCACTTTTACAAAACTCCACTTTTTCATTATGCACTTTTTCAAAAAGCTGAACCAAACTCACCCTTAGTTGCAAAACTTCTGCGCTGACCATTGATCCTCAACGGATTAATTACAAATGACTATATTATCAATAGAAAAGGATATATTCATGACCTAACAAGCAATTATTACAGATGACACTTTCTCGGATCTAGGTACATTTTTGTACGGCATTAATTCATAGTAATTAATTTTAATGTTAAGGTAAAGGAATGCTTCATGAAAACTTGGAAGTCACCATTTAAATGTCAAATTGCCCATATCCGCAATCAAAATTTTAACTCGGATGGAAGGTCTTATTCTGTTACCCACATACTCAAATGGTGAATTTTCTAGCACTACAGGAAGTTTTACAAGTTTATAATGCATCGATATGATGCATTGACACCATGCCATAACTACACCGAGTTAATACTTTGGTCGGACATAAACATCTTATCAAAAAGAAAAAGAATGCAGGCTCTGTATTCATTGGAACAGAACAATAACAAATATAAGGGAAAAATAGATTGCCAATTCCAAGCTACATAACTTGAAAATGAATTTAAAAACTTCATAAGCCCTAGTAAGTTTTATAGACAAAATGAGTGTAAAAAATCTCTACAATGTAAAGAAGCTGAACAGAGCATGGAATTGCAATGACCCAAACCAAGTAAAAATTAAATTGATACTATTGATAAACCAATGCTCGTTTCCACAGGAAACCTAAAATTAAATTGACACAGCAACACAAAAAAACCTCATAGATCCAAATCATACTTAAATTGATATTAGTGAAATACTACACCATTATCACTTACCAACTCCTTTTTAAGCATTTCTTCAATATAATATGTTCAAACCATACTTCAGATTCCAAAGGACTAGTATGTAATTTCATTTCCAAAGAATCCAAACCCTAGCCCCAAATTATATTATTGGTGAGGAAGAGAAATATCAATGGAGAGAATGAGAGAGAGAAAACAAGAGAGAATACCAAAAAATTCTTTGCAAAGTTCTATGGAAAAAAACAGAGAGAGAGAGACCTGTAATTGGACAAAAGGGTGGAGGAGAAAGCTCTAACTATCAACGGCGGGTCGTCGTCGGAGATAGGATCGCCGACCATCACGCCTCAACCTATCGTCGGACGTGATCGAAATTAGGGTTTCAAGTCGCTGGTTGGCAATTGACACCGAAGATTCAGCGATGAGCCACGAACTCTCCGAGCTTCACCATCAACTTAGTAACAATAGGAAGAAGAAAAAAATTTTGATTAATTATTCACAAAAAACCAAACGACTTCACAAAAATTGAATCGAAAATGGAAGAGCACACAAACCTGTGAAAGAAATAGAGCAATCGACGGCGAGGACACGTGTCAAGCCTCCCGGCGTAACTAAGAGTGCCATCGGTGTAGCGAGGAGGATTTTCCCGCCATAAGCTGCAGAGGAATTTGATGGTCTCTATGTTTTTGTTGTTGTTGGACTCCATGAAAGTTTTTGAAAGTTTGAGAGAGAGAGAGAATTTTCTAGGAGTTCTCATTTAGTTTGGAGGAAGGTTGAACAAAATGAAAATGGGTTTCCTAAGAGAGTGAGCAAAGACTTTATTCAAAAATTGGTTTTCCGAATTCTGAGTCTAAGGGAGAGAGAGAGATTTTATTTCGAGGGTTGAAACATTTGGATATCTTTTATTAAGGGTTGTGTTAGAATTTCGTTGAAAAATGTAAAAATTTGAAGGCAGCAATTACGCGGATTTTAGTTTTTTAGTTTATTCCAAGGGTTTTAATGACCATTGTAACTAGATTAGTCGATTTTAATTAGTGCCGGTTTGTTAGTGTTTGTTTCGACCATTTTCAGTGAACCCTTGGAAAAAGTGGGTTGAAACAAGTCATGTTTTTTGTAGTGACCATATATTATGCATCGTAAGTTTTATTCTATTGGTTTGCGGTTGGAAGCTTCTATTTTTCTGTTTGTGTTGTGTTGTGTTGTGTTGTTTATTTAGATAGTTTGCTTTTGAAAGTAATGAGGATTGTTTTTGAAACTTCACATAAAATCCTAGTGGTTATTAAGTTTACTGATACTGCAATTTGTGCCACTAGAAGCATTTCAATTTTCAAATGTACTTTCATAAAAAATCACAATCAATATATTTTGGAGTCACGATCAATTTAGTCCCTAGTAATGAGGATTGTTTTTAAACTTCACATAAAATCCTAGCGGTTATTTAGTTTACTAATATTGCAGTTTATGCCACTAGAAGCATTTCAATAAAGTACTTTTTTTATGATTCATTAATTTTAGACTCTTTGGTTTTTTTTTTTTTTTTTTTTTTTTTTTTTTTGTAAGACAAAGGTAAGTGAAGTATTATTAAGAAAGACCCAACAAATAAACAAACACAAGTTCAAGGCAAATCCTAGTGGAATACATCTTCCACATCCTCAGGTAGAGATTCTACCCATACATTAATGTCTGCAGATAAAATTGTTTTTTTAACTAAACAATGAGCTAACCTATTCCCCTCTCGCCGAACATGCTGGAATAAACAGCTCCTCAACGTACCTCCAAGTCTCTTAGCTTCATCAATGATGTGACCAAACAAAGTACAGCAGCGACCAGAACCCTTTAAAGCATCAAGAACCCAACTACATTCCCCTTCAAAAATCACTTCAAACAAACACAGCTCCATTGCTTCAGACATTTCTACGAACTGAACTGAACTGAACCAATATTCTGTCTCATCGCTCCAATGATTTGCCTAGAATAATCACGAACAACTACACCCACACCTGCTGACCCGGATTCTTCAAAGAAGGCTGCGTCAAAGTTTGCTTTGTAATGAGCACCAAAGGGAGAAGACCAACGCACCTGGGGACGATGCAAAGGCTCACGCTGCTCTTGTGGATGAACCTCCCAAAACTCAACAAGTAACGCCCTTGCCCGATCCCCCAATTCATGCAACAGCCAAACCGATTGACGTTCTCTCATCCTGTTGCGGTACTGCCACAAACTCCACGCCACAACAGCAAAAAGCGCAATACGTAAGCCTGAGCCATGAGTGAAAAGAACCTCCAAAAGCTCCATAAAAGACCTGCACTTTACCTGAACCAAAAAAGGAAACCCAGATCCAACATCCAAACCGAACGAACCTGATCACAGAGCCACAAAGCATGCAACACTAATTCCGAATGATCACCACAGCCATCACAAATATTACCAATTGGGATGTGCTGAGCCACCAAATTCTGTTTAGTGGGCAACGAATCCTTCCCAGCACACCACAAGAAGTGCCTAATTTTATTAGGAACCTGAACCTTCTAGATTTTCTTCCACACCGAACCAACACCATTGGAAGCAGAAGAGCTTGGCAAAGACAGATTCTCATTGACAACAAGCATTCGGTATGCACTCCTTACACTATAAGCATCATCAGAGGTCAAAGGCCAAATCAAACTATCCTCCTCCCGTCGTCACAAACCTGGATTTTACGCACCATATCCGCTTCCTATGGTAAAAAACAGCTTGCAAAGCGCCTCAGGTCCCAAGTCCTTGTACCAGGAATAAACAAATCACACACCCTACTAACAGATGTGTTGGCGTGGGGGAATATGATTTTACTATGATGAAGGTCAAGCAGCCACCTATGATGCCATACATCAATCAATTGTCTACTACCTACCCTCCAAATCGCACCTTTCTCAATAACCCCACATGCATTCAAAATACTCTGTCATGCATAAGAGCACTTGGGGTGAACTAGGGCCTCAAAAATATTACCATTTGGGAAATACTTTGCACTAAAAACTTTAAAGAGTGTATCCCGATGATGAAGAAAACACCAAACCTATTTTGCCAATAAAGCCTGATTGAACTTCTAAAAGTCCCAAAACCCCATGCCACCAAGTGATTTAAAAGAACATAAGGAGCTGCATTTAACCAAATGAATTTTTCTCGCATCACCACTACCCCACCAAAACTTTCGAATCATGGCTTCAATATCTTTACAAAGGTCCACCGGTAGCTTGAAGACACTCATGGAATAAACTGGGATAGATTGAACCACTACCTTGATCATGACTTCCCACCCTGCTAGAGACAACAACTTTTCCTCCCAACCTTTCATTCGGCCCCAAATCCTTTTCTTTGATCTAAGTAAAACACGATTTCTTGTTCCTACCTACAAAAGAGGGCAACCCCAAATATTTCTCATAATGTCCGATGACTAGAACACTAAGAGCCTCTTGAGTAGCTTCATCTGTATTCCCCTCTTGAAAAAGAGAGTAGTCTTCTCCTTATTGATCATTTGACCTGAAGCAGTCTCATAAAGGCCAAGCAACTCCTGAATTTTATTACACTCCTCAAGAGTAGATCGAAAAAAAATTAAGCAATCATCTACAAAAAATAGGTGAGTTAGTTTAGGCCCATTTCTACAAAGAGAAAAACTGTGAATCCCTCATTCGATTCTGACATTTCGTAAGAAAGCATTCAACCCTTCAGCACAAAAGAGGAACAAATAAGGGGAAAGAGGATCCCCTTGTCTTAAGCCACGAGAGGGAACTATCACACCCTTTGGTTCACCATTCACAAGAATTGAATATGACACAGTAGTAATATACTCCATAATCAAAGCCACCCATGTATCCAGAAACCCATCTCCGGAGAATTTTTCAAGAAAAACCCACTCCACCCTATCATAAGCCTTGCTCGGATCCAATTTCATAGCCATAAACCCTTTCTTGCCTGTACAACTAGTCTTCATATGGTGTAAAGACTCAAAAGCAATTAAAATATTATCAGTAATCAATCTATTAGCAATAAAAGCACTCACGGGTCTCGTAAATAATAGAGTTTAGCATAGGCTTGAGATAACTCGTAATTGCCTTGCTAATAATCTTATAAATCACATTGCAAAGGCTTATAATTCAAAAATCAGAATCCTTTCAGGATTATGGACTTTAGGGATCAAAGTAATAAAAGTATGGTCTATAGACCTAAGGATAGACCTCGAATTTAAACAAGATAAAACAGCCTGAAAAACATCCTTACCAATATCAGTCCAGTAAGTCTTAAAAAATAAAGGCAAGATACCATCCGAACCGGGGGCTTTAAGTGGATCCATCCCCTTAATTGCTTCTCCCACCTCCTCACTTGTGAAAGGTCTATCAAGTTCTGCTCTCATTGTTTCCGTTACTACAGCATTCACCCCATCCAACACAATCTAAATCCTGTGGATTTGAGGAAGTAAAGATATCAATATAAAAATCATTAAGGAGGGCCGAAAATACCTCCTCATCCTCTTGCCAAACTCTATTCCCATCACACAGCCCCTTAATGAAATTCTTCCCCTTCCTTTGAGTAGCAGTCCCATGAAAGAACTTAGTATTCTAGTCCCCATTCTTCAACCACTGAACCCTAGACCATTGTTGCCGCATTTTCTCCTCTTTGTCATATAATACATTCAATTAAATATTACTGTCTTATATGATTAATTCTCCTAAAATGTTAAAGTATTGGAATATAGTAAATTTAATTATTTAATCACATATTTCTAATTGTGCCTCTGTTTGTTTCGTTGAAAACATTTTATAAAGATAGTTTTTCACATTTTCCGGTGATTGGTAACATATATAAAAATTGGTTAGCGGAAAACTATCTTTAGTCAACGGAAAACTTTTATAAAAATAAGGCTTATTTTCTATAGGTAGTTTTCCAAAAAAAAAAACTCTCTCACACAACCTATAATTCCTATAAATATTATCTTCTTCTGACTCAGGAAACAATATTTTTTTTTTTGGCTCATTTAGCCTTTTTTACAATAAACTCTCTCACTTCTTCTCTTCCTTTTCTTTTTCTCTCTCTCACACCCTCATTATCACCCCGGCCTCTTCTCTTCCCACAGATATCTCTCACTATCCGCCTCTCTTCTCTTTTTTCTCTTTATTTCTTCTCCCCTTTATAATACCGTTCTATAATAAGTTTTTCTGTTTTTCCTCCTCATAGATCGGTCAACAATTCTATAACAAATTTTGGTATTTATCAAACTATTTTTATTGGATTAGTTTGCCAGTAAAACTATTTGGCCTATGTGACATTTTGAACTATTTAAAATGGAACTTATGGGTATAATGGTTGTTTTGAATTATGAGAGGTATGGTTAATATATATATATATATATATATATATTATGTACGTTATTGTTCATATACGTGAACAAGATAAGTATTTGAGATTATGAAAATTGGACAGCTAATTTTGATTAAATCTGGGTGAGAACATCATTTTGGTCCTTACATTTTGGAGTCACATTCAATTTAGTTTAGTCCTTATATTTTGATAGCAGTCAATTTGGTTCCTATTATTTTCAACTTGCAGTCAATTCGGTCCTTACCGTTAACTCACTAACGGAAAATGTCTACGTGGCAAATAGTTTACATTGTTGGCATGTCTAATATTTAAATATTAAATAAAATGCTGATGTGGCAGAATTTTAGTGGCTACATCAATGCTTAGATGGTAAAAAAAATCCACATCAGCTTTTTTAAAAATAATTTTCTTTTCTTTACCAATTTTGTTCCTATATTTATTTTTTCTTTTAATTTTATTACAATTTCTTTAACCATTCATTGTTTAGAAACTATTCGTTCATTGTTGTGGAAACGGGTCACCACGAGAGGCTACGTCCTGTTGCAGCACCTGGGTAAAATCTTTTCTTCTGGAAATAAATTATAAAAGAACATTTCCTCTGAAGACAGTATGACACATCTCTTACCAGTTCTAAATAGGAATGGGAGGATGCCTCCATTTACCATTTAGATTACTGCACTAGAATTGAACCACCTTTCCCAAAGTGGAAGCAACATTTTGAAACCAATCTTCACTTCCTAGTGATCCCAATAATCAAAATATGCTTACAGATCAAGAAGATTGTCAGATGATCCATGTACCCCCAAATCACTACATCTAAAAAAGAATACACAACAAGAGAACCCAAAACTGAAACACATTTCAATAAAATCCATTATCCATATACCCATTTTGCAGATCACGCAGTGACGGCAACAAAGAATACGAGGCATCGGCCTCCCAACAATGGTTACAAACTGTTTTTTGTTTATTTAAGGACGACACATTAAATTTCTCAGGTAATTCGAGAATATTGAAAAAACTGCTTACAGGGTCCCAATGGTTGTTTTGATAGGTTTACCTTTTCCTTGTCAGTTCATGTTCAGTTTGGATTCTTTGGAATCATTTCTCATATATACGTATCTGATAATTAGATTGAGTTATCATGCTTCTCAAATCCCTAGGCATTGTATGATGGAAATTTGTGTGATTATCTACCCTTTTTGTAGTGTGTTGCCTATTTTCTTGAATATGGTGGGCGTTTGGTTTCAGCTGAAGCTTACGTTCACGTTTTCATTTCACGTTTCCGTACTTTTTTTTTTTTTTTTTTTTTTTTTAGCGCATGAACAGTGAATCTACTGTACAGAGACAAAAATTACTGTTCATAAACTGTAGCAAAGATCTTCATTTCACGTCTTTAGCAATATTGTTCACGCATTTAAAAATACTAGGGCTAGGGGTTATGTTTTTTTTTTTTTTTTTTTTTTTTTTTTTTTTTTTTTATATATATATATATATATATATATTGTATGATAATCAATTGTGATTCTTTCTAAGATTTTAGACAACATATTTGATTGTTTAATTAGATTTCTTTTGATGTTTTAGTTCTTCCATGCTTTCAATAAGTTCAATCATGTTTTTTATTTATTGTTTAGATGAATTTCTAATAGTTTCAAATAAAAATCAAGTTTTTAAAGTGAATGAGTTTTTTGAAAACTATTCTAATCACATTATTAATCTAGGCTATCATGCATTTTTGAACTGTCTCAATTCAATCGAATCATTGGTTTTTCATTATCTAAGAACAATCAATTATGAAATATATTTTTTCTTAGATCACAAAAAATTCCATATCAATATAGGGAAACACCCCGATGCCTTGGTATTTAAAATATTGATTTAAACCAATTGTTATTTAATTTTTAACAATCACCAAGCAAAAATTATTTTTTCATCTTCACCAAAAATGTGGTTAAATTACACCGTCTTTGAATTTACCCCACTTCTTATGGTTCGACCTTGGTACTCCGAGAATTACATTGCTACAATCTCTTGCACTTGGGAGTGAGTAAGCAATACTTCCTATGACAAATGGAATTCACAAAAATAAACAAAAGCTAAGTCTTCAATTTATGGTGAAAAAAATTACATATGAAATAAAAGGAAAAAAAAACTGTAAAGGACTTTATAGCATCCTTTTGTCAAGGACTTTAAGAACATAAAATTTGAACTTTATAAATTTGATCTTATAGCTATGACTTTATAATTTATAGAGGCACTCTCTTCTACTTAGAGAGAGAGAAATGGACCAAAGTGGTCAAAATGGACCAAGTTGGACTAATAGATCGAACAAAAGTATGGTTGCAATTTGTTTATAATGTAATGTGTGGTTGGAATTTGTTTCTAGTGCTCCTTACAAATAATTTATCCTCTATACGTCTTGAATGACCTAAAAGGAAGCAAATTTAAGTAAATTTATCAATTATAATAGAAAAAAATGCATGACTTTAATAATATAAGAATAAAGTAATTTTATCAAGAACTTACCAACATTATATTGAGAGTATGACATAATTGTCAATGAAGTAGCGTTTCTTTCTACACAAACCTCTTATCCCAAAGCATCTTTGAAGTTGATTGAAGTATATTGAAATGGACTGAAGTGGACTAAACGCTACTGTTGATGTGGCTCAATAAGGGCGTAGTAACAATAAATGCTACATTTCAGTTTTTAGATATTATATAGATTAAAAATGAGTCCCACGATACTTTTCACACATTTAAAAATTATTTTGTTACATTGTTTTCAGTTTTCAATTTTCAGTTTTCAGTTTCAACAACAATAAGTTCAATCCAAACGGACTCCATGGCTAAATAGGTCCTGGAATTTATTAATTAAACAAGAGTTAAGTTTAAATTCCATCTAGTGAAACGCTTGTTTATAGTAAATTCAATTGACATGAACAAATAGAACATGTAATCCAATGATGGGATTTTCAAAATATTAATCCAATAAAAAGTTATTTAGTGGTTTAACATTAATACATAAGGTATAACTTGAAATCTAGTCAATTAAACAAATATTGTTTTTGCTTTAAAAAAAATTTAGGATCATTTGGATTTGTCCTATTTTCTTGTTTTTACAGGTCAAAATATCATTTGATTTGCTTCTCTCCTATATTGTCCAAAGCGCAGCAAAGTGTAATTAAAAATATAGTTGAAATTGGATGGACAAGCTGGAGTACATTCTAAGCTTTTAAACACTTTATGGGATTTTTTTCTCTTTATTTCCTATTGTTTAAGTGACCATTCCAAAACCAGTTTTCTTTTTTGCAAGAAAGATGCATTTTTGGATGGTTATTTAGTTATCTTTGTATATATGGGGTAGAATTTGCATTCTTCTATTCCACAGGGGCAAATAGCATTTTTGAACAAGAATCTTTTTGAATAATGTTTCTTGTACTCTTGATTTTGATTCTCTCTTCCACACACCCCCCCAAAAAAAAAAAAAAAAAAAAAATTCTTCCAGGCGTCTAGGAAGCACTATTGCACAAACAAGCATATACGAGGGAAAGATAATATTGATGAAGAATGGTGCCTTTTTGACCTAAAGACTTTTTTTAATATATATATATATATATATATTAGAATAATTCCTTTATATATCCTGGCTGACAATGGTGTTTGGAAACTTCCAGCAGGTTGCTTTTGAGGGATCGAGAAGTGGGATGCCCAGAATTTAAGTGAGTTATATCTATAGTTGTATATGCTCCCTAAATTCTAACGCTCTTTATTAATGGCGCTATGTTACGTGGAAGTAATAGCAATCTAATTTCTTTATTGCAAATAGAAATGCACATAAAGTCAAGGGACATCCATCACTTCAGAAAGGAGGATGCCATGAGGCTCATGATATAGAACATTTTTGCTCTGATCAGCATGCATCCAAATCTGCGAGTCATATAGAACATTTTGATCACCATGCAGCGGAATCAGTATATACCAGTCTTGAAATTTCTTCCAAAAAAATTAAAATCAGATAAATAGATAAAATTACTATAAAAGATACATTCACTAGAATACAACTTCTACGTTGTGCAAAAACATAGTAACAAAGTACATAATATAAATCCTTTTATGTTTTTATTTTTAATAAATTACATTGCCAAACTTCCCAGTCAAATGGGGAATAAAGGTTGTACCTAGAGCACAAGGCCCCCGCTAGACAGTTGAATAATCTTTGATTGATAATAATAATAGTCTAATAGTTTGAATACAAAAGATACCATCCGAGACTTTTATAGAGATTCCTGGAAAATAAGAGATGAAAGAAGATAAACATCCCTGATCAAATCGAATCCTAATTTGAACTCAAATACTAATCCTAACTGATCCAAATAGGAAATTAATCCCTGTTTAAGAACATGAAATTTAATCCCTATCACAAGTTCACAACTCATACTAAACAAATAAAAACTTAAAATATGATATAATCCAATGAAATTCCAAATATTCCTGCATCAACAGGATTCTCATACTTGAACCCACGACACATTGCTTCATAGCAAGGTCCTACCTCTTCATGATTAAATTTAGGGTATATTGTTTAAACTTACACAAAAACCCAAATTTTGACTTAAGAATCCTATCAAAAAATCTCAAACTCAAAGGTTTGAGAGACCCTACCCTCTGATCCCCTCTTCTATTTCCGAACATGTATTAGCCAGACCATTATAAATGGAGAGTACAAAACAGTGATCCATTGCACTCTCTCAGCAAGTAATAACCTTTATGAAATATCTCAGATCAAAAAGGTGACAACTTTTTTTTTCAAATTTCTTTCTTTGCTTACCTTGACACAACAATAATTAACACTAACAAATCTCACCATGAAAGACCAGAATTCCTCAATTATATCATAAGAAATAGAGCATTGACCAAATTCAGAACCAAAATTTCATCAACAAGAGGCAGCTTGATTAAATTCATTATAATGAAACATATTAGGAATAAGAAACAAAGATGAATTGTAAAAATGGATAATTTGTGGTGAAAAAGCAAAAAAATTAAGAACCTGAGCAAGGACTTGTTTGGTCAAATTGGATCCTTGAAAGAAAGAAACAACCTCAACTCCGCTGATCCTGCCATCGCCATCCAAATCGGCCCTCCTAAAGTACGCTTCGAACTGATCCATTGGATTTTGCCCCGCCATTTCCTTCTTATCTCATTACGATTCTTCTCCGACACCTTTTCAATTCAAATACCCCCTGTTAGAAATTGGGCTGGTTTTGGTCCAACCCATAAACCATGGCCCATGGATCGTCCACATGGGTTATCCGATAAGTGAGTTTAAATTTGAACTTAATGGATATTGATATGAGTTATCAATATCGTAGTGGAGTCATTTAAATTTAAAAGATGAGATCTTTTAGGGATCACATATATCCGATAGTAAGTGAATCTCTACTAGTATTTAAATACTCCTACATCGGTCAGATAGTGGTTACACACACGAAGAAGAAAACATACGTATAGTTTTGAGTGCTCTCTCAAAATAAGCCGTCTCTCCGGGACATCATCTACTGTTCCCTAGAATTTGGAGCGTGGAAATTAGGAGAGACTCTAGTAGCCTTTTCTGCGACTTGGAGGTGTTCCACAAAGGAGATCGTGAGGAGTTCGTAAAGCAAGCAAAGTGAAAGATCCGGCAATTTGGTGATCTGCTCCACCAAAGGTATGTGTCTACATGACATCTAGTAAAGTATATATTTATTCAACACCCCCCACAGATCACAACCGCCGAATCAAAATCAAAATTTTCGAATTCAATCAAGATATCAGAAAATGGTGTAAAAACGGAATGAGTGTACGGAAAAAAAAGAATTGGGGGATTCGTGTTCGTGGGATCGAGGGATTGGTTAGGTATAGAAGAGAGAGAAAGAGAGAGGGAGAGAGAAAGACGAGTGTGTTAGTTAAATTAGAATGAAATTTTTGGAGATTTGAAGCGTGAAAAAAAATACGAAAAGTGAGAGATGACCTTACGGTTTTCTTGCAAAATGTGCCTAAAGGATTGGCGTATTGTGTCTCTGTCGTCTATCTCTCCATCGACAGAAACGGAGGTTGTAACAGGAAATACAACAATACTTTTTATCATTAACGGGCCCAACAATGAATAGTAGTACATTTTGGGTGTGGGTAACGCCGTAACACGGGCCTGAAACTTAGGACTCCCTTACGTAGGAATATGGATAAAAATTACCACCTCTATATAGGAGTTTCCTAAGTACTTCTATTCTATGCTATGAGTTTATTATTTGAGTCAAATAAATTTTTTACTTTAAAAAAAAAAATGTTAATTGGTGTAGATTTTGATTTTCTTTTTTTTTTTTTTTTTTTAGGAGGTGGATTCGGTGAATTCAAAGATGTACAACACCGACAGTAAAAAGACTTCTTTGGGTCACAAATCCAATTAACAAACTCTTCAAGGTCCAAGGCTTGTTGTTGGTGAAACATAAGGACACTATAATAATCATCATGTCATGAAGCCTTGACATACACTCGGCTGTTCCATCAAACAAGAAAAAAGTAACGCAATGAAATTTGTGGCAAAGATAACAGCGTGAGATTCACGACATTACAGGCTGATTAAGATTAAATAGAAAAAACATAGATAAGACATCAGGGGCAAATTATACAGACCAAGAAGGAATCTCTATAGACATAGATAAGCACCTATTGTAAACCTATCAACTCCCACTAAGCTACAATGATTTGCAGATGATTCACATTTAACAATTATTGCCACTAGGAAACCCTCAGTACTCGATTCACATTGTCTGACTAATTATGAGCTTGCCATCATGACCTTGAAATTAAATCAGCAGTGAACAGCTTCCATTTACAGTGAGGTACAGATCAGAAAGCCAAAAACAGGCATGTTATTTATCTTCTGCAGGAATCGGTGGTTTCTCCACAATAAGTAGCAGCACACAATGCCTTCCAGATGGGAACCAACAGTTTCACTGGCGGTTTTACTACCTGCAGAACAACTTTTCAAGTTCCAGTAAGGTAATATTGTGACAAAATTTACCAAATTAAAACAAAAACAAATGAAGAATATGTAAGACTTTTAATCTTAATTATTCTTTGTGATCTTTGGATGGGCATGTAAGCCAAATATTTAACAAATCATTAGTGCCCAACTAATTCAAGACCAACAAGCAAACCGACACCCTACTACTTTTACCCATTATGTATTTCTCCTTCACAATTCTACCCAAATTTCTCATCACAATTGGCTCCTTGTTGATTCAGCTGCCCGAGTGGCATCACAAGTTCTTCAATTTCTTAACATGAGATATCTTGTGCTCATTTTAATTAAGTTCAACGATAATTACATCCAGTGGCAACATATAATGGACATGCACCAACATGTCTTACCGTGAATGCCAAAAATTAGTTCTTTTTTGCCACGAACGAGCAAAACCAAGCTCCAGTAACAAGTAAATGGAGTCACATTCTCATTCAGGACTGGCTTCAGTATTTTGTCAATAGGAATTAAGCTACGAACAACTCTCCCACTGTATAAAAATGCAGAATGAAAATTTATCAATTAAGAAGGAATGAGCTATGCCACTATCTATTTATGTTTCTTTGATGATGTAATGGAAATCATGCATTGATAACATCAATGGATTAATGTTATAATGCCAATTGTAATCATGTGAGATGAAAGAATTACCTCCAATAGTGAGCTTCAAGTTGCACTCCGAGTGAAGGTATAATTACAACAGACTCTGCATTTGAACAAAAAATAAGCAACGAGTACATGGGGAAAAAAAAAAAATATATATATATATATATATAATTAGTTTTATTGATCAACAAAAATAATGCATCAAGTACAATGATTCTTGACTCCTAAGAATTTAGAGAAAGGATACGTCCCTGAAGCCAGCATCTACCCAAACAACATTTTGAAAAATTGCATCTTCAAATCAAAAACACCCCTCAAAAGTTCACACCCCTCAAAAGTTCTAACATTTCTTTCTCGCCAAAGACACCACATCAAACAATGTGGAACAGCCTTCCATATTGAAATGTTTCTATGTCTCCCAAATGGGCCAAATCATCCCTGCCAAGAAGCTAGCAATTCTAAACCCTTTAGGCATCACCCATTGTACTCCAAAGAGAGCCAAAACCATATCCCATATATCTCTAGCTACAAGACAATGCATAAGCAAGTGATTCACTGTCTCCCCATCCTCCTTGCATTAATTTCAAATGGTCATTGTACTCCAAAGAGAGCAAAAACCATATCCCATAAATCTCTAGCTACAAGACAATGCATAAGCAAGTGATTCACCTCTCCCCGTCCTCCTTACATTAATTTCAAATGGTCATATGTCACCATAGAAAACTTAAACAAGTTCAAGAAATCAATCAGAGATATAAGTTAATATTCTCTAAAATAATTTATTCAAAGCAGGCAGCAATGCAGTAATTGTTATTCTAAAACTTGAGGTTCTACTCCTCTCTTTATATTATAGTCCTAAAAATAAGAACTAAGTATATATAAAGGAGCAGTCTTTAGCTTTTCACCTTTCTCAATAAGTGTCCCATAATATGATTTGACAAGGCAAGCACTGGAAAGCATGCTCAGAAGGAAAATGGTACCTAATGTTCCCTGTCACCAGATATGCCATCAAGTTAAATTCGTATTTATCTATCTAAACTGTTAAAACAAATTGTGTTTGTTATGAAAGCATTAAATTGCAACTGATCCCCCCAACATCAAACACACACAAAAAAAAAACAAGATTAAGTATAGGTGTTATTAAAATGTATATGCGTGTGTATTATATTCTTTGAGAAGTACAACATGCAGACCTGGGATAACAGAAGGTTGAAAATTGAAAGTATCACACACACATACACATCAGATACATGAGATACAAATTTGATTAGATCCTTTCTAACACAGGTAGCTGAAGGTAGACCATTCAAAGCCCACCTGTCAACGATTTACATACCAACCACTTGGAAGATCTACTGCTACTGTTTACAGTAACCTGATAAATCATAATGCCAATAACTCATCGGCAGTTAATAGTTACTAATATACTATATGATGAACAACTGATATTCTGAAATCCAAAGTAAGCTGCAATTTTTTCTAGTTCTAGCCAAGCAGCAAAACCAAGGGAAAAGCATAGAATGCTAAAGAATTAAAATGAAACAAAGTAATAGATATTACATTTAATAAGCAGAGATAGATGGCGTTTATGAACAGCAAAAGAGCAAAGAGGTGGACAAGGAAAATCCGTGCAGAATTCCGTTGGATGACAATATGGTGAGTGTCCAGTGGATGAGGCCCTTCCCAGTCAACATGCTTATACAAATATTGCGAATTAGCAAGTTGGATTTTAGTCATTTTGAGCTTCAAGCTGACAACTTATTAAGATGATCTGCATATGCTCATACGGTCCAACCAAAGGAAGCACCTGCACATAATAAAACAGTATAAGCCAACCTCATATGATGAAAATAAACATAACACTACAACAGCTATTGTAGCAACACAAATATAAATGAACAAACAAAAAAAGAATGATACCATACCAGAAAACATTTTCTCAAAATACCTAGAGTGATTGCATGAAAGATTTGTTTAAATTATGCACCAGGTGCTACTGTAGACGATTAAAAGAACTTACAAGAAGAATCATTTCATACTGCAAGCAAGTTTGAAACTTGCTGCAGGAATTGCAAAGCAAGGATGAAAAAACTGCAGTTGCTGCTGATAAGCTTGCCACTTCAGAAGTGCCACCCATTAGCACGCCAATATCTCCTAGCATTTTCATCACGACGAGCATCTTTGATCTTCAAATATAGCTTGTAAGCCCTTTCTACTTTATTCAAAGCCAATAATTTGTTATTTAGTTTGCTATATATAAGCCTGCTAGGGCAAAAACCCTTCCGCAAAGACTCTTCCATAACAAGTACTGCATTTTCAAGCTGCCCTATGTTGCAAAGTCCGTTGATGACATGCTCATAAACTTCCATATCTGAAGAATAACCGCATTCTTGCATCTCATCCCACATGTTTAACAACATTCCGCATTTACCAAACCTAGAAAGCCGCATAAGCAATAGCTTATAAGCACTCAACGATATTCTACATCCAACTTTTCTTGCTTTTTTGTAAATCATCATGGCAGCATGGGGCGGACCATAGCTACACAAGGGTTCAAGGAAGGAGGTTACAGTTCCAGTGCAGGAAATAAGACTACGACTCAACATCTCATCAAACAACTCAAGTGCATCAGCCACTTTACGGGCTTTAAGCAAGGCAGAAATTAATTTGGTATAAGTAATAACATCCGGGTCAGAGTTATTACTCAACATACTCTTATAATACTTCATACACCCCTCAAAATCTCCAACGGATATAGAGTTAAATATCATTGCATTGTAGGTTCCAGTATCTGGCACACAACCTTTATCCTTCATGTGCTCAAAAATCTCAACTGCATCATCAATCCGACCAGCCCTCCCTAAACCCTCAATAAGGTAACTGAAAGTCGAGCAATCAGGACTAAACCCATCCACTAACATTGCTTTCAAAACACTCTCAATTTCACTAACTCTACCCAATTTTGACCACCCACCAATAATAATATTATATGTCATAACATCAAATGGTATCTTCCTTTAACTGAATTCAAAAACGAATTTGCAGCACTGACATGGGATCTATGACACATACATTGTAAGAGCACATTCAAACACTCGGTATTACATTTCAACCCAAACTCTTCTACATTTCCAAACATTTGTATTGCTTTTGACACTCTATGAGCTCTAACAAAACTGTCCAATACAATTGATAGAGTCTCTAAATCAAGGCTCACGCCTTCCGTCCTCATGTCACACAATATTTCTGTCACAAACTTAAAAAAATTTCTTCTTCCTAACGCTTTGATAATCACACGGTAACTATTAATGTCCTTAGTTATAGCCAGGTTCTTAATCGCCCAATTGAAAAACATAACCATTGCTTCACCACCTAAATTCCCTGTGTTCACTACTCTAGCAACAATGTCAAGACTCAATTCAATACCAACATTCGTTAAAGCCTGCTCGATTGCAGTTTTACCCTTCAGTTTCTGAAGGAAAACCCCTCGTAATTTCTCTTCGGGCAATAAAAAACCATCAACTGCTCTAAATTCAGCTACTTGTTTTGTGGGATTTTCAGAATATCTAAATGGGTTTGGTGCTGAAGAGTTACGAGGGATTGGTAAAAGCTCAGAGAGCTGGTCAAGAACGAAACGTTCCTTGGGATTTATTTCGTTCTTGATGTGATTCGGTGATGGCTTGTCATCTAGAGTTGAAAATGGAAATGGAAAAAATGAAGTAGGTGAAGAGAGGTAGTGGGAATGGTACCTGGTTCTGTTGAAGCGCTCGAGAAACCCGATAAATCGTCGTGATTGAAACGCCATGAAATGTCCGATATTTAACCGATATATTTTGTTCGGAGGCGATTACGACGGAGATTTGAGGTCTAAAGTCGATTCGTTGAGTCTCCGGCGACCGTTGAGGAAGTTTTTTGTTGAAGAGCAAGATGGGTCTTCTTCGTCGGCGTCGGAATCGGGCGAGCTTGAAGGCCTCGCCGGAGTTTTGCAAGAAGAGTAACTCTACTGGGTTCTCGAAGCTATGGAGGTTCAGAGATTTCGTTCATCGAAGCAACAGTGATGGCAAAGGAGAGGCTTGGCCTTGTGGACTGGTATTAACGTTAGGTTATCCTTATTTTTTTTTTTAATTATTTTTACATCTGTCTCTGTTTATAGCAGTTTTTTTTTTTTTTTTTTTTTGAGAAGACTGTTTGTAGCAGTTGATACAGATTTGTGTGCGGAAATGCCAGTAAATTCCCTTTATTAGAGCATCCATTGAGGTTAAAAATTTAGTTTTTTAGTTATATTAAAAGTTATTTTATCTACATGTTGTAATAATAAATCTATTTATTAGGATTGATCATATTCTCCTCTTAGTAGGAGTCCTCTCTCTCGTTTCGACGAGTTTTACCTCCCTTAGATTCATTCTGAGGGGTTGCGTTTTCTTCTTTTAGTGTTTGCTGGGGTTCTTTGATTTCTAGAAGACTAGATGGCAGACGATGTGGTAAACCGCTTGGAGAACATGAAATTAACAACTGAAGAGGAAGAAGTGATTGAGATTTCAGATGAAGGAAGGAAGGATGAGATAGAAAGTTGCACCCACAGCTTGATAGGAAAATTTTTAACGTGCAAATCTTTTAATAAAAGGGCGGCTCTTTCCACACTCAAGAAAGCCTGGGGAAATGGAGGAACGGGTTCGATTTACAGAGGTGGGTTCTAACCTTCTCCAGTTCAAATTCCAAAAAGAGTTTGATATGGAGAGAATACTTCGAAGTGGGCCTTGGACGTTCGATAACCAGGCACTAATGCTCGTTAGATGGAAAAAGGGGATGACGGCTAGGAATGTGAAATTTGATTCGGTCTCAATGTGGGTCCAGATTTGGGGTGCCCCATTTGACATGATATCTCCCACGGTGGCAACTGCGGTGGGGAGCAGAATCGGTGTTGTTGAAGATGTAGAGAAGAAACAGAAACATGACGTTCGTAATTTGTTCATGAGAGTGAGAGTCTCTATCCCTATCTCTAAACCGATTCGTAGGGGTGGATTCATTGCGGGTTCGGATGGAGTTCGCTCTTGGGTAAATTTTAAGTATGAACGACTTCCGTTGTTCTGCCATTACTCGTGGCTTCTTTGGGGCACGATATCAAGCATTGTGCTAATTATTATGCGGCTTCGAAGAATGACAGAGACGTGGAGTGCCCGTATGGCGATCGGGTCAAGGCCGTGGGGCTGCGTACAGGATCACCAATCAAAGGGAGTTTTTCTAGCTCTGTTCCTAATACCAAAAACAGAGGTCCGGTGGAATCCCACAATAGCACCGACGATGAGGCGCAGCCTCGGTGGCGGCGACGGGGTTTGATCCAACTAAACCTAAGGGAGTCGACGGCGATGTAAATGGAAAGAATGCAAACACGGTAACCGTTCAGGATGTTCAGGGGATTAATGCCGAGATTGTAGGAGGTATTACTATGGTAACGGATAAAGGGGGCGTGAATTATGGTGAACGTATCTCTGGAACTTTAAATTCAAATGGGGAGCGTAAGGACTTACCTATTCCTGCTGGGCACGCGACGGATAATGTCCAGTGGGCCCCGCAAAGCCCACGGCCAAATGGACCAGAGTCCCTCGCATGGATCTTGGGCTAGATGGAGGAAATGCAAGAGAAGCCTTGCCAAATTTAGGGAAGAGAGGGTTGGCCCGGATAATGGGAGAGGCAGAGACAGAGAAGATTGGAAAACAGGGGGTGAAACGTGGGAAAATCCAAGATGACAGTTATTCAAATTCAGCGGCGGGGGTGCTCGATCACCCTTGCCGATCACAATGAAGTCGCTTGAGTTGGAACCGCCAAGGGCTTGGGAACCCTTGGACAGTTCGGAGCCTTCTTAAAATCGTGAAGGATCAAGCTCCCAATATTTGTTTCCTCATGGAAACAAGGTTGGACAAGAAAGGTTACAAGAAACATTGCAAAGATTTACCTTTTCCCAATCAATTCATAGTCAAGAATCCGGACTCGGGAGGTGGTTTAGCTTTGATATGGAAGCATGGGGTGGATGTGGATGTCATCAACTTTACACAGAACCATATTCTAGCAAGGGTGAGGGAGGATGACGGCTCTGTGTGGTATTTGACCGGGTTCTATGGTTGGCCAGAAACCATGCAGAAGTTCAAGTCGTGGGCTTTACTTCATCACTTGATGTCGTTTGTGGACGGTCCGTGGATGTGTATAGGGGATTTCAATGCCATCTTACATTCTCATGAGAAACAAAGTGCTCGACCCCCTCCGTATAGTCAAATGGATGCATTTAAGGAAGCTTTAGAACGGTGCCATTTAGCTGACCTGGGATTTGTTGGTTATCCTTTTACCTGGAACAACAAACGTCCAGGCTCGGCCAATACCAAGCAGCGTTTAGATCGTGCGATTTGCCACGAGAAAGTTGGAAAGTGAAATTCTCGACAAGTATTGTTAACCATCTTTTTTCGCATGCTTCGACCATGTACCATTACTTTTACTGATCGGGAAGAGTAGGGGTAGTCATGCAAGGGAACCAAGAAGTTTCAAGTTTGAAGAATCGGGCTGTTATGGGAGGAATGTGAAGCTACGGTTCGGGAGGCTTGGACGAAACCGGTGGCAATGGGTTCGGGCTTGAACAGAATTAAGGAGAGAATTGCCTCTTGCGGTGCGGACTTGCATGTGTGGGGTTCTTCTAGGACCCATCCCGACACCGAAAGAATTAAAGCTCTCCAAAAACGGGTTGAAGACCTCAATAAGGGAGAGACTACGGATGACAATGAAGGCTGAATTTCTAGCCGCAAGCAAGGAGTTGGATGCTCTGTTAATGAAGCAAGAGAGATATCTTTGGGCGCAACGCTCAAGGATTTCATGGTGACATGGGGATAAGAACACGAAATTTTTTCATTCCAAGGCCTCGCATAGAAGAAGAAGAAACTTGATTCAAGGAATAAGGAATCAAGACGATAGATGGGTGGAAGACATATCAGATATTGCTCAAGTTGCTACCAGCTATTTTGAGGGTATGTTTAAAGCCAGGTACATGTAACCAGTTGGAAGATTGTTTGAATGCCGTTCATCACAGAATCATCGATGATATGAAGGATATCCTGACCAGTGAATATAGTGCGGATGAGATCAAAGCAGCGTTGTTCCGGATGGGACCAACGAAGGCTCCTGGACCTGATGGTATGAATGCTCTCTTTTACCAAAAATTTTGGCATGTTGTTGGTGATGATGTTGTTGCGGCGGTGTTGGACTTTTTGAATTATGGAAATATGGATCCTGGTGTTAATTATACCCACATAGTTCTTATTCCTAAAATTAAATCCCCCGAGAAAATGTCCGATTATAGACCTATCAGCCTTTGTAATGTCATCTATAAAATAATTTCCAAAGTCTTAGCTAATAGACTCAAGCAAATACTCCCTCAGATTATTTCTCCTACCCTGAGTGCTTTTGTTCCTGGTCGCCTCATTATCGATAATATAATGGTTGCTTATGAATGTTTACATGCTATGCATTGTCGTAAAAAAGGAAAAAAAGGCTCTCTTGCTCTGAAATTGGACATCAGTAAAGCCTATGATCGGGTTGAATGGGCTTTTCTCAAAGGCATTATGGAAAAGATGGGATTTCCGGAGATCCGGATTGACCGGGTTATGTCTTGTGTTTCTACTCCCTCCTTTTCTGTTTGTATTAATGGAAAACCTTTTGGAAATATTTTACCATCTAGGGGAATCCGACAGGGAGACCCATTATCTCCTTATTTGTTTCTCTTATGTGCAGAGGGTTTTACTTCACTTTTAGCCAAAGCAGAGTTGGAGGGGCAGATCCATGGGATGTCCATTTGTAGAAGAGCTCCATGCATTTCTAATCTTTTGTTTGTTGATGACTCTCTATTATTTTGTAAGGCAACCCTGGGAGAGGTGCAGATGCTTATGGAGATGTTAGACTTGTATGCTTCAAGCTTCCGGGCAATGCATAAATTTTGAGAAGTCTTTGATTTTTTTCAGTAGCAACACCGAGGCAAGACACAGGGAAAGGATTATAAACTTATTGGGGGTTAAGGAGGTAGCAAGGTTTGAGTCGTACTTGGGATTACCGACTTTGATTGGTCGATCCAAATACCAAACTTTCTCCTTTCTCAAGGATAGAGTTTGGAAGAAGCTCCAAGGATGGAAGGGTACAATGTTGTCAAAGGCGGGAAAGGAAGTTTTGATCAAAGCCGTTGCTCAATCTATTCCCACATACACTATGGGAGTATTCCAATTGCCTGTGAAGCTGTGCAATGAACTTAATGCCATGTGTGCTAGATTTTGGTGGGGTCAGGTGGGTGATGAAAGGAAGATCCATTGGAAGAGCTGGGAGTCTTTGGCTAAACCTAAGAAGGATGGAGGCATGGGGTTTAGGGACATTCGGTGTTTCAATTTGGCAATACTTGCTAAGCAAGGCTGGAGGCTAATTCAAGACACAGGCTCACTGTTACATGCGTGTTTCAAAGCTAAGTATTTCCCAAGGAGCAGATTCTTGGAGGCAAAGGATGTCCCAAATAGTTCGTATGTTTGGAAAAGCATTCTAGCTGCCCAAGAAGTTATGAAACGAGGTTGTTGCTGGAGGGTGGGAATGGGTTCTGATATAAGGGTCTTGAGTGATAAATGGATACCGAGTCATCCTAGCAATAGGGTGATTTATCAACCACAGGAGGTAGAATGGGAATGGAGAGTGGTGGATCTTATTGATTGGAATGTTGGAGTATGGGATAGACACTTGATAGAAGCGAAATTTCGGAAGGAAGATGCCGAGGCCATTTTCGTAATTCCACCGAGCAGAAGAATGGTGGCTGACTCATTGTTTTGGATTCCAAACCGAGATGGGGCCTATTCTGTTAAGTCAGGATATAGGGTAGCTTGTCAAATAATTAAGGAGGCAAGCATGAAGGGAGAAAGCTCAAGAGCGGGTGATGGTGCGTTGATATGGGGTAAGTTATGGCGATTTGCACATCCCCAATAAAATAAAAGTGTTTGGGTGGCGGGCATGTCATGGTATTTTGCCAACCCGGGAAAATTTGCTTCGAAAACATGTGGTGGAAAATAATATTTGTGAACTCAGTAAAAGAACAAGGGAAACAGAGCTACACGCATTGTGGAGTTGTAGTGTGGCCCGGGACGTTTGGGCTGGGAGCATGAGGAAATTACGTAAATGCAAAGGAGGCCAATGTGATTTTCTGCACTTGGTGGAGGAGTTGATGTTGAAGCTTTCTCGAGAGGAATTAGAGCTTTTTTTCGTGCAAGCTTGGCTCATATGGACACAGCGCAATGCAGTCATATTTGGTGGAGTGATACAAGACCCGTCTCGGCTAGTTAAGAGAGCAGGTGAATTCTTGGAAGAGTTCAAACAGTCCCAAGTTAAGTTTGGTCATTGCGACGGTCAATGCGAGAAGCTCAAATTGGATTCCTCCGTCAGGATCGAACTACAAACTGAACTTTGATGCGGCAATCTTTCGGGAAGGCAATGCGACGGGGTTTGGGGCGGTGATCCGGAATAATGAGGGAGAAGTTATGGCTGCTCTATCGGAAAAGGACCACCGGTTCAGGATAGCGAGGAAGCGGAAGTGCTGGCTTGCGTGAAAGCATCGAATTTGCGGTGGATTCTGGGTTCACTAATATTGTGCTTGAAGGGGACAACATTGCTGTTATGGCGGCCATCTCCGATTCACGTCAAAGGTATTCTCGGTTGGGTCTTTTGTATGCAGATATCTACCGCAGCTACAGTCTTCACGTTGATCGGTGTCATGTGTTGCTCGGTCACCCAATTCTGTTGCCCATTCTCTAGCCCGGTTTGCTAGTTGTATTATCGATGAAATTATTTGGCTAGAGGAATCTCCTCAACCGGCCTTAGAAGCCCTGTATTTTGATGCTCTGTACTTTGATGACCGTTAAGTTATAATACAAAGTGGTGTTTTCAAAAAAAAAATAAAAATAAATCTATTTTAGTTTTCAATATAATAAAATAATATAAATATAACAATAAAATAATACAACTACTACAATAAAATAATATATTCTACTATCCAAAAAAAACATCTACAATACCAACCACAATCACCTCTACTATCACCCACACCCACACCCACAACCACCACTACCACCACCGGCCACAGTCCCCACAAAAAAAAAAAAAAAAAAAAAAAAAAAAAAACCAACCAACCCAAATCTCCAATCTTTTTCCTTAACCAGCACCAAACAAAATCACCAATCATAAACAAAAAAAAAAAAAAGACAACCTACCAAGGCACCAACATAGCATCACCAACAAACCCACAGCCACCACAAAACAAACCCACACCCACAAATCATAAATTAGACCCACAAATCACAAATCGAACCCACGCCGATACAACCCCCCACTAGCAAAACGACCCACCACCACCACCATCTCTACCGTGACCCTCGAAATCCAACAACCCAAACTCCGAAACCCACCAAACCCAAATCCAGCTACCCAAACGTCGAAATCACACACCGATCTTAACCCCGATACCAACGCACACCGATCTTAACCTCGATACCAACGCACACCAAAGCATAACCCCGACCCAAGGATGGAGTGGAGGTGAGGGAAGCCATTTCGATCCACAAGGCTGGAGCACAACCACGACCCAACGGCCAGAGCACAACGTTGAGAGAGTTTGCTTGAGAGAGTTTTGAGAGATGAGATGAGACTTGAGAGAGAGGCAAGGTGTGGGTTTTTAATAAAATAATCGGGCTGGTAGAATAAAATAATTTTTTTTTTTAGCTTTCATGAACAGTGCACATCTATCTATAGATGTGCACTGTAGCAATGGAGCTAAAAAAAGATTTAGCTCCACCTTTGGAGCATCATTTTGGTGTTTGAGGAGCTAAATTATAGCAATATAACAATATACCTACACTGCTGCAAATGCTCTTAGAGCACTTGCAACGATAGAGTTAAATAGCTATATAATTATTTTAATTCCACCAAAACACAAAAAACCACCATCCAGAAGTGGAGCTAAAGCTATTTTTTTTAACTTCATTGCTACAGTGCACATCTATCTATGGATGTGCACTAAGCTAAAAATATATATATATATATATATAATTAAATTTCTCTCTCCTCTTCTATTTAAAAAATATTTTCTCTTTCTTTCTTTTTCTCTCTCGGCTTCTCTTCTTTCTTCCTTTTTCCTTCTCTCCTTTTTTTTTTTTTTTCTCATCCTTATCTACTCTCCGCTTCGCCGATCTATTCTGGATCTTCATCTTCATTGCCGCCCCACGTCGCTATCCCACGCCACCAACCCATTTCGCCTAGTCCTCCATCTCACCGCCAATCCAAGCTCCATTGCCAACCTAAGCTTCATTGTCAATCCAAGCTCCACCGGCACCGCCTTCATCAAACTTAAGAGCGCCATGGATTTCGTGATTGGATTTCATGGGTTTCTCTGGGTTTTGTGATGGCGGTTTGGCTGGGTTTCATGGTGGCTGAGTTTCATGGGTCGGTGGTGGTGTGGCTGTGTTGGTGGTGATTTATGTGGTGGTTTTTGGCTAATTTGGATTTTTGGCAGTGGTTGTGGCCCTTGTGGGTGGTTGTTCTTGGCTTGTTAGTTGTTGTTGGGTGGTTGTGGGCGGTTGTTCTTGGTTGGCTGTGGTGGTGGATCAGTTTGTGGTGTTTTTATTGTAGTGAGATGGATTATTTTATTGTAGTAGATATATTATTTTATTGTGTTGAAAGTTAAAATAGATCCATTGTTGCAGCATGTGTGTAGGTAAAATAGATAAAATAACTTTTGATGGTGATAAATAGCTAAATTTGTAGCTCCACTGTTGTTGAGGTGTATCTCAAGACAAGATAAAATTTAGTTTGAGTTATTCAACCATGTGACTATTTAATTAAAAAATACACTCATCTCATAAAAAAAATCTACATAGCAGAATTTTAAAAAATGAACATAAAGAACAATACCTAAGTCTTGCTCCTTAGTATAATATTTTATTTTATTTTGATGTATAATGGATTGACACCTTAACTATCATAAAAATATTGTGACATTTTATTGTGACCATAAAATAACTCTAATGACTAAGAGCATTACCATCAAGTGTGCCAAACACCAAAAACAGAACATCATGAGGTATGTTAAATGTCAAAAATTTTGAGACATGCTACAAAGACACTCTCATCTTTGGCACTAAGACATGATGAGAATGCCATATGCATTTATTATTTTTTTATTCACTCAGATCTCTCATTTCTTCTCTTTCTCACTCTACTCCCTGCTTTGAGTATCTATCTCTTCTTGTTGCTCGTTGCTCTTTATCTCTTCCCTCCGCTCGGTGCTAAAGATTTGTGCTTGTCAACTGTGCTCACCGATCCAAGCTTGCCGTTTGAAGCTCATTGATCCGAAGCTGCGTTATCCTCCATGCATTCTCCACAACTCGCCACCAACCTCAAAGCATCGTCCCTTATGCCATACCTACATCCTTTTCGACCTCCCACTTTCATATCTCTCTTAATCGAGTTGTGGGTGTGAGATTTAGGATGGGTTCTGATATGTGGGTTTTGGATCGTCATTGTGTGGATTCCAATGGTTGGTTGAGTTTGGTCATTGTGGGATCCGTTAGGTTGGTGTTTTGGGCCAGTGGTGGTGTCGTGGTTATGGCAGTGGTTGGTTGAAGATTTTGAGTTTTTTTTTTTTTTTTTTAGATTTTTGAATTTGGAATTTGCTGTAGGTATTTGGTTGTTGGTGGCGATTGCCACTAGGTGTGTGTTTGTATATTGGCTAGTTTAAGGACTCAATTTGTAACGATCCCAAATTGGTGTATTAGATTCGAACGTTAAAGGCCCAAACAATAAAATTTGTAAAAAGTGGGCTAAAAGGCTAGGCCTTGGTCACCGGACAGTGGTTTGTCATGATATTCATGGCGGTCGCATAGAGGTGAACTGAGTTTGTCCAATAAGACTTTCTCTTTGGCATGGCCTGAGTGACTCCGGTCATTGGACATCGTCCAAGGAGCTTAATGTTCTTATTATACCTTTTTCTTTAGGTTACAATGGTCCAAGAGTCGATACATAATGCTCTCCTTCCCCCTTCTCTCGGGGATGAATTCTTACATTCTATAGCCCCTCTTAGTTGATCCCGACCTTTCATCCGTTGATTAAGCAGGTAACTACTCGAGTGCTTGTCCCATCAGCCGCCTTCCCCCACTTTCTGTTAGTTGCAATAACCGAAACCACACTGTTCAGGGGTCTTTTCTCATCAATGCGGCCAAGACTTTTGTGGGCGCATTCAATGCGATGGTGACAGCTTTTCCTTGAACCGCTCCCACACTGCACCCCCGTGCGAGCTCTATTGTACTCGTCTTTTCTTCCGGGAGCGCTTTGGAGGCTGCCTTTGATGGTGTGTCGTTCTTCCCTTCTAGGTTTTGGGATGCCGAGGATAGGATCGTCCTCGGCCGCATTCCTAAGCCATTTGGACTTTCGCTTCATGTCCTCGGCAATGTCTCTCCTCGGCGCGGGCCTTGGGCCCTAATATATAGTGGGCCGGGGTCACAAATTCTTTGGCCCCACAGCTAGTTTAGAGTAAATATATTATTTAATGTGGTGTATATATTATTTTAATGTTTAGAATCAAATAATAGAACATGTGATAAATGGTGTATTGTAAAATGAGGTGGTAAAATAATAAAATAGGTGTTTTGATGTGTTAAAATGACATAATTTCCCAACACCTAATGGGAATGCTCTAATGAGTAACATTTTTATAGTAAGGATTAGTTTGAGATCTGCTTATTTTGCTGAAATTAAAATTTTTTATTGAAAATATCGTAAATAAAGGTAAAAATTAGCTGAAATAGTACAATGGGACTCATGAATAGTATCAAAAAGTGCAGTGAGACCCATAAATAATACCAAAAATAAGCTAAATAGTTAAATTAGTTAGCAAAAATAATTTTTGCCCAACTCACACTAAATATATGAAATAAAAATCAATTTATTTTGTACGATGGCAAATATCAACCTTATAGTTTGATAGTGTCAATTTGATACTTGCACTTTTGAATTGAAAATTTAACACATTTGATTCTAAATTTATAACAAATCAAATATTTTTCTTAATATTTTCCATTAAATATTAATGGATCTATCAAGTGATATGCACATGCATGGTTTTACTTTTACCACAATTACCTGAGCCACATTGATAAGGGATGAATGAGAGTTAGGGAATGTTTGGTAAACTATAATAGGCATTGTAATGTAATAATTATTCTTATGGTTTAACTATTCTGTAGTTTAGTTATATTTTTATTATAGGGAATAATCATTCCTTATGAATAGCTATTTTTTAAACTTTGTGCCTTAAATGCACAAAGTAGGATTGATGTGATTATCCTTTCTCAAATATTACTTTTATCTTAAATTACCGATTCTCTTAAAAGGTTAAACTATTAGAATATGGTAAATTTAATCACATACTTCTAATGATCTCAAATATGCAATGCTCTGTGCACTTCGCTATCCTTCTTTTGTAAATTGGTTTTCAAAAATGAGTTCTACCCATAAGTTTGATCATTTGCAAATGCCTCACCTATAGAATTGAGGTTGCTTTCAATAATTTTCGACAAACTACTAGGCAATGGCGGCTCTAAGAATTTTTTTTAGGGTAATCACTAAGAAACTTAAATTACACAAAATTTAATAAAGAGACAACTTGAATATATCAACATCACAAAAAGGCCTTTTCTTTTTCGTTTTGTGATTTTTTAGTTTTACAATTTTGGTTGATATGCATATAAATTACAATATATATATATATATATATATATTTTTTTTTTTTTTTAAATTCAGCTTTAAATAGCTTTGGAGTGTTGGGTGCATGGCACCAATTAGATCCAGCCCACAAAGTTAAAGACCATATGTGACCTGTCTTGATTATTTTCGTGGCCAGCTAGTATTCCCAATTCAAGTGGAATTAGTATTTGTGTGTTACTAAGGGTTTACGGCCAGGGCTATTTAAATAAGGTTTAAATGTGGTTTTGTGGGAACTGTATAATGTGAGCAAAAAAAGAGTGCTGCATATAGAAGAAACAGAAAAAAAGAGGAAACCGCACAAGAGAAAAAAGAGAGCAACTAAGAGAGAGCCACTTAGAGAAAGAAGATATACAAGAGAGAGAGTTATGTATGGAAAAGAATATAGAAAGGAGAGAGTAAAGAGATGCCGCCTTTAAGAGAGATAATTAGTGTGTGAAAGTAAAGAAAGAAAGAGAGATTTTCTTTAGCCGTGAGACGTACACAAGAATTATTGTAATTGATTAGATAATAGTGACTGATTCGGAGTTTCTCCAGTGATTTTTCCCTTCAAAAAGAAAGGGTTTTCCACGTAAATTTTGTATTCTTGTGTGTAATTGTTATTTTGAATTGCTAATATTGTTAATAATATTATTTAAGACCCAACATGGAGTATAAAAACTAGGGGTTTACGACTAAGGTTTAAATGTGGTTTTGTGGGGGCTGTAGAATGTGAGCAGAAAAAGAGTGCCGCATGTAGAAGAAACAGACAAAAAAAAAAGGGAAGCCGTACAAGAGAAAAGAGAGAGCTCCCAAGAGGGAGCCACTTAGAGAAAGAAGATAGCCAAGAGAGAAACCCGTGCGTGGAGAAAAAAATAGAAAAGAGAGAGCAAAGTGTTGCTGCCTTTGAGAGAAGATAGCCACAAGAGAAACTTGTGCGTGGAGAAGAAAATAGAAAAGAGAGAGCAAAGTGTTGCTGCCTTTGAAAGAAATAATTATGAGAAAAAAATAGAAAAGAGAGAGCAAAGTGTTGATGCCTTTGAGAGAAGATAGCCAAGAGAGAAACCTGTGCGTGGAGAAAAAAATAGAAAAGAGAGAGCAAAGTGTTGCTACCTTTGAGAGAAGATAGCCAAGAGAGAAACTTGTGCGTGGAGAAGAAAATAGAAAAGAGAGAGCAAAGTGTTGTTGCCTTTGAAAGAAATAATTAATGTGTAAAAGTAAAGAAAAATAAGAAAAAAATTTCTTTAGCCGTGAGACATACACAAGAATTATTGTAATTGATTTGATAATAGTGATTTTTTTTTTTTTTTTTTTTTTTTGAGAATCAAAACTGTGAAACTTCATTAAGGAAGGCTCTCAATGTCACCCAAAAATACAGATGCAAGGTCTGGTGGTAATTCTTCCATCCAGACGGACATATTAGGAGATATAAGTGCTCTCCTTGCTAGTGAATGTGCTAACTAATTACAATGTCTCTTGACGAAGGATAATGTCACTTTAGAGAAATGAGACAGCAGGAAAAGAATATCAGCTTCAATGTTTCCGTAGTGAGTCATTTGGTCGCCTCCAGTCATCAGATTTTTTATAAGGAGTTTCGAGTCACCTTCAAGTGTTATATCATCGAAACCGAGTTCCAAAGCAAACTCTAAGGCTCTTCTTGCCGCCAGCGCCTCCACCTCGATGACTGATATTGGCAAGGGTATTTGTTGAGTCAAGGATGCCATAACCAGCCCGGCATCATTACGGATCACCACGCCTACCCCAGCCCTATCTCTGTCTGCAAATGTTGCGCCGTCAAAATTGATCTTGAACCCGTTAGCCTCAAGTGCAGTCCAATGAATTGTTACTCGTCAATGGGGGTGCGAAGATGGCACATTGGTAGTTTTAGACCCCACCATGCATTCCTGGGCAAACTCCAACACTTTGTCTAGTGGTAAGGTTGGTTTGTCGAGGTGAAGGTTGTTTCACCTATTCTAAAATGTCCAAATTGCTCGCCGCAAACACTCGGCTCTCTGTTTCCTGCAAAAATGAAGTCAAACACGTCAATAAAAGATGAGCATGCAAAGAAGCGTGCCATGGTTCCACTTTGGCCTTGTGCACCCGCTGGGGGCATCAGTTCAGGCAATGCAACAAGGCATGCACGACATCTTCTTGGTGCATTTTACATCGATCACAGTGGTTGTGGTAGTGATCTTACAAATGAACCAAATTCGCTTTTGTAGGTAAAGATTCTTTGCAAGCTCTCCAGTCAGATGTTTCACTTTATTTGGGACATTGAGACCCCAAATCTTCTTCCATAATGGCTTCAAGGTGTCGTTCTCGGATGGACCAGGTTGCTTGCCCAGTTGTTCCTCATGTAGAAATTTGTATATGGATTTTTCTGAGTAAACGCCATCCAGGTTGAAGGGCCAAATCAATACATCTTCTTGAATTGTCCTGCATAGGGGAATATTTTTTATTATACTTGCTTCAAAAGGATAGAACATTTGCTCTAAGACCTCTTCCCTCCATATTTTTTGCCCGTGGTTGATCAAGTCACCGACTTAACTATGTTGCTGTCTTCAATCCTTGGTGAGCAGCTTCGGATTTGCTTTGAAAGGCAGCCAATTATCCCCCCAAATGTGGACTGAGCTCCCCGACCCAATTCTCCACCTACTCCCCCTTTTAATTACATCTCTTCCCCGCATAATACTCCGCCATGCGTAAGAAGCATTAGCAGGTATTTTGGCCTCCATCAACGATGTTTTGGGGAAGAATTTGGCTTTAAAAACACGGTAGAATAATGAGTTTGTGTCATGAAGCAGCCTCCATGTGTGCTTTGCCAAGAGTGCATCATTAAAAAGGGAGAGATTTTTAAAACCCATACCACCTTGAGATTTAGGCTTACACAAATCTTGCCACCTAACCCAATGAACCTTCCAATTATCACCTCGTTGACCCCAAAAAAATTTGCATATCATCATTTCAATCTCATGGCAAAGTGTTGATGGGAGCTTAAAGCAAGCCATGGTATAGGATGGGAGGGCTTGTGCCACGGCCTTAATTAGAATCTCTCTCCCTGCTTGGCTAAGGAGTTTAGCTTCCCAACCTTGTTCAAATGGTAAAAATTGGAAACCAGATTCTATTCCAATTCTTTTACCGTGGAAACCAGATTCTATTCCAATTTTTTTACCGTTCCAATTTTTTAAACCATCACTGTCACAACTACACACTCACACGTCTAAACTCATTTTCAAAGCCCAAATTCAAACACATGTACATAATCAAATTCATTTTTGTTGAAGGGAAACTAAAATTACTAACTGCATCAATAGGCTGCATTTTTTAAGAAATTATTAATTAAGAGCCCATCTAGTTTTGTGGTATTATCTGTTTTATTTTACAAAGAGAAGGAATGTTTGGATTCCCCGATACTTCGTTATTGGAATTATCAAATTATCAAAATGAAATTGAGTTGAAGTTGAGCTTGTTACCATGGTAACTGTGTGTATTCTTTTATAGTAAATGGAGATTTTGGCTATTTGAGCATATTATTGTTTGTTTATATTTGAAGATAAGATCTCATAAATATAATGACCTAGTGAACCTTTTGACGAAATTATTGGTGTGAACCTCTCGTGTAATATGCGTGTGACTCGGCAAAATGCATAGCTAGCCTTGAACGTCAATCCCCTGCAAGCATCTAAGTTCTTAAATTAGAGTCCAAGCGTATAACTATAAAATAATTCCGCATATCACAATCATTACTAAGTATTACTTCCCGTTTATTTTAGTTGGTCTGATTTTTTTTTTCTTTTGTCTATTCTACTAGTTTATTTGAACCCCTACAAAGAACTTTGACGAGGGTCAAAGAGATTTTTGTGGGGAACTTTTGTTGAATAGTAACTGAAAATATTGTTTTTCCACTAAACTTATTTCGGTAATACGTGTTTAGATTCATTTCTCGATGTAGAAATGTTTTATTCTTTCTATCCTTAGAGTCCACCTAACTTGAATGGCCAAGTTTTTTTGGGAAGAAAATTCTTCTCTTGTTGAAGTTATAGAGGAAGTAACAATAGCTGTGGGGGCTGCTCAGGTAAACTCAGATTCAAGTGCACTACAATTGGTCGTCTGCCCTGCTCCCATCGATGCACAACCAAGGATTCCTTCTCTTCTTTGGTTTTTACATTCAGTAGTGTTCAACGTTGCTTTCTTGGCTTGTTTGATTCTCCTACTGGACAAGAAAGTTTTCAATAATATTGCACCTGCATTCATGGCCTACAAGAAGAAATGGGCTTTCTTTCACTTTGGCTTCATCATTACAGGAAGTGCAATATGCTATTCGTTGTATGCAATCTTGATATCGATCTTGAACAAAGCAACGGGCGTGGGTTGGTTTCTTGGTTGTTAAAATTGCAGGGGCATACTACAGGGTAGAGTAAGCAACAACAGGCGAGTAGCATGAGACAAGCTACAAGTGTGGCGGTGATGCACGGTTATTCTTTGAGATGAAGTGCACTAGCCGAGCCACAAGAATGGTAGGGAGTGCAAAGACTTGCCGATAAGCGGTCTGCAGTGATCAAGCCAAACAAATGAGCATCAACACCGACCTGATCAAGATCAAGTCTTGAAGTCATTGAGGCAATGCCACATCATGAATTCTTCATTCAAGGGCACTCAAGACTTAGGTTCCGAGATTTTAGGAAGCAGTTGGTCTGATTGACACATGTATAATTCTAGAAGAAGTTAGTTATGCTCACTGTGTATATAAACAGAGCATTATGTATTTTATTACTCACTTTTTCATTCTTGTAATCATTTTTCTAATCAATGAAATTCTCCCAATTCTATTTAGATTTCTCTCAGATTTTTTTCATTGGTCAATATGGCATATGTGCTTGCTCATGATGTTGTGCTTTATAGGACAAAGGATATAATTCTGGCACACTTGGTGTTTAGTCTCCATGGTTGTTCCTTTATCTGTTTCATGAAATTTATAACTCCACAAGATAATAAGATACAGTTGATTCAGGTGTGCACTATGGAGTTTGCTCGCTCTGCACTACGCTTCTCTTTTCATAGCAAATGGATGAGCGCTGTCTTCTGCCTTTTCACGGCTTTTATTGGATTCCTTGCCATGGTTAGTGGCTTCAATTCTATCTCTCTTTTTCTTCTTTTTATTTATGTTGCGTGGCTTATGTTTTTGTGTGTGTTTTTTGTTTTTTTTTTTTTTTACTTCCTTGTGAAATTAAAGTACAAAATCATTATTTTTTCTCAAGGTGAATTTTGATCTGATGAAGAACCTACCCAATACTGCGGGTGAAGTGGCTGACAACATCGCCGTCATAGTGTGAATGATAATAATAGTGGTTTGTGTTTCTTTGTTTCATAAATATAATAGTTGTTTTTTGGGCTATATTCTATAATTTTTTTTTTGGGAGAATGATCTCTGTAAAATAGTTGGTGTGGTAAAAGCAGCCCATTCTGTATTATACATGTACGTTACCACAAAGGATAATACCCCTTCCAATTACAAAGGAAGATTTGAACAGGCTTTGTTAGGTTGGGGTTGCTAGTGTGAAAGATTTTGTTCATTAGGCTATTGATTGAGAAAGAATGGTTGAAATTCCAAGAAACCATTGTCTAGTGTGAACCTTCATTTAAAAATTCTTATTTTACCAAATAAAAAATAATTAAAATTAAATTATGTAGATATTAAATCATATTTAAGCTTCAATAGACCATGACTCTAATGTGGTTGACTAAGTGGTAGTTAATCATTTTTATATACTCACCTTTTTTTTACACCAATTATATCAAAGTTGTGACAAAAGGTCCGTCACAAAAATGATGTTTATAAACTCTCTTTATCTTTCGATGTATGGAAAACTAAATCCCTAAATGAATGAACTATGAACCCCTTTATTTTTTGGGTGTATAAACACTTTGTGTTTGTTTGTCAAACACTTTGCTTTTTTCTTGTCTTTGCTTTTAAAAAATAAATTTAATAAAAAAAAATTTTTTTTTTTTGGTTGAAATAACTTAGCTTTTAGTTTTTGTTGCATAAAACAACTAAAAAATATATCATTTCATAAATACTATGCAAATAAGCTTTCATAAAGCATGGGATATTATAAAAAAAAACGCTTAGTCCACCTCATTCACCACAGAGAAAATCAATGTGCGGATCTTTAGGCTATGGAAGTAGATTCAGCCAGTGATATTTTTGTGTTGTATCAGCATCATCCTTCATATATTTTCTATAACGTTTTTAGCTGATATTTGGAGTGCTATTCACCCTGTACTTTGTTTATTGAAAAAGCTATTAGTAAGTCCATAATTCAATGAGGCCTCCTTTAAATTAGGCCCACAAGTTGCACAAATGGATAGACTTTACCCAATAAAACCCAGTGGTGTTAGGATGAAGGCTTAAATTCCACTCAGACTTTTAGTCCTTAGTTTTGGCATTGTGCATCTTCAACATTTGTTGTTATCCATTATGGGCTCCGAATACATTAATAGACTTGCCCTAACAATTGTTGTGGATCCAATAAGTCCATGGTGGGATGACATAATGGGCCTCTTGAGCTCGCGCCCTTTTGAAGAAGGAGGAAATGAAGACCGGGACCCTATTAATCTTACCCAAACATAGACAACCCTAAAATCTCAACCCATTTAAAATAAAATAAAACCTTTGATTTAATGTATTTGACATTTGACCATTTTTTGTACTAAAATAGGATAGGAGTAAATAGATCGAAAATGGGGGGAAAAAGCCACAAAGTCATGGTTTCCTCTAAGTCCTAGCCCATTTAAAACCCTTTCTTTTAAGCAATGGGTCTGATCAAGGGTATGTCATAGGTCTTATAAAATATCGTTGGACTTGTCCATACCATTTGAATTTAGAAATTTTGGAACTCTAAAACCCAAAGGTATGGATAGGCCCATTAAAAACCCAAAATGAATAAAAAGAATGACAATGTGAATAAGTGAAAGACAATGAACAAAATTAGCCATTAATGAACAAATGGTGAAAATCCATGAACTATTGACATAAACCCATCACAAGAGAATGAGATGAGTGAAATGTAAACGGACGGGACCTTAAAAGAAGTGAAAAACAAGGGGTAAGGCTCATATGAGGAAGGAAAGAGCCTTGTAAATAGGCTATACCTTAGAAAAGTAGATCATGAATAACAAGAGAAAAATTAAGACTTTTAACAAATAAATTGGCATATTTACATTTGGTTTGTCGTGTGTTTCATGCACAATAGCTGAATAGCATACTTCACCCAGAGAAAGCACGTCGTTAACTTCATTTGAGTTTGATCCCCGACTTTTAGTAGTTCAAAGAAAGTCGAAGCTCCAGGACAAGTAGAAATGTTTGAGAGTTATAATGATGGACTAGCTGAAATGATAGCCCATGTGATGGCTAATAAAGAGATGTCAAAGCAAATAGGAGCCAATATTGCTAGTTTGAAAGATGTGAGAGACAACAACATTTACCCATTTGATTTATTGGGTCAAACTCATGTGATTTAGTGATATCATGTTAGTCCTTAAAATTGTGATTCAACCGATTACATCTTCTCCCTAAACCAAGGGTTATACAATGAGTCACCATTAGGGGCAGAGCTATGTTGAATTAGTGCAACGATGCTTTTACAAAAAATAATTAGTCTAATAGTTATAAAGATATAACTTTATTTTTTGCAGTTCTATTTTTTATTATAAAATGTACTTTTATATCTGTTAAATAGTTGATAAAATTTGGTATCAAACATATTTGAATCTATTTTTTTTAAGAGTTTAACTTACCTCCATTACTTTTTCTTGGACATGTCCTTTTATTTTAAATATACAATGGCAAGTGGTAGTGAGTTTTAATCTCTACCTTTATTTAGTTAGTGGGTGATATGGCAGTCTCTCATCAAAACAAAAGGATATTCCTTTTTAAAAAGTATTTGAGGTAAGCCATACCCATTTTTTAACCCGTTATGTGGCAATTACAAGTCATTAACTCATTAAAAAAAAATCTTGGGTCCGTTTGGTAATGTTGTTCTAGTAACATTATTTGTATTTTTGAAAATACGTGTAGATAAAAAAGTGTATGGAAATACATATAATATTATTTAAATACTGAAAACTGTTGTTCAAAATACATTACCAAATAGCCCCCTTGTCATTAAAACTATACATGAAATGTGTCTTTAGTTGCCACATAATAGGTTAGAGCAAGATGGCTTCAAATATGTTTGGAGCTTAACTTATTCCTCCAAGTTTTTGATCATTTATGTTTTTAAAAATTTTATTAGTTCGATTGAAAGATTTTTTACTTACTTTAGTATAAAATTTGATAATTTGTATTTAATATGAAACTTTTTAGGAATTTCACTATGACAATGGATAAAATGAATTTTATTTTATGAAATATCACTATCAAACATAATTTTTGTAGGGGCTCGGACCATTGAGACCGGGAACAGCCTGCATCACTAAAAGCCCAACATAAAGAGGGGCCCATGCGTCCAAGGTCCATTACACTAGGGTTGGCCCATATAGTTAAAATCAGACACGAATAAGATGAGATTAGCTCACTGATAAAATGGGCAAGAGTCCTTGGTGAAATAGAGTTACGCTTAGGCCAAATTGGGCTCAATACCGACAGGCCAGCCAAAGGAAAGGCCATGAGAAGGCAATCAAATCGAGGTCAATACCAAGCACTATCAATGACTTTGGGGAATTCACCGCCGAACACTAATTGACGTTTGGAACAAGTTACAAGAGAATCCTCTGAAGTCGTGAGAATCCATGGGGATTCGGAGGGATATGGGAGTATGTGTCAAATGGGTAAGTAATGATAACAACCTCACTAAGGAGAGACTATAAAATGAGGAGGAGGTGAACATTGTAGAGGTTGGTTGGAAAAATATATAAAGGGAGAAAGAGATATTGAGAGAAAAACACGGGAAACACAAGAGTGCAGAGAGGGAAACGAGAGGGGAACACTTGAAAGTAAGGTCTTGTTGAGACATGAACCAAGTGAAGCTTGGGGCCAAACCGTAGGATCAAGATATAGCCCACATAAAAATTAATTTGGTCCGAAATACTATTGTTTGAAGGGTACTTGGCCTCCACAATTTTGATTGAAGATACCAGGCTCTTTTTTTTTTTTTTGTTGGGTGTGTGTATAAATATAACTTATCAAATAAAAAGTGTGTATATGTATATGTGTGTATATATAATAATAATAAAAAATGTGTGTGTATACATATATGTATGTATGTATGTAGAAGTTATCTTGATAAATATATTAGTGCTGCAACTTGGCCCCCCCAAACAAAAATTCCTAGCTCCACTCCCGGTTGCCACTATTTTATTTTAGAGATATCAACACTTTACTCACTTGTGATTTTAGTTGTTTTAACATTGTTTACTTGTTATGTAAAAAATGTCACTTTACCTACACAAGGTCTTCTATTAGACTTTAGTAACCCACCTCACCATTTTCCATTAGAAAAACACTTTTAGTTCATAAAACATAATAGAAAACAAATCAAAATCACTCTCTATGACTCAAAGTAAAATAGTGCAATTAACCTTGTGTAAATTCATCTCGAATAAAACCTAACCCCTCCTTTTTTTTTTTTTTTTTTTTTGGAGAAACAAAACCTAACCTCTTATCTATACATGAAAGGTGTGTGCTCGCATCTTTACCATGCAAAGCATACTTAGGCTCAACATCTCAATTGCATGGTGGGATTTACATCTTCGAGCTTTATGACTCAATTATCTTTGGTTTTATGACCCATAGTCCTTGTTTGGAAATGATAACCAATGAACTTTTTTTTTTTGTGGGGGGTCTTTATGACCTATAATCGGCTTAATTTCATTAATTTCAATTTAACTTCCAAACGGCTTGATGATGATGAGCCCTAACGAAATTGTCCAACACAATTGATAGAATCTCTAATTCAAGGCTAATGCCTTCCATCCTCATGTCAAGCAACATTTCCCTCACAAACTTTGAAGAATTTTCTTCTTCTAACGCTTTAATAATCACACAGTAACTATTAATGTCCTTAGTTATAACCAGGTTTTATACGAACTTAATAGAACAAACTTAATTCAATCAAATTCTTCTATTATCACTAAAAGGAATATACCAAATATTGATTAAGCAGTTCTTATCAAACGAGTTTGATAGCTACGTACAAATTAGTAGTTTTTGATTCTTCTAGCCGTCTTCAAACTTTGTGCCTCTAATATCCAATGCTTTGTGCTGTTGATGTCATTCCTATTCATTGTTACAATTCAAGTGTCTCACATGGATTAAGTACAATTTTAATAATGTATATATAAAATTTTATGCACCTTCTCATTGTAATAAGCCGGTTTTCAAAGTTAGTTGAAAAACGAAGTTGTCTCAGAGTAAGCTCCCAATTTGTAAGCAAATATCAGCGAAAACGATAGCGGTCTCTCATTGGCTCACAAAAATGCAAAAACTCAGTTTCACAAATATAAACATCGTCATATTATTCAGTTCACAAATATAAACATCGTCATATTATTCAGTTCATAAAGCAGACTTAGCGAAGGCAAAAAAGGCAAAAAAGAGCGAAGGCAGAAACTAATAATTATTCATAAAACAAAAAAGGCAAAAAAGAGCGAAGGCAGAAACTAATAATTATTCATAAAACTAGCGAAGGCAAAAAAGAGCGAAGGCAAAAAAGTTTAGCGGAGGCAAAAAAGTAAGGCAGAAACTAATAATTATTCTTAACAAAACAAAAAATATATAAACAAAGTACGCAGACAACAAAGAAAGTACGCAGACAACAAAGAGTCTCAAAGATTTGTGCAGTGTGCAGTTCAACAAAGAAAATGTCATCCGAGTCTATTGTAAAAAGAGCGAAGGCAGAAACTAATAATTATTCATAAAACTAGCAAAGGCAAAAAAGTACAAAAGAGCGAAGGCAGAAACTAATAATTATTCATAAAACTAGCGAAGGCAAAAAAGAGCGAAGGCAAAAAAGTTTTGTGCAGTTCAACAAAGAAAATGTCATCCGAGTCTATTGTAAAAAGAGCGAAGGCAGAAACTAATAATTATTCAGCGAAGGCAAAAAAGAGCGAAGGCAAAAAAGTTTAGCGAAGGGCGAAGGCAAAAAAGAGCGAAGGCAAAAAAGTTTAGCGAAGGCAAAAAAGTAAGGCAGAAACTAATAATTATTCATAACAAAACAAAAAATATATAAACAAAGTACGCAGACAACAAAGAGTCTCAAAGATTTGTGCAGTTCAACAAAGAAAATGTCATCCGAGTCTATTGTAAAAAGAGCGAAGGCAGAAACTAATAATTATTCATAAAACTAGCGAAGGCAAAAAAGAGCGAAGGCAAAAAAGTTTTGTGCAGTTCAACAAAGAAAATGTCATCCGAGTCTATTGTAAAAAGAGCGAAGGCAGAAACTAATAATTATTCATAAAACTAGCGAAGGCAAAAAAGTTTAGCGAAGGGCGAAGGCAAAAAAGAGCGAAGGCAAAAAAGTTTAGCGAAGGCAAAAAAGTAAGGCAGAAACTAATAATTATTCATAACAAAACAAAAAATATATAAACAAAGTACGCAGACAACAAAGAGTCTCAAAGATTTGTGCAGTTCAACAAAGAAAATGTCATCCGAGTCTGTTTACAATGAAGAAGCACCTGAGGTTCGATCTCTCTTTCTTTCTCCCACTCACACACACTTTTCTCGAAGAGGCATGTCTGTTGCTGGCATTTATTATGTTTTTTTTTTTTTTTGATAAACATTTTTATTATGTTATTTATCTATTTAGATTTTGCTCACATGAATCATCAATTTTTCAATTTTTTTTGAAGTCAAAATTCGAGTTATGAATGAATAAAATGCTTAAATTATAATATGTGAAACAATAATATAATATTTATTATTATATAGTTAGCTATATATATAGAGAGAGATGGCTGCAATGAGCCATATCCTAATATCACATCCAGATCCCTTCGTAGCAGCACGTATGTAGCGTGTCAAGCCAATACTTTTATTTAAGTCTCCATAGTCCAAATTTTGTTGAAGTCTCTTCTCAAAATAAAGTTTCGATGAAGTCGCTGATAATTGGATGATAAACTTAATCGTTTGGTGATGGCTTACCGAGTAGCTCTCTCTTGCTAGAAGCTACCCAGGTAGCTTTTGTGCAAGCATGCTAGTGGAGGACTTAAGGTTGCTCCTTGGATTGTTTAAAAATTAGAAGCTGTGCTCTGTTTTAAGAACAAGAAACAGAGTGAAATTTAAGTTAACTAAATTTTCATAAAGTGTGAGTGAGGAGAGTTTTTGGTTAGGTGAAATTCCTCAGCCGTTAAGGATATAGTTTTTTGTTAAAGTTTTGATTAATGTTTAATCATCTAATTGGAATATTGGATAAACACTGCCATTTTTACCCAAAAATAAAATAGGTAGGTGTTGTAGTAAAGTATAAGTCTGTTCTTGATGTGATTATTTGTCTATTCTAATAGTCGTTATTATTTTAACCCCCACAAAGAACATCTTTGACGAGGATGATGCTTTGAAGGAGATTTTTGTGGGGAACTTTTGTTGATTAGTAATTGAAAATATTATGTTGTTCCACTAAACCTATTTTGGTAATCAGCTTTTAGATTCATTTACTGATTTAGAAAGGTTTTATTCTTTATATCATTAGGGTACACCTACGGTTGAAGTTATGGTAGCCAGAGACGGACTGACTGAGGAAATCCCAAGAGATGAGAATCAAGAGCAAATGGGGATGCATACTGACATAGCAGGTACAGGAGATGCGGCACAACCTGCAAGGATTCATTCTCTTAACTGGTTTTTACTTTCAGTAGTGTTCAACGTTGCTTTCATGGCTTGTTTGAGTTTCCTACTGGACCAGAAAGATTTCAACAATATTGCACCTGCATTCATGGCCTATAAGAAGAAATGGGCTTTCTTATCTCACTTAGGCTTCATCATTATAGGAAGTCCAATATGCTATGCGTTGTATGCAATCTTCATATTATTACTGAACAAAGCAACGGGGCGGTGGGTAGGTTTCTTGGTCAAACGGGCATATGTGCTTGCTCATGAAGTTGTGCTTTATATGATAAAGGATATAATTTTGGCACACTTGGTGTTTAGTTTGCATGGTTGTTACTTTATCTGTTTCATGAAATTTATGACTCCACAAGATAAGATGCAGTTGATTAAGGAATGCACTTTGGAGTTTGCTCGCTCTGCACTACGCTTCTCTTTTCATGGCAAATGGATGAGTGCTAGCTTCTTCCTTTTTACAGCTTTTATTGGATTCCTTGCCATGGTAAGTGGCTTCAGTTCCATCTCTTTTTCTTCTTTTTATTTATGTTGCATATATGGCTTGGGGTTTTGTCTTTTTCTTTTTTTTTTCTTAGTGAAATTGAAGTATGAAATCATTATTTTTTTCCGAAGGTGAATTTCAAACTGATGGAGAACCTACCCAATGCTGCGGGTGAAGTGGCTGACAACATCGCCGATCATAGTGGCTGACTAAATATGATACCGGTTTGTGTTTCTTCATATCATAAAGTACGCAGTCTGCATGTGTCTTGGTCCTCCTTATATGTATACTCTTATAGTCTTATATTGTCTCCCCCACTTGTTGTGCTGTGTTTTTACTTTTCCCTGTGTACAACTCTGAAGACATTCTTTTGGTGTGTTTATGGCCTTGTTTTTAGTAACTGACACTATTCTGAGCAGTAGCAAGGTTACATGTGTTGTATTCGTATTGTATATGTTGCCACAATATATGAATATTAAACAATGGAAGATCTTGAAATATTTGTTCTTTGCGCTATTGATTGGTAAGAATAGTTGAAATTCCAAAAAGGGCAATGTCTATCCACACCTGTTATACACACACACCTCTTCAGAAATTGTTCTGAATATTGTGACTAGTTAAAGAATTGTGCGCGTGTAAGAGACATTTTTCTTCCAAGAAACCACCAATCTCTGGTGTGAACCATCATTTAAAAAATATCATTTTACCAAATAAGAAATAATTAAAATTAAATTATGTATGGAAATAGTCTTATTTAAATTTCTTTTTATTTTTTTAGAAGAATATTTAATTTTCAATTGACTACAACTTTAATATTACTACTCTAATGTGATCGACTATTTTTTATCATTTTCATATAGATTAGAGTAGAGATTTGGAGAAAGAGTAGAGTAGATAAAAATTTACTCTTTCTAAATTAATAATAGATCAATGTTGCAAGTTCATTTTCAAATAGGGATAAATTTGTCTATTTTAATAATTTACTCTCCTCTCCATCTTAATTTTTAAAACGTCCAAATAAAGGGAAGGGTTAATTACTTCCTTCCCCCTCACTAATTTTAAAAACATCCAAACAAGGTGGAGAGGAACCATTTCCCTCCACTCTCCTCCCCACTACTCTCCTCCCCTCTACTCGGTGGCAGAGCCAGGAATGTAGTTTAGGGGGGGCAAGATTAAAATATAAGATTGAAAGTAAAAAATTAATCTAAAAAAAATTTAAACATGAATATTTAAAGTACGCAATATATCTGTGAATATTTAAACGTGACTCAATGACTTGAATGCTTTTAAAAACCTAGCTTGAATGCTTTTAAAAATGCAACAGAAACTTTAATAGCTTGTTTGGATGGAGGGGGAGTATAGGGAAGTAAAGTAAAGAGAGGGAGAATAAGTTAAATTACCTTATTTGGATTTTTTTAAGAGGGGGAGAGATTTGGAAGGGTTCTAATTACTTCTAACTCCTCATTTTTAATTCTCCAAAATTAGAGAGATTTTGAGGAAGAGTAGAACTTAGAAGTACTGAACCAAATGAATTATCAAATTTACCCTTACTATATTAACAAAATAACGAACTATGAAAAAGTTAATTATCCCCTCTTACTTAATTTTAAAAGAATACCGAGAGTCTTTTTTTTTTTTTTTTTTTAAGGGGAGGCGTGCTTTATACATTATTATATAAATATATATATATATATATATATATATATATATATATTTTTTTTTTTTTTCAGAGTTCTATTAGTATTAGGCTGCCGTGATTCCTATTCCTTATAGGCATATAGCATTAGCAGTATTTTTTTTTTTAATCATTACTAGGTGGGATCAATAGTTTTATATTAAAGTTACAGTAATTTTAGAGTTATTGTTGAGTTCTGAACCATGTAGCTAGCTGGAGGTTGTTCCCAATAAATAGAAAAGTTTTTTTTATCATTTGTGTAAGGGGGGCAAATAACACATTTCAGTTCAATGCATTATTATTATCGCATATTAGTAAAAAAAATTGAAAGTTCAGGGGGGTCACCCGCCCCTCTCGCCCCCCTTCCCTCCGCCCCTGCCTCTACTCCCCTCTACTCTCCTCCCTCTCTAAACTTTCAAACAAGCCATAAATGATATACAATCATTTTCATATAAACATACTATTTTTTTTATCACTCACAATTAACCATAACAAAGTTGTGGCAAGAGATCTATCACAAAAAATGTGTTCCAAAATTTAGGATGGTATATATATATATATATATATATATATATATATATATTTGTATCAGCCTCCTCCAAAAAGCTATTGGTAAGTCCATAATTCAATGATGCCTTATTAAAGTAGACCCACAATTTGCACATATGAGCAAACTTTACCAAATAAAACAAATGGTGATTTTGGGAATGGGGCTTAAAGTCTTTATCAATCTACACCATCTGCTATTACCCATGATGGGCTCTGAACACATTGATAGACTTGTCCTAACAACTGCTATGGATCCATTCAGCCCATATTGGGGTCACATAATGGACCTCTTGAGCTTGTGAAGATGGAAAAGATGGAAACGCTATTAATCTTAATTTTTACCCACAAAACGATATTCTACAATTCTACATCCAACTTTGCCGGCTTTTTTGCAAATTATCATAGCAGCATGGGGCGGACCATAGCTACACAAAGGTTCAAGGAAGGAGGTAATAGGCCACTTTACGGGCTTTAAAAAAGGCAGCAATTAATTCGGTACAGGTAATAACATCTTGGTCACAGTTATTACTCAACAATCAGCATATATACTCTTATAATACTTCATAAACCCATCGTAATCTCCAACAGGTATAGAGTTAGGATAAAACTTAGATACAATACCTTAACTATTGTTAGTTAGGTACCTCATTTAAAATTTAGCTACCTAGCACATTGTAAAAGCACATTCAAACACTCAGTGTGCGTTTGGATGTAGATTAAAATTATAAATTATTTTACTATTCAACTTATTTTTGCTACTATTCATAGGTCCCATTGCACTTTTTGACACTATTCATAGGCCCCACTGCACTTTTTGGCACTATTCATGGGTCCTACTGTACTATTTCAACTAACTTTTACTTTTATCTACCGTACTTTCAAGAATAAGTTTTCAATTTCAACAAAATAAATAGTATTCAAGCAGACCCTCGGTATAACATTTCAACCCAAACTCTTCTACATTTCCAAACATTTATATTGCTTTTGACACTTGATGAGCCTTGATGAAACTGTCCAACACAATTGATAGAGTCTCTAAATCATGGCTTACACCTTCCATCCTCATGTCACGCAATATTTCCATAACAAACTTAAAAAATTTCCTTCTTCCTAAATTCCCTTTGTTCACTACATTAGCAACAAAGTCAAGACTCAATTCAACAATTGACATTCTATTGCAGTTTTACCCTTCAATTTCTAAAGGAAAGTCCCCTCATAATTACTCTTCAGCAGTAAAAACCCATCAACCGCTCGAACTTCAACTACTTGTTTTGTGGGATTTTCAAAATATCTACTCTACTCCCTCTCAATCAAAATGGGCCCTAAATGGGTTTGGTGCTAAATAGATACAAGGGAATAGTAAAAGGTCAAATAGCTGGTCAAGAACGAAATGTTCCTTGGGATTTATTTCATTCTTGATGTGATTCAGTGATGGCCTAGAGTTGAAAATGGAAATGGAAATGGAAGTAATAAAGTTGGTGAAGAGAGGTGGTGGGAAATGGGAATGGTGCCTGGTTGTGAGATTAGGAAAAAAAATTTAAAATTTATTTTACCAAGAAATAAACACTTGAAAATGATTTTCTATTTTCATGTTAGTGACTAAACATTGTAAATTGAAAATATTTTCAGTCAAATATTTTACAACGAAACAAATGGAGCAAAAATGAATCAAAGTGTTGCACTCTTCTATAGATTGAGAGTTGATATAATTTAGGGAAAATTGAACTTTTTCATGGTAAATTATATCATGCATATTTACACTTTGCGTAATGAACTATCGAAATATACTATCGACCTCCCAAAGTTATAACCCCGCAACACTTAATCCCATGTCAATTATTTTGGGGTTAAGTCCAACAAACTTTAGCATTAAAATACCAATTTATCCTCTATCGTTTGTTACAAAGTTATAACTTTGGATAGTCGATCATGAATTTTTTTTTTTTTTGAAACCGAACCAATAGACATTCATTCATTCAAAGAAACAGAGTCCAAATACATAGCCTCAATAGCAGGAGGTGGAGTTTCCTCCATCCAAAACATGTCCCCATCAATAGACCTAGCATATCTAGCTAAGGAATGAGCAGCTAAGTTGGCTTCACGTTTAACACAAGAAAATGACTTACATCCGGAACTAGCAGCCAAAACGTGGATGTCCGCATAAACATTTCCCAGCCTAGAACGAAAAGCCCGTATAGAAGATAAGCACCTTATGACCGTGGAGTTGTCACCTTCAATCATCAGCTCCTCAAATCCGGTATCCACAGCAAACTCCAGCGCTCTCCGGCAAGCAAGTACCTCCGCCTCCTCGCTGTCCACCACACTCGGTCCTTTGGTCGACATAGCAGCCATAACTTCCCCCAGGTTGTTACGGATCACAGCGCCAAATCCAGATGAGCTTGTATCGAAAAACACAAGTGCGTCGAAATTCAATTTGTATGATGATCAGATAAACGAAGTCGGGCAGCCCAGAGAATTCATCTAAGAAATCTTTGGCTCTCTAATTTAGACGTCTAGGTTCTTGAATAACTCCTCCATGTACGATCGCATTATGTTGGTTCCAAATAAACCAAGATTGAACCCAGAAAAATTCTAACTCCTCATCCGTTAAACGGTTCTGCATATGCTCAACCAGTGCACCATATCATCCAAGCCAGGCACTCCTTTTTGCAGTCGGCGCGAACTACCAGCCCAGATATCTTGGGCTAACCCGCACTCCCACAAGACATGATACCCGGATTCCTTCGCCTGTAGGCACACTCCGCATCTGTCATCGTTAGAATTTTACGTCGAGCTAAATTAGACCGGGTAGGCAGGATGTCCATGCAAGCTCTCCAGCCAAAAATTTTAATTTTATTCGGGATCTTAAGCTTCCACAACTTCGCCCACATAGAACTACCCATCACCTCCCTTGAGCTTTCACCCAAATCAAGATCCCGCTTGGCTAATAATCTTGCAATGTGGTATCCCGATTTGACCGAGTAGTCCCCATCTTTGGTATGCAACCAAAAAACCATATCAGGCACATATTTACGACTTAAAGGAATACGGAGAATAGCCTCTGCATCAGAGCTATGAAACTTAGCCTCTACCATCACACGATCCCAAGTGTTCGTCCTCCAATCTATAAGGTCAGAAACTCTCCACTCCCATTCCTCCTCAACCGTGGATGAAGCACTGATTTGTGACATGATTCAGAATCCATTTGTCCGCCATAACCTTAATTGTAGCCTCATCTCCCACTCTCCAACAACAACCTCTTTTGAGAATTGGTTGGGCTGCCATCAAACTCTTCCACACATAAGAGCTATTAGGCACATCCATAGCCTCCAAGAAGGTGCAACGAGGGAAATACCGTGCCTTAAAACACCTGTAAAGCAAGGAGTCTTTATCTTGAATCAATCGCCACCCTTGCTTGGCAAGCATAGCCAAGTTAAAATCCTTCAAATCACGGAAGCCCATTCCACCCTCCTTTTTTGATCTAGTTAACACCCCCCCAATTTTTCCAGTGAATTTTCCTATCCTCCCAGGTTTGACCCCACCAAAACCTTGCACATAGAGCATTAAGCTCATTGCAAAGTTTAGCCAACAAAAGGAACACTCCCATAGTGTATGTAGGGATGGGTGAGCTACGCCTTTAATCGAACTTCTTTGCTTGCTCGAAAAAAAATTGCCTTCCCTTTCCAACCTTGCATCTTCTTCCAAACTCTGTCCTTCAAAAAAGAAAAGGCTTGATACTTTGATCTACCAATAAGAGTAGGCAGCCCCAAATATGATTCGAACCTGTTCACCTCCTTGACCCCTAACATATTTTTTATGAAATCTCTTCAGTCACCATCTGTATTATTATTGAAATAAATAGATGATTTCTCAAAATTTATACATTGGCCAAAAGAATCTGCATAAAGCTGGAGAATATCTGTCACACACTGCACTTTCTCCCGAGACGCTTTGAGAAAAGTAGAGAGTCATCTGCAAAAAGGAGATGGGAAATCTAGGGTGCACTTCTACAAACCGCCACTCCAGTAAGTCGCCCCTCCTCTTCTCGCTCTCTCTAGCTAGCAAAGCCGAAAACCCCTCTGCACACAACATAAATAAATAGGGCGACAATGGGTCACCTTGGCGAAGACCCCTGGATGGTGAAATTCTTCCATAGGCTTTGCCATTGATACACACCGAGAAAGAAGGTGTAGACACACAAAGACATCACCCCTGTCTATCCAAGCATGGGGGAAACCCAACCTGGTCATTATGCCCTTCAAAAAGTCTCATTCAACTCGATCATATGCCTTGCTTATATCCAACTTCATAGCTAAAGAACCTTTCTTGCTTGATCTCCTACAATGCATAGCATGCAAGGTCTCATATGCAACAAGGACATTGTCGAATCGTCCGCACTGGTACAAAAGCACTTTGAGAGGGAGCAATCAACTAAGGAAGAATCTGTTTCAATCTGTTAGCCATAACTTTAGAAATAATTTTATAAATAACGTTACAAAGGCTAATAGGCCTAAAATCAGACATTCTTTCAGGAGATTTCACTTTAGGGATAAGGATGATATAAGTAAAATTAATATCGGGAAGCATAGAACCGTAATTCGTGAAATCTAAAACATTTGCAATCACATCATCACCCACTATATGCCAATATTTCTGGTAAAAAAGAGCATTCATACCATCCGGTCCAGGCCCCTTTGTTGGTCCCATCCGGAACAATGCCGCTTTCACTTCCTCCGCACTATATTCCCTGGACAAGGTTTCTTGCATATCGAGGTCACCTTTTGTTGCACCGCATTGAGACATTCCTCCATTCTTTGGCATGTACCGATCGGAAAATATTCTCAAAATCCTCAATTGCCACACCTACAACCCTCTCTGGTTCCTCCACCCAGTCATTATTCTGATCTCTAACCCCATGGATGAAATTTCTCCTCCGCCTTTGAGAGGCTTTGGAGTGAAAATACTTAGTGTTTCTGTCTCCATGCTTCAACCAAGAGACCCTTGACCTTTGTGCCCAGTAAATTTCCCGCTTAAGTAGCAGGTCATCAAGACTTTTACTTGCAGCCAGGAACTCATCTCTATTCTCCTTTGTTGGGTCAGCCATGCTCAACTCCTCAACCCTTTTTTAGATTCTCTTAATTTCCACCTCATCCGGGTGGGTTTTAGAAACACCCCAAGCCTCGCAAACCGAACCACACTTGCTGATTTTCTCCTTAACTCCCAAAGAACCCGGTTCCATGTTTTCCGCTAGCCTCCATGCCTCCCTAATGACCATCTCACAATCATCCTGGGTCAACCAAGCCTCTTCAAACCGGATTGCTCTTGTGTTTCTACCCCGATATCTCAGTATAGACCGAGCATGTAGCAAAACCGGTCTATGATCGAAGCATGAGAGAATAGATGAGTGACCAAGCTTTCTTGGAATTTTTCCCTCCACCCCGTATTAGCCACCACTCTATCCAACCTCTCCTTAGTGTTTTCCAACCCCGGTCTTTTGTTATTCCAAGTGAAAGGATAACCCACAAAACCTAAATCCGCTAATCTGCAATCATCCAATGTACTACGAAAATCATCCATTTGTTTAAACGGAGGGGGAAATCTACTTTGTTTTTTAGAGGAGTTGAGAATAGCATTAAAATCCCCTACACAACACCACGGACCATCAACAAATGACTGTAAATGCTTGAGAAGATCCCATGATTTATGTTTCTGACTTACTTCAGGCCAACCATAGAAGCAGGTAAGCATCCATGCAAAACCATCCTCCTCAACAACTCTAGCTAGGATATGGTGTTCAGTGAAATTAATAACTTCCAGTCTAACCTCGTCTTTCCAAATAAGAGCCAAGCCTCCTCCCCCAGTGGGCTTCTTCACAATAACTTATTCTGAAAAGGTAATTCTTTACAATGATACTCAAAACCATCTCTGTCTAGGTGTGTCTCCATTAAGAAACACACTTTGGGAACATGATCCCTCACTATTTTGTGAAGGCCGCAAACCTGTCCAAGAGTTCCCAAGCCCTTGGCAGTTCCAGCTTAAAAGTTTCATTGTGCTCGGCAAGGATGTACCGCACCCCGCCGTTTCATTGTTTTCTTCCTCTTCCTGCGATCGTCCACACTTCCCACACTTTTCAATATTTGCTGAATCTGCTACAAGGTCAACTTCCTGCACTCCTCTCTTGCCCAACAACGGTTTGCTAGTTACTTGTTTAATCATGCTCGGCCCACACTCCATCCGAACTAGTCTAGTCCAAGTGGGCTTTGGTTTTGAACCTTGAAGCCCATTCTGCATGTTGGAATCCACGTGAGAATCATCAAACCTATTAGTCACCCCGTCCACTTGATTCGGTGCCAGCTCATTCGACAAAATCCCTTTGCTAGGAATAAACTTCTCCGCCTCAAGAATCAAACCGATGGCCCACACCCTTCCATAACAATTCCTTCCGTTGCGGCATCAACCTCCACAAAATCCGGAGAATTTCCAGAATTTACTTCCTTTCCAAACCCATAACCGTTAGCCACAGTAGGGTTCGCCTGGTTTTTACTTCCGCCGCCGCCCGCTCCAAGTTAACCTCTCCAGCCCCGCCTTCATTCCTGTCACCGCTATGCTTGTTGAATCCCATTCTCACCCGCGAACGAGGCCGACTCCTCGCTGATTTCATCCATTCACCATATTGGCATAACACTTCACTCCCATTTTTGCTTCGTGCGTAGTACTCAAAGACAAGATGTTTTGGTCGTGGCCCAGGAGTCCACAAAAATGGCAAAACAGGGGAAGATGCTCATATTTGTAACTGACCCAAGAACGTTGTCCGTCCGACCCTCCTATGAAACCACCCCGTCTCAATGGCTTTGATAAAGGGACAGCAACCTTAACACGCACAAACCGGTTCTCGCCCTTCCCTCACCTTTCATTTTTCCACCCCGACTACCTCCCCCAATCTACTCCCAATCTCGACAAAGAACCTTGGATGAGGACATGTCAAAGGGTGCCCCCCAGATCTGTATCCAAAAGGCCACCGACTCAAACTTCACGTTCGCCGCAGTCATGCCGAGCCGCCATCTTCGCAAAGATGAGCACTTGATTGTCAAAAGACCAAGGACCCTCGTTCAAAGATCTGTCCAAGTCAAATTCACGGCTAAACTTGAATTGGAATAGGTTAGAACCTACTTCAATGATTTGCACCCCTTCTTCCGGACTCCATGCCCGCCTTAACGTGTTTTGTGCAGCCCGTTTATTGAACGGTTTGCATGTGAGGAATTTACCAACCAGACCGAGGGCACAACTCTCAATTTCCTCCTTTCGACCCTCATCAGATATGGTTATCACTTCTTCTTCTTCCGTTGTCGCCCTCATATTCTTGAATCCATTTATCACCTCATTAGCCATGATACGACAGAACCTATCCACGTAAAAGAAAAAGGAAAAGACAAACCCTTAGCGGACTAAGGGATGGAGATAACTCGCACTTAGTCGAGAGAGAGAGCTCCTACACGAGGAGAGACTAACTTGAACTGTTTTTAAGTCGATCATGAATTTTGATAGTTCAGGAGACAAAATGTAAAATAAGGTATAGTTTACAATGTAAAAGTGTAAACCGATAGTATAAGGCAAATTGGCCTTTAATACTACATTCTTGTAGACTTAACATCAAAAAAAATGGCTAGTGTTTGCATTCAATATATATTCACATTTCATGGACTATACGGAGTTATAATTGTTGGTTTCCTCCTTGGCCCGATGGCCTTTTCCATATGTTTTTTGTTTTGTTTTGTATGTGTAGGGATGGCAATGGGGTGGGGTGGGGCCAAAGGATGGGGTTTTCGTCCCCGCCCCACATGGTTTTGTATTGCTTTATCCCCGCCCCGCCCCGCATGATGGTTTTAAAGAAATATCACAAATATTAATTAAAAAAAACATATATGTGAATATTTATTCATTCAAATCCTTCTATTATTATTTAAAGGAATATAACAAATATTAATTCTAATTGCTAGATTGGTTGTACGTTTGAATGAATAATTCTATAAGTAGTAGCTGTTTTTATACGCCAAAATTGGCTTTATGCATTTGATGTTACTATCCTCATTTTTTTTTCCCCGTCAAATATAACTTTTTATTGTGCCTCAAATGCACAAGATCGCTTTATGCACTTGACATCGCTATTCTTCATCAAAGATAACTTTGTCTTGTCACTCTATTTATTGTGTTCAAACCTGACTTGTTACGATCCATCTTCAAACTTTCTTTGTCAAATGTTCCTTACTATCGTGCCTCTAATGCATCATTGGTGTGAGGATCTTCTTTGCCTCTAATGCATCATTGGTGTGGCTATCTATATTCCGAATTTTACTCAAATACGCAATATTGCTTATCAATATCCATCTTCCAACTTTTATCCATAAAATTAATCTTCCTTTAATGTCTTATGCCTCCTCAAATGTTCAAATCATGTTGCTATCCATCATCCCATATTCTCATTCTTACTCAAATCCTACTTTGTACACTTTAACTTAAGTAAATAATGCAATGTAGCTTGTGCTACACCTTTGATAAATTACTATGAAAATGTATGCATTAAAGGGGGTTTGCCATTTATGGCTATAAACTACTTGACAATAAAATCTTTTGATTGATTGGATCTATTGAAACGCATTTGAATCAGTTCATTGATCCACTCCTTCAACGAATTGAAATTCATTTGAAATAGTTCATTGATCTGAAAGGAATTGAAATGAGTTTTTTTTTTTTTTTTAAATTAATCGGAAGATGTTCACATAATATAGCTTGTAAATATTTGTTTCTCATAGCTGTTTCTTATATATTTCGTGAGGTAGATAAGGTGAGTTGTACTCCCATCATTTTTAAAATTTAATGAGTTTTGGCTTTTTTCCAATTTCTCATATAACATAGATACCTTATACTCTGATGGCAAAATTTGTGGATAGCGTTGTTAACCACGCCACCCATAACTCTCACGTTCAACTTTAATTGAATAGCATCATGACAGCACATTCAACTTTAATTGAATAGCATTATGATTTATGAGAGCAATTTAGGCAAATGCTTTTATAGTTCACAATAACACAAACTCCTTGATTAGACTTTCATTTTTCATTAATTATTGTATGTTTCTCGTGAAACGTGAGAATCACCGCCTAATGGGTTAAGAGCATTCACATTAAGAATGCTAAAATTGCTAAAAAGCCAAATTTAACATCCAACACACAAAAATACCCACTACTTCAAAACTCTCAAATGCCAAAATTTTTAACACTCAGTTACCATGGGCTATTATCTATAAGAGCATACACAGTATATGTTCTATAAAAAATGTCATTTTGACACCAAAAACCTACTTTAATATTTTACCACATCATTTTACAACATCCCATTTATCAGATATTTTATCATTCAATTCTATACATTAAAATAATATTTATTATACATTAAAATAATATATTATCTCCTCCCTATCATCACCATCAACAACAACGACACATCCACAGGTCTTTGCAACAATGGCCACCAACAGCAACAACACCGACCAGCCACCAGCAACACAAACCCACATCCACCAACGCCATCTTAAAAAAAAAAAAAAAAAAAACACAACGAGAGAGATTAGCACAACCACAAATCTCAAACCCATCGGCACCATCCCAAATCTCAAATCCACAGCACCATCCCAAAATCAACCAACCACCGCAAGAGAAAGAAGAGAGATTCGGCAATGTGCGAGATGGTGGAGGGCGAGATCGGAGAGACCTAGATGACCCGGACAGCGAGATGGTGGCGAGCGAGATCAGAGAGACCTGGACGGTGAGACAACAGCAAGCGAGATCAAGCAGAGTTTGACAAAGGCGAGATTGAGATCGATAGGCGACACAACCAACTCCACCACCCAAACCCAAAACTCAACCAACAACTCGCCAAAAACCCCAACCCAATCGACCCATCTACTGTCTCAACCAATCACAACCCAATCCATAGCTCTCTTGCTCGATAAAGAGAGAAGAGAGAAGATTTTTGGGTTTGATTTGAGGTGCAAAGAGAGAGAGACATTTGAGGTTGAGGGAGGAGCTAGGAATCTGATTTGAAGAGGAAGGAACACCGATTGGGAGAGAGAGACAGATCGTGAGGAGAGAGAACAAATAAATTAAAGAAGTGAGAGGAGAGAGAAAAGTTGAATAAAAAAATAGTAAACGCAAATGCCATTCTCGTCCGCACCATGGCAAAATGCAATGGTACTATTCAATGTTGCAAAAATTTGACACATTTAACACATTTGATAAAACTTCATTTTTAGTGTTTTATGTGCCAAATGTGTCATATTATAGCATTTAGCACATTTAAGAGCTCTGTTGTGGATGCTCTTAGCTTATCGTAGCAATAAGAGCACACTCATCAAAGATTTCAAAAAATTTAGCATTTAGCATCTCAAAAGTCTATGTAGACATCAAAATTTTATGATGCACTCACAACTGTCAATTGTTCATGATCAAATATTTGTGAACAAATTAATCTCCAATTGATGACGTGGATAATCAGCAAATGAAATCAAGCCATGTGACAACATCAAATGAAGAAAGCCATGTGGCAACATCGGAAGAAAAGACTCATATGAAAAGCTCTTATTAAATGGAAGACTAAATTAAATTCATAATTAACTCTTAATAAATGTTGAGAGAAAATTCCAAATCAAATGCTATTGAGTTGCTTATAAATAGAGGTTTCTCATATGAGAAAAATAGGACAGAAATTTAGAGAGAAAAAGCCTACCGACATTCTGTCAAAATAGAGAGTCATCTCTAAGTCCAAAAGAGCACTCTTTCTCCCTCAAAAATCAACCTCATTCCTACTTCTTCAAATCATAGTAGGGATTTTCATTCAATTTAAATCAAGATCAAACCAACGGCACTCAACTTCAAATCAAAACTCAAATACATCCAATCACACATCTAACTTGGAGACATCAAAGTACAATTCAAGATCAAGCTTCATAGCCCTTCAGATTGTAAAGTTCTTTGGAGATTGAATCAGAGGAGTTTTATTGTATTTTTTCATTGTAAAGAGTCATACAGAGGATTGTACTCACATATATACAGATCAATATAAATTGATTATTTGTTACACTATTTCGTGACCGTGTGATCTACCTTTTATGAAAATTGTGTATACAACGTACTTTATCAATTTTAACAACTTACTTTATAATACACCCAACATCAAAGATTTTATATTTAAAATATTATTTTTTTAGTTATTTTTTATCCTCAATCTCATCTCTTCCACTACCAACAAACGCACCGCCATTGCCAACACCCACCGCCACCACCGCCCACGCCCACAACCTCAGCCCCCAACCAACAAAATCAAAAACTAAAACACAATCCCAAAACCAAATCAAGACCCAAAATCAAATCAAACTCAAACCCACACCCACACCCACCGCCACTAGCCACCACCGCCACAACCACAACAATCACCGCCATCATAATCACAAGCCCAAAACCATAATAGCATCCACCACCAAGCCACTACCTGCTGTAAAATCAAAACCCAAGCCACTACCTGTTGTAAAATCAAGACCCAAAATCAAATCAAACACAAAACCAAACTAAAAATCCCTTATTTTCAAACCTTAACAACCAAACCCATATTAAAAAAAAAAAAAAAAAAAAAAAAAATCTCATTTTTTCAATTCCTAAACCCACCCTAGCCTCTCCAATGACCACCACCCTAGCGGCCTAGCCTCCCGGTCTCAACCCTAGCCAAGAACACCGACCACGCCGACTCAAGAACATCGACTCAACTTGATCTGAATGCCGACTCAATCTTGGGTTTTTGGGTTCAGCCATAGAAAGAAGAGAAGAGCTTGGGTTGAAGGAGAACCAAGAAGAAAAAGGAAGAAAAAAAGAAAAGAAAAGAGGTAGCATGATGACTAACGAGGCATGGGTTGAGGGAGAACCAGAAGAGAGAAAGATGAAAATGCGTGTGAGAAAGAGAGAATGAGAGATAAGGCATGTGTGGGGATAAAATATAATATTTGGGTTTGACACTTAGCTATAGTGTTCTGCTAGAGATAGCAACGCATTGTAGCTAGGTGTCAACAAATTTAGCATTTGCCTTCTTTGATAGAGCACGTTTTTTTGTGCTTGGAGCTATAAAAATAGCATATTAGAGCATTTACAACCTTTGATGAGAATGCTCTAATATTAAACTAAAAATTATTTTTTTATTCCAACGGTCTCTTTTTCTCTCTCATCTCTCACTTTTCACTTCTCTCTTCTCTCTTTCTCGTGTCTTCTATTTCTCCCTATTTCATAGCTTAAGCTCCTCCCTTCCAAGGCCGAACCTCCATGGACAATCTCCACAAGCATGCCACCACTCGCCACCACCACGACAGGAATCTCAAGGCCAAACTCTCTCTTCTCTCAAGCTCTTTCTATTTTCCTTTTTTTTTTTTGGCTCCTTATTTGTTTGATTAGTGGGTTTAGGAATTGAAAAAATGAGATTTTTTTTTATTTTTTATTTGGGTTTGGTTGTTAAGGTTTGAAAATAAGGGATTTTTAGTTTGGTTTTGTGTTTGATTTCAAAGTGGGTTTGAGTTTGTGATTTGCACTCCGTTTGTTTTAATGTAAAATATTTTCAAATGTAAAATATTTTACATGTAAGAGTCTATTTGGATACCGTTTATTGCTGAAAATTGAAAATTTATTGCTGAAAACACTGTAGCAAAATAATTTGTAAATGTGTGAATAGTGCCATAGGACCTAGTTTTAAAGAAAAATTTGCGTTTTTCTGTACTTGCGGATCCCATGAACAGTGCACAAGACCCAGGGAAAAAATGCCAAACATAGACATGGGTTGTTTTCAGTGCAATCCAAACTCACACTAAATATTTTACTTGTAAAATATGTTCTTGTAAAACATTTGCAAGTGTTTGGCAAGTGTTGTGACCTTAAAAATTACAAATATAAATCAACCACCACATATCCAACCACCACCAATCATTGCAACAATATACCCATTGTAATCCCATTCCATGAGCCACCATCATCTACCCAAATACCCAAGAGCCGCCATAATCACCACCAATCACCAAATCACCACCAACCATTCAAAAAATAGCCATTGAAACCACCACAAGCCACCACCAAAGATTCAAAAAACCGCCACCAACTACCAAAAAGAACAACTACCAACCACCAAATCATCACCAACCACTAAAAAAAAAAAACACCAACAACCCAAAAATCCATATTGGAAAGGCAAAGACACCCATAAAATCAAATCAAAAACCTGAAAAGAAAACCCATGAACAAAGAATCTAATCTAAAAATCCAACAACCCAGCAAATCTAGTTGCGAGATCGAAATAGCCACCTATAAGACCAAAGCAACCACCAAAAACCCAAGCCGCCACTCAGCAATCAAATCCCGATGGACTTCGTGAGAGAGACAAGAGGAGGGAGAAGAGTGTAGAGTCGGTCGGTGGGTGGTGCCACGATTGGGTGCGTTTGTCGGTGGGTGGCACTTGTCGATGGGTGGCGACGCTGGTGGGTGGTGCCGATCGGTGGGTGAGAGAAGTATCGGGTTGGGATGTGAGAGAAATTTGAGAGGGAAAGGTAACGTGAGAGTGTCGGGTGAGAGTTAGAGAGCAATTGTAAAATATTTTACCAAAATTTTAAATGTAAAATATTTTACAAAAATTTGCCTAAGGTGATTTGATTGACTGAAAATATTTTACTTTTGACTAAATATTTTACTGCAAAACAAACACAGTAAAATGTGAAAATATTTTTTTGCAAATATTTTACATCTGTTAGGGTACTTTTTTTTACACCTAATTTTATTTGAGTATCACCTATTTATTTTCAAATACCACTAATAAGTTATTGGGTTTTCCCAAATTTTTTTTTTTGCTTTATTATTATGTTAATCACAAATGTTTCATATCTCATTATCTAAATTGGGTTATGATATAAACTATCACAAAAAGCCGAAAAACTCATATTTTATCCAATTTTATTATCATTATTTAGCTAAGTCCAAAACCAGCCCTATGAGCTCAATACACACATCCTATTCTATTTAAAGCCCAAGAATGTCTATGCTTGACAATATTTGAAGAGCCCATGATTCAAGTCCATGGCAAAACAATTTTATCAATGGAATTCAAATCCATAATCAAAGCCCATGATTTAAACCCATGGAAATTTATTTATCCAAAACCCAATTCACATTGGCAATATTTAAAACCCAATTTTCATTGGCAACATCAAAGCCCAATTTTCATTGGCAACATCAAAACTCAATTCTCATTGGCAATATCAAAACTCAGTTCTCATTGGCAATATTTAAAACCCAATTCTCATTGGTAATATCAAAACCCAATTCTCATTGACAATATCAAAAGCCCAGTTTACGTTGGCACTATTAAAAGCCCAAGCTAACTACTCGGCATTATTTTATCAAAAGCCCGAGGTTATTAATACTCGGCAAAATACCATATCATAATTATTTCACTTAAAAGTCCAATAATGAACAATACTTTAAATTCTTAAACTTATTATTACTATAATATTACAAGCTCATGGAATTTATGAATCATCTACTCTCAAAACCCATGACGATCATTTTATAAAAACCCATGAAAAGTTGTGATTATTAGACCCATAACATTTATTTATTTCATATTATAAACTCATGTTCATTATCTATCTTACATCACAACATTCATAATATTTATTACCAAAACTCATGGTAATTATTCATCCTACATGTCTATTATGATTATTTATAGAGAAACTCATGAGAATATCACATTATTCCATTATAGTGGTTGTTATTGTATTTATTTAAAATCCATGGTAAATATTATTCTTAAGAAAAATATTGGAGGTCATTATTTAAAAAGTCCAAAAGAAAATATCATTTACAAAGTAATCTATAGCAAAAATTATGAGAAACTATACGAGTTGTTATTTAAAGCCTATGGAAATTAATGCCCAAAATCTATCATAAATGTTTATTAAACCTCATGAATTCATTTTATTTCTGCTAACAAGTAAAACCCATGAGGAGTAAAAAAACCTATGGCAAAGCATGTCTTTAATGCCCATTTTGTAGGCCCAAGAATCTTATGGGATAGGGAACAAGCCCAAGCAAAGAAATGGCCATGTGGCCCAATTAAAAGTGCTGAAATGGAGCAAAGTTCCAACCCAAAAAGGTCCCCAGCAAGAAGAGAATTGAAAGTGGGCAACCAGCCCTTGTTCATCCCTAACCAAAGTACAGCTAAAAGCCCCTACAAGAGAACCAAGTCTTTAAGGATGAACTAGGGGCTGACCCATCGCCTTTTCTGTCACCCTCTACCTGACGTGAACAGTACCCAAGGGTTATGATGTCAATTGAAGTCTAAAGGGTGATGGAATTCTACTATCTTTCTCAAGACTGTACCTCCAACGGAAGGGGAGCTAAAACCAAGTTATCCAAATTTCAATAAATTGATGCTATAAATGTCAAAAACGTTCAAGACATGATTCATGTGCCAAACCCATGAATCCTAAAGAGGAAAATTTGGGAACATGTGGTTTGGAGGGCATAAAGGGATCTCTAGCGGAACCCTCTGAAGTGGACTTAAACTATGACACCTGGCTTGGGGTGTTGAATCCTACTTCTTAGGGTCCAAATCTCAATTGTAGCACTAGGATTCTTCCTTAATACTTGCCTTAATCCCATTGGCTGAACACAATCTCATCAATCTTAGCATTTAATGCAAGATTACCCCAAATACTACCCATGTGTGACATTGCCCAAAGAAGCAAAACAGTCCTAAAAGCAAATCTCCCATTTTTAGGCCAAATCCAGGTTATTAATTGAGTTGACCTGCTCCCTTGAATCAGACCTACATTTTTTTGGATTCTTGTTAATTAATGCTTCTCCAAACTCCATTATAAAAGCATAAGCACCTCAGCCCACAAACACACAGCTACTCCCTCCGAAACTCTTGATTTGTTTGCCATTTTGTTTGTGGTTTAGCTCTCCTTAAGCTCACCACTCACTAAAGCCTTAACCTGAGTATTAATCCTATCCCACTCACTCAAAACAACTCATATTACCCCATTCATGCCTTATGCACACATACTTACCAAAATCTTAGTTTAATACTTGCTTGACCGAGCTGGGATCTCTCTCTCCCTTCATACCATGCCAAATAACTCCTTCTTCATCACCATGCAACCACTAATATTTACTTATTGTTTTACTATGGGAGGCTATAATGTATTTAAGACTTTTTGGAATTTTTTCTTCATATTAATGTAATGATGGCTGAGAGTCTTGTGGATCCTATTGAACAAAATACACAAGAATTTCTTGAAGTTAATACTTTATTAAATTATTTTATAATTGAATAGAAATTACCACTAGAGGGCTGATTTGAATTATGATGCTATAAAAGGACTAATAATATAACAAACTAACAATAGTAATGTGTTTATTGGGCTTTATTGTTGTCTTCTTGTTAGGATGCAGCCTCTATCTTTTACTTGGGTGGGCTTACATGACACCAAAAGCCTTTGGGCTTTATTTCAAGAGCCCATCGTTGAGTTTCGGTTTAGGTACCTCATCTTCTATTTGGAAACATCAATATTTTCCCCTTAACAATGTCAAAACAAATGAAGCGTTGATTTTGGGTTTGTGATTTGGTTTTGGGTTTGTTTTTGTTTGTGATTTTGGTGGTTGGGGGTTGAGGTTGTGGGTGGTGGTGGTGGTTATCGCAGTGGGTGTGGGCGGCGTGTGGCTGGTGGTAGATTGGTAATGGGTGTGGGTAGCAGCAATGTGTTGGGTTTTGTAGTGGGTTTCGGTGGTGGTTGTGGTTATGGGTTTAGGCGGTGGTGGTGGGTTGGGTTTTGCAGTGGGTTTCATAGTGGGTTTTGGTAGGTTTTGCAGTGGGTTTCAATGGGCGGTGGCAGTGGGTTGGGTTTCTAATGGTGGTGGTGGCTTGAGTTTTTTGATGGTGGCGGTGGATCGTAAGTGGTGGCTTCCGTGTTTTTGTTTGGGAGAAGAGAGATACACCGAGAAAGAGAGAGGAAGAGATGTAGAGAATAAAAAAAGAATAAAGAAAGTATATTTTAATGAAGTGGTAAAAAATATAAAACCTTTGATGCTAGGTATATTATAAAGTGTGATGTTAAAATAAATAAAGTAGTGTTTTAAGATGCTAAATGTTATATTTTTTAGCATTCTTGATGTGAATGCTTTAAATATGAGTCTCAAAGAAATGGCTTAATTAAATAAATTTTATATTATAGATCAAGGGTTTTGCATTGGATTTGCTAGTTATTTATTTACAAAACAAAAACAAAACTAAAAACAACAATTTATTTCATAAAAACGCTCCCCTTACATGACAACAAAACAAATAAATAATTACAATATTTCTTCTCCTAGTTACATTATAAGAAAAGTTGTGTAATCTTTACTTATAGTTACATTATTACCCAAAAAAAAATACAATTATATAGGAAGACATAATATTGAACCCTAGATACAAGATCAGGGGCTAGGTTACAAGATGAAATGTGTTTGATGTCCATCTTGCTTGACCTAAATTTGTATTCTATAAATTCATTGGACTTTCATGTCATGATTCATGCAACTCATCTAAGCATGTTATTTTTTTTTTTAGAAGAAGCTAACCATGTTATTTAAAGCATAACAAACTAAAAATAAAAATATGGAAAACTCATTCAATGAACAATGATTTTTCTCATAAGCATGTCTACTCTTCATATAAACTATTAAACCATATTTTGATTATTACATTATTTCATATATATATATATATATATGTATGTGTGTATGAGAGAGAGATATATATCTTTGAAATTACTTTGATCATTTCAAGTCATGCAAGTTGTGTAAAATTGTAAAATCATACAAAAACTTTGCATCATGAACATCTTATTTGACATGCCAAAAAGCCTAAACTACACAAATTAATTACATTCCTTTTTACCTCCGACACGTGGCACATCACAAATCGTTCCATTGCGAGGTTTGTAATAGTTTCAAAGCAGAGTGTAGAAAGGAAGCTACCCGGCCGCTCAGTCAAAATTCCCTCAAAATCCAATTCCCGCCAAAAACCCCCCAAAATACCAAAAGGTCCAAAACACATATATATATACACAAAACCCATCATCACAACCCAACCCTCATCACAACACACACACAAATGGTCTCTGCAACTCCAACTCCTCCAGGTCCAGACCCAAGCATCAAGAGCCCTAAAAATGTGTACCACATCGGAGGCATCCAAGTCGAATTCCCGTACCAGCCGTACGGGTCGCAGCTCGCGTTCATGGGTCGGGTCATCTCGACCCTGGATCGAGCCCAAAGAGAGAACCACTGTCACGCGCTCCTCGAGTCCCCGACCGGTACCGGAAAATCGCTCTCGCTTCTCTGCTCCACTCTCGCTTGGCAGCAGAGCTGTAAATTGAAGAACCAGTTCGCCAATCTCACTCACTCCAAGCCCAATCCCGAGGCTTTCACCGATCCTCTCGCTCACGGTGGCGGATTTGTTCCAGAAGTGGAACCCTCAGGTACAACAACGATTTTCAAGATTGATTTTGAAAGTTTTAGCCTTAATGCGCTAGGGTTTTAAAGACAGTGAGAATTTAGTTCTTAACTTTTAGGTTATTGGATTTTGTGGTTGATGAATTTTGATGGTGGAGTTTAATTTATGAAATGGGGCAAACAGTCCCTTGATCGGTGTTTCTATTTCAATATTTGATGTGCTATGAAACTGGCATTGTGATTTTTATTAGCTAATGCGGGGCCGGAAAATTTGGACCCAACTCAATCTGCAGCAAACAACAAGAATCAAAAGAAAAAGGCAGCACCCACCATATATTATGCATCGTAAGTTTTATTCTATTGGTTTGCGGTTGGAAGCTTCTATTTTTCTATTTGTGTTGTGTTGTGTTGTTTATTTAGATAGTTTGCTTTTGAAAGTAATGAGGATTGTTTTTGAAACTTCACATGAAATCCTAGTAGTTATTTAGTTTACTGATACTGCAGTTTGTGCCACTAGAAGCGTTTCAGTTTTCAAATGTACTTTCATATGTTAGACTGAGTTCAATTATTTATTTAGTTGTATGTTTTGTTTTTGATATTGTTCTTTGATGTTGAGATAGGGATTACCTATCTTCTCATGTAGAGTTATAGTTACAATTTCATGGAGCAAAATTGATTCTATAGCTTTCGAGATTCTAATTTGAAACTGTCTGCAATTTGACATCGATCATTTCTTCTTGTCATTGTTATCAATGATTCAGTCAAAACATAAAATTTAAGGATTTGGGTTTGTACATTAATTATCTTTGTCTTTACCTTTGAGTTGCATTTGAATCTGAGAATTTAAAATCAAGGGATTCAAAGCTGGCATCTCCTCCCCTTATATATCAGGTGGAGGGTGATGTTGTCGGTTCAAGACCCATCGGGTGTGTGTGTAACTTAACAACAAAATTGGAACAACACATGATGCATTTGAGTTTGAGGATTTGTTCTAAAAAAACATTTGTGTGTTGTGAATTTAAAAAATATCTTACGTTTAATTATTTCAAATTCTCATATTAATGAGGTTTAAATTCATTCATGAAATTCGTCAATAGAAAAAACTGGTGCTTGTCATATTGTATTCAAGCCATTAAAACTAAAAAATTGAAGTCCAAATTGTTTTCTCAAATTTTTTTAACTAAATAATGCTTGAAGTATTTGAGAAGTTTGAATGAAGATTTTACAAATTCATTTGTATTAGAACTTTTTTTTTTTTTTTTTTGGTTTGGTATTGTCATATTTTGAATTCCATAATGGTTACAAACTGTTTTTTGTTTATTTAAGGAGGACACATTCACAAATTTCTCAAGTAATTCGTGAATATCGAAAAACTGCTTACCAGGTCCCAATGGCTGTTTTGGTAGGTTTATCTTTTCCTTGTCAGTTCATGCTTAGTTTGGAATCATTTCTCATATATATGTATCTGATAATTAGTTTGAGTTATCATGCTTCTCAAATCCCTAGACATTGTATGAAGGAAATTTGTGTGATTATCTACCCTCATTGTAGTGTTTAGTCTATTTCCTTGAATATGATCTTTCTGTTATTCCAATAGAAGTATTATCATTTGTAAATTGATCATTTTTCCTATCAGGAGGGTTTTTATTTTTTCAATGATTATGTCAATTGTAAGCATTTTATATGGATATTTCTTATGCTTGACAGTTGCATGCATTTGGCCAAATAGGTCTTTGAATCTATTAATTGAACAAGAGTTAGGTTCAAGTTACACCTAGTGAAACTCTTGTTTATAGTAAATTCAATTGATATGAACAAATAGAACATGTTATTCAATGGTAGGATTTTCAAAATATTAATTCAATAAAAAGTTATTTAATGGTTTAATATTAATACATAAGGTATAACTTGAAATCTAGTCAATTAAACAAATATTGTTTTTGCTTTTTAAAAATATTTAGGATCATTTGGATTTGTCCTATTTTCTTGTTTTTACAGGTCAAAATATCATTTGATTGGCTTCTCTTCTATATTGTCCAAAGCGCAGCCAAGTGTAATTAACAATATGGTTGAAATTGGATGGATAAGCTGGAGTACATTCTAAGCTTTTAAACACTTTATGGGATTTTTTTCTCTTTATTTCCTATTGTTAAGTGACCATTCCAAAACCAACTTTTTTTTTTGCAATAAAGATGCATTTTTGGATGGTTATTTAGTTATCTTTGGATATATGGGGTAGAATTTGCATTCTTCTATTCCATAGGGGCAAATAGCTTTTTTGAACAAGAATCTTTTTGAATAATGTCTCTTGTGTGTACTCTTGATTTTGACTCTCTCTCTCTCTTCTCCTCCCCAAAAAAAAAAATTTCTTCCAGGCGTCTAGGAAGCACTACTGCACAAACAAGCATATACGAGGGAAAGATAATATTGATGAAGAATGGTGCCTTTTTGACCTAAAGACTTTTTTTTAATATATATATATATATATATATATATTAGAATAATTCCTTTATATATCCTGGCTGACAATGTTGTTTGGAAACTTCCAGCAAGTTGCTTTTGAGGGATCGAGAAGTGGGATGCCCAGAATTTAAGTGAGTTATATCTATAGTTGTATATGCTCCCTAAATTTTAACTCTCTTTATTAATGGCGCTATGTTACGTGGAAGTAATAGCAATCTAATTTCTTTACTGCAAATAGAAATGCACATAAAGTCAAGGGACATCCATCACTGCAGAAAGGAGGATGCCATGAGGCTCATGATATAGAAGATCTTGTTAGAGTTGGACAAGTTGTGAAAGGTTCATTTTTGTTTTTTCATATATATTAAATTTATTTCTAACACATGTCATGTTGCTTTAAAAAAAAAAAAAAAAAAATCTAAACAGCAATTTTCTACTTTCTCTAGGTTGTTCATATTATGCAGCACGTTCTATGGCAGATGAGGCACAATTGGTTTTCTGTCCATACAGCTACGTCATTAATCCAGTCATTCGAGGAGCAATGGATGTAGATATTAAAGAAGCCATTGTGATTCTTGATGAAGCCCAGTATGTTTCACAACCTCATTTAATTACTTTTTAACTTTTTAGAACCTTGTTGAGAGATAGTGAATAATAAAAGAAATCAGTAAGTTTACAGTGTATAACCTAGTCAATTAATAAGATTTTTGACTGATAGGTGTTGAATTTCTAATTTCTTAAATCTCATTTTTCTACACTGGTTTTGGGAGAATATGCAAATTCATAGATTGGTTTCTTTTTCTTCATGGAGTGCAAAGTAGTTTTTTCCCTGATATGTATACATGAATTTCATGATAGATTTTGTTGATTTTAATCTTGCCAGTTGGCATAACTTTGGGGTTCCCGAAAAAGTTTTATTTTATATAATTCTTGATGTTCCATACAATCCCATGTCACAACATGTGGAGGGAGTTTTCTAAAGCACAATGTAGACAATGCATTTATATTAATGCTCTGCATGTTCTTAAATATCAAGTTTAGAAGCATCTCCTTTTGGAGATCTGTAAAAACAATACATCTGCCTGTTTAGGGCATGGATTATATGCTTGCCTCTAGATACATGCATGCAGGGGCGGCTTGATGCATTTGGGGGCCTAAGGCGAAAATTGATCATCTTGCTTTAAATGAAAAATTACTACTAATTAACATGAACTACGTATAATTTTTTTCTTTTTTAGAAATTTTATAGACAGAAAAAATTTGACAAAATTTTTCATACTTGTTGATGTGGTAGATTGATAGTGGTAAGTAAAACAGTGATGTTAGTAGTAGACTTAGATGAAAACTAGTAAAAGTTTGCTAACTAAACTCTTATTATTATTATTATTTTTTTTTTTTAGAAGTGCAACATTTACAATATTTTTTACAACAAATCCTAGATTTTAAACTGCTTTTTGTTTTCTATTTGAAAATATCACTATAATTATTTTTTTGCCATCAACAACAAGCAGTAACAACCTGTTACTTAACATTAGTTGTAAAAGTGTTGTGAAAAATATTGTGAACGTTGCATTTTTCTCTATTTTTTTATTTGATTTTCATCTAGTAAAAAAAATATTTTATTTATTAATTATAAATAACCCTATTGGTTAAAATTTGGAGGCCTTTTTTTTACTTGGGGCCTTAGGCAACCGCATTTCTTGCTCCACCATTCAGCCGGCCCTACATGCATGTCTATTTTGTTCTTTAGAAAATGTATTTCATATTCAACAAGTTATTAAGGTTGGATTTTTTTTTTTTAAATTTTCATATCAGTTTCTCTACTTCTAAATTAATATAACTTGTTTGCAGCAACATAGAGGATATTGCTCGAGACGCTGGCAGTGTGGATCTTGAAGAAGACATTTTGTACAGTAGGTTATGAAATCAATACCTTTTTTTTTTTTTGCATGATCTTATGAGTTGCTTATAGTTGTTGTACCTTTTGAAAGAATTGCAGACGGAACTAGAGCATCTCTGCACAGTGGATGTTCTAACTTATCAACCTTTATATGAAATGACAGAGGTAATTGTTTTAGATGCTATTCTCACAGTAGTTTTGTCCAAAATTCCTTTATGATGTAACGGTCCAATGAGTGTCACTAATGTTTAGGACCTTATAAGTTGGATTGAGCGGAGGAAAAGTACACTAGAGAAACGTGACTTCCAGCACCACATCTCTTGGTGAGTCGACTTGTTTCTTAACAATGCTTGTGATGCTGCCTAAACACAATAGAAGCTAATGGTCTTGCAAATTAAATTGATTGGCCTTGCTTTTTTTGGACACATGTTTAGCCATAGAGGAGCTATTCCATATAAACATTTTATTGGCCCAAATATTATATCATACTTGATTTCTTTAAGAGACATTCCACTTTTAATTATGAAATTGTGAGACCCTGATAAAATGTGGTGTCTACAGAAATTCCTTGGAAAATTAGAAAAGTGTTGTGGTCTCCTTAATCCCATTTTCAAGAACGAAATAAATAATGTGTCTAATTTAGATACAGGCTTCTAAGATATCAGAAATTTTATAATGCATCATAGTTTTGGGTAAATTATCAATCTTGATAATATTAGTGTTCTGAGGTACACGGCACATGAGGTGTATGTGGGTCAGTTATGTGTTGAATTTGCATATCAATTACCAAAATTTTCCTTGGTTTTTACTCTGCTTTCTTTATTGGTGGTTTATCATAAGATTTTGTTCTTGGTTCACCTGATACTTGTCAACTTATGGCTAAATCAATTTTGTCATTTGTATCTTTTTCAACAGGAAATGATTGTTCATTAGCATGATTTTTAATTTTAATTATTTACTTTTCACAGAAAAGCTACTTGTTATAGCCTTATACTGAACTGCTTAAATTATAATCCTAATTAAATATCTCTTGTGGGATATTAGCATACTTGGTGCATCGTATTTGCAATAAATTGTTTTGTTTCTGCTTCCATTATACCAATAATAAAGGAAGTGTATGAGTATCATGAGTGTTCACTTCTTTTTGGTCTTTTTAAATATATCTCAGTTGGACTGGTGATAAGGCTTTAAGAGAGCTCCAAGAGGCTAATATTTCACAGCAGTGCTTCCCAATCTTGCTAGAATGTGCCACGAAGGTATCTTGAGTATAAGATTTATTAATTCATTGGGGCTTGATTCTTTTCATTTTCTGCTGAAACTTCTTTATTTATTTGATTAAGGCAATTAAAGCTGCTACAGATTTAGAGTCGGATGTAGCACGTTTAAGTGGCATGTCAGTAATAACTTTGGAAGGTACAGCCTATATATTTTCATGTTTTTGTATCCTGAGCTTACCTATTGGCTATTCAAGACTAATTATTGCAATTGACTGTTTTTTGAAAATGTTATGCAGGGTTATTCTCTTCTCTAACTTACTTTTTCTCAAGAAATGGGAGTCACATTTATGATTATCAGCTTGCTTTACAACGATGTGTCAAAAGAGATGCTGGTAAGTAGAAGGCTATCTTTTGTAGATTTTCTGGAAGGTTCACTACCTGAAGTTTGAATCATGTCATATTGGTTTGTTGGTTATTGATTTTTTTAACCACTTTGCTGTTATTATTGTCACGAAGAACTTAGATCACCATTCTTTTGTCTCTCTTGACTCTTTTTGTGAGATAAGTTACTGCTGTAGCTAAAGTTCAGTCACTACTTTTTATTTTATTGTTGTATCAGGAAAAGTTGGCAATTGGACACATACTTTCAGTTTGTGGTGCTTGAATCCAGCTGTTGTTTTTAGAGACATTGCTGATCTTTCTTTGTCTGTCATATTAACATCTGGGTAAGCGTACTGCATAAGCACACTTGAACTGCTAACAGAGTTGTAGTTGTGATCCTTAGTTACTGGATTGAGATCCAGTGATCGGGTGCAATCAATTTCAAGGGCTGAGATTAAAATTTAAGTTTGTAACTTTTCCCCTCAGCCCTTGAATAAGAAAGTTAAAAGTAAAAGTTTTCTGGTCGAAGGACTGAGGGAAAAAGTCAACTTTTCAACTTTTAATCTTAACCCTGTAAACTAATTGCATCCGGTGCAATACCAATGGATCTCAATCCTAATTACTAGACCAGAAAGTTGGAATTGACTCTTTACAACTTTGTAATATTCTTGTGTCCACAGCTTTCTGGGCAAGCATGTCCATTAGCAAAAGGACTTCATAATGTTCAAAGTTGACCTCTCTTGACCTGCCTGGATGGTCATGTTCTTCCCAAAATAGGCCATCATAGTAATTTGCTAAAATAAAGTTAGCATAACTATTGCTGTACACACAAGCACTCTTAACTTTCACAAAAAAATTGACATATAGATGTCTCAGACTGTGATGCAACTTGAAGGGAAGTTCACAGATCATTGGTTGTGTTTTTTTAAGTTCCCCACAATTTTTCTTCTGTTGCCATGTCCCAAAGTAAAACTTTCATTCTACAATAATACTCACCTAGGTTTTTTCGTAATTTAGGACTTTGTCTCCAATGAATACCTTTTCATCTGAGCTTGGTGTTCAGTTTGGAACTTGTTTGGAAGCTCCACATGTGATTGATGTTGAGTCACAGGTTTGAATGGCATTACTTTTCCCTTGTATGCATTGGTTTGTCTTGGTTCACAGCTATTCTACTATGGCTTATCAACCTTGTCACTGCAGGTGTGGTCTGCTATAATACCCACTGGTCCAGGTAATTATCCACTGAATGCAAGTTATAAAACAGCAGATGCATATGCATTTCAGGTATTTCTTCCTTTTCTCATTGATTTTAATTAATCTGATAATGTATTCACCTTTAATTTGTGTATAATTTATTGTTTGTTGTGAAGGATGCACTTGGGAAATCTTTAGAGGAGATTTTTAACATTGTTCCAGGAGGTTGTCTAGTTTTCTTCCCAAGTTATAAGCTGATGGAGAAACTATGCAATCGTTGGTCTGAAACTGGTCAATGGTCACAGCTAACTACAAAAAAATCCCTTTTTGTTGGTAAGACTTCTTCTGTCCCCTTTTAACCCTCGTGTATGTTAATCTTTTAATGTGCAATATTCCTTTTATAAATTGTAATGAACAATGCTAAGTCACTGAGTGCTTTTTTTAGCATTGATGTTAAAGTTGAGCCCATCTTACTTGGCATTTGTACCTGAGTTGATTTTTCATCGTCTCTTAGCAGTATTTTTTTTATATAGTTAATGGAGAGTGCTTATTTTGCTTTGGTTTGTGCAGAGCCAAGAGGAGGAAGCCAAGATGATTTTGAACCTGTTTTGAAAGGTTACTATGACTCAATTCGTCTAGGCAATAAACCTGCTTTTGGGAGAAAGAGTCGGGTAAAGAAAACAGACCTTAATCACTTCAACACGGTCGAGTCCCCAGAAAATTTAAAGAAAGGAGCTGCATTTCTGGCAGTTTTCCGAGGAAAGGTACGCACTTAAATTTCATTACTGACAGCAACCTTTTACTTTTAGTTATAGCTTCATTCTTGGAAAAAGAATTTAAATGTAAAGGTTGACATTATCTTCTACTCCAAATAGTTTCTTTTGGTTGGCATCACCAGATTTTGCACTTGTAATTAACATGGTCATTTTGGTCTTCTACGTTGTTTAATTACTGAAAGAATGTATGTTATGGAACTATGGTACACATATTTTTGTGCCATGGGACACTGGTGCTGTCTGTAAAAATTACTGATTAACCTTTTTAAATTTCAAAGACATGAGGCGAACATGCTGTTCTAGCATTATAATAGCCAAAGCACAGCCTTGTAAATAACAGATCCTTTTGTTGAGTTTGCATATGCTCATTATATTATGCTTTCAGGTTTCAGAAGGAATTGACTTCTCTGATGATAATGCTCGTGTGGTTGTATCCTTTTTGCTGGAAGCCTGATGTCAAATTTTCTTATTTTTGGTTTTGGGTAGTGGTCTATTGCCACTTCAGCCTGCAAGACATTTCTACTAGTGGAAGAGAATAAAAAACTTTTGTTTAGTGTCTTTGACTCTTTGTAAATTACTGAATCTTAATTAACTAAAAGTATTAATTTTAATTAGAAAATGTCTATTCCTATCTTTTACTTAAATGATTGTTGACTATTGATAGTGTGAGTTCTTGACTATCTCAGATAATTGTTGGAATTCCTTTTCCCAACATGTAAGAGTTCTTTCCTCTCTTAGGTGTTTTGCGAAGAAGAAATAATTACTAAATAAGATATAATTTTCTGATTGCTGGAACTTCTTATCAGGTTTGATATTCAAGTATCATTAAAGAAGAAATATAATGATACACATAAATCATCCAAAGGCCTTCTAAGTGGGAATGAGTGGTACTGTAACCAAGCCTTCCGAGCTCTAAATCAAGCTGCAGGTATGCTCTGTCATGATTTCACTTTCTATGTTTCTAATTGGATTGATTATTGTATTTATATATATAAAACTTTCTTGCATTTTTGAGGGTTATGAAGTGTTTTATTATTTTATTCAGCTGAAATATTTTTCTCTGCAATTTCTTTTATCACATTTAAATGACAAGTTTTTATGCATCTCTTATAGTTATTGAGCTTGGTAATTATTTTTATTATTATTAATTTTTTTAAGAAAGTAACCACCTTTTTCTTTTTGCAGGACGTTGTATACGACATAGGTTTGATTATGGAGCCATTATCCTATTAGGTAAATGTTTTGGGCTTACTGATTTTGTTGTCCTTTTCAATTAGCTTCATTGATAGTTATCTCTATTCAAGTTTTATATCTCCTAGAAAAATATATTGAAATAAATGCAGCTTCCAGAAAGATACTTCCTGTGCCCAATCAGGCAAGTGTGGTGAGATTTTTTATGCACTCTTCAGATTCCTAGATTTACTATAAAGCTTCTGCCTGCAGCTGTAGCAACCCACCTTTTTTTTTTTTTTTTTTTTGGGTTTGAGTGGTAGCTTCAAGCTCAAATTCTGTAGTGTCTTAAACTTCAATTAAACTAACTGCAAATCCATGTGATGTGTGAGAATAAATAATTATTTTGTAATTTTGATATAATGTATAATTCGTTTTTGAAAATTTATTCAAGATGATTTGCTCTCCCTAAAAGTTCAACAATTTCTAAAATTATTTTCCATTTTTCAATCTCTACCAATATATCATTCTATTATTTTGAGTGTGTTTGATGGATATTATTCCTTTGTGAGGTGGTTCATATTCTTCAAAATTATGTTATAGTGTGCTATATTTTTCTTATTTTTTTTTTTTGTACAACTAAACTTTTTAAGTTTCAAATAAATTATTCAAATTCTTCATTCTCTTAAAGGAAATTATCATAATAATCAAAACTCATAACTAAATTACACCTAATATTACTCAAATAATTGATAGGCACATTATAGCTAATATTGTGTTTTGATATAAGTTCAAATTCTCAATTCCAAAATAACTAACTATTAACTTAAACAAAAATCAAACCAAAGTTGTAAGAGAGAGAGAGAAAGACCGCCTGTAATGGGGAGTGTAGTAACAATAAATGCTACGCTTTAACTTTTAGATATATATAGATATAGATTATTATTACCTCTGTTGGGGTTGCTGCAAGTCAAAATTTTCTTTAATATCATTATTATTTTTTCAATTTTTGGTATCTTAATGTTGATTGAACTATCCCCTTTAATCTAGCTACCTTTGACTTTGAGGGTAATTGTTTTTTGCAAGCAGATGAGCGCTATCAGGAAGAAAGGAATAGAGCATACGTATCAAAGTGGCTAAGGAAGTCAATTAGACAATATGACAGCTTTGACTCTTCAAAAGACGGATTAAAATTGTTTTTCGAAGATGTGAAGGTCCGTTATACGTTGCCATTGTTGGTTGTTAATCTAATTTCCAATTTCTTTTTCTTTAATGTTTAAATTGTTGGATGAACTATATATGCTAAGAGGTTCACTTGCTTGCAGGAGTGGGTTGGGAAGAATACTGTAAATGTATTACAGAATTTTGACATTAAAGAGGAAAAGTTTGAAAGTGCGATTGTTGTGGGTCAAAGTAAAGGGCTTAGAAGAAATGAAAATCAGAAACTGAACAAGTCTGATCATTATGGACGGAAAAGGATTTCTATGACAAAGTATGATGCTTCCCTTCCTTTGCAGAAATCTCAAGGTAATGTCAAAGTTCAGGCATCTCTGAAAATGGATGAGGATACTAGCAACTGTATAGAATATGTTGACCTTGAGTGCAGTTTTCAGAAAGACACAAGGTAGCTCCAGAATCCCTTTGTTCAATAATTTTGTAAATTATTAGTGTTGTTCTTCTGGGTAACTGGACAGACCACTGGTCTTCTGGTAAAATGATTTGAAGCAGCCTCTTGAAGATTCTGGATCAAAATTTTGAGTTTTACTATGTAGAAGTGTGAGCAGGAAAGTAACTTATGCTGTATGGGTTAAAGGTCTCCCACCACTTACCAAGAGGGAATAAAATAAAAGAACCAGATAGTAGTAAATGGAACTGAGAACCAAAAATTATGAACTTTAATCTTGTGACTTCTTTTAATTTCTACCTTTTTTTAGCTGGATCAGATAGACATAATTCCTGTCTTGAGCAAAAAATAAGAAAGAAGTTATTCATGCAATAGTATGTTCTGTATAAAAATTATCCATCCATGATAGGTGTTTTTGATTTGTTCAGTCTGTGTGTTGTTCAGGCCCCTGACTTGCTTTTCAGCATCTGCTATCTAAATTTTGCCTTACAGTAATCAGCTGGGAAATTATGAAATATCTTCCTGACTGTTTAAGTAATTATGAAAAAGTTACAACTACATTACAAGGAAAGGTCATCTTTTTGCAGGTGCTCTGAGGATTTTTCCATGGCATTCTCTGTTGAAGATCCAGATGTATCTATTGTCAAAGAAACCCCATGCTCTACTAGTCCAGGATCCTTGTCTAAGGATGAAAACTCTTGTTCAACCATAATTGAGGATTCTACTGAATTTCCAGATCATGTATCAGTTCATTCAATCTGTTTAGCTAGCGAAGGGAAATCACTTTCTGGTGCCCAGTGTTCAGTAGTAGTTACTCCTGAAAAGAATATCACTATGAACACCTACAGTTCTATGCCAGATATGGAATCATCTTTGAATTTAAGTGTTAATTCTCATACCCAAAAAAGGAGAAAGTCCATGGGAACTCCACTTATTAACCTTATAGAAGATGAACAATCCGATGCCCCCAATGCTATAACCCCTGTCTATACTGGTTTAACAAGAAGCTCAATGGCTAGCAAAGATGCAAATCGCAGAATTGAATTTGGTTTAGAGTCTAGTTGTGCAGAACACAAATCTAAGAAGTCCAGTGTTTCTCGATTGCTCACAAAGGACAATTATGTTGCTTCATGTGTGCCTCCTATTTCTTTTGTGGAGAAAAGATTACAAATTTCTTGTTTTCTCTGCAAAAGCCCTTTGGGTCTTCCTGAGAACCATCTATATGTAATGTGCCTGTTAACATCATCATCGAAAGTCCACCTAGCATCTGTTCTAAAAGAGAAATTGGAACCTCATGATGCGAATACACCTACAAGCATACAAGTTGTCATGACTGACATTTTATCTGTTCATCCACAGCTCTATTCCAGAAGACCTGAAGGTGCTCCGGGACAGGGTGTTTGGTGTGAAGAAGATGGGTGTGTATTCAATACCATTTTCTGTCCTTTCTGCAGTAACCCCAACAGCTGTCTTGGTGTGCAGATTGTGGCTACTGATGCATCAAATGTTCATTTACTTAATAAGGTATCCCAATAAACTCACAGTGCATTTTATTGTTCTTGAATCTTGCAATTGTTTGATGCTTAGATTTAAAGGTACTTATGATTTATGCCATTAGTCCTGCTTTGGTAACTCTTTCCCTACTGACAATTATTATTGTGACTGCAAATCATGGCCAGATATTGTTTTACCGTGCGCATTTGGAAATTAAGAATCTTGAAACATCAAGTGACAAGGTTTCAGAGGAAAAGGTAAGTTTGTAATATATGATTTCTCAGTCATTTGTGTAATGCTTAAAAGGGTTGTTAATTAATTGTCATAACACTTAAAATGCTCCTATGGTTTATGTGTGTGCTTGTGTGCATGGCAACTGTTAAGATAGGGAAGATAGATGAGAAGAAACTAAAATTGAAATTGTTAACTGATGGATGGTGGGAAATAGATGAATAGAACAAAAAAAAAGAGATAAGTATGCCCATGAATTTAAAATTTCAGAACCTCTTGCATCAAGAATTTTTTGTTGGTCTTATCTTGTAAGTTGTCACTAATGACTTAGCAATAGCAAGATTCTGGTTCCTAGAATGTTTGGTAGGCAAAAATAAATTTCTTTTGGCTATATTATTAATATAGTGATGAAGATTTATTTTCACAAATTCATCTTAAGTACTAAATCATTTTAATCAGTAACTTGAACTATACTCTCTTTGGAAAAGGATAAATAACATTTTTAAGCATGATTGTAGAATTTGTTGCCAGCCAGTGGCTCAGTCATGGAAAAAGAAGCCATCTTGAATTCCATTGATAAATTCTCTTACTCCCCACAGCAACAGAATTCAGGAGGCTGGAGGACTACAAAATCGAAGGTTAGAAATTAAGAGATGTTTCAAGCCCTTGATTCTGGACCATTTTACATTGCTAGAAGTTACATTCCATTTTTGTAATGTTGCAGTTAAAACTACCAAAGAAAGGCTTGCTTTCTAATTCAGAAGGTTAATCTTGAAGAAGCATATTGGACTTCAAATGCATATATGATTTTGAAAAGTATAGATTGGGAAGATCATGTGCTTCTCCATACCTTGGTTACACCTTGAAAATTAAAAGCTGGGCCAAGATGTTGCCTCTGGAAGTTGAGTTTCCAGTCGATGTGCTTCACCCCCTTGATTAGCTTTTGGGAGTTGAGCATTCACCAGCAACTCTTGCAATCTCCAAAAGTCTAATGGGGGTAGACTGTATTCTGCATTCTGTTGCCCTGGGGCATTGTAGAGGAATCACTAATTACTTAACTGCAGCAGCAGTATCAGCACCATCAGTGTTCCATATCCTAAAGAGGAACTGAGGAGCTAGTTGACCTTGCAGCTCATGATAAGGTGAAGCCAGTTGGATTATTGCAGTTCCTGGTAAGGTGCAGTCAGTTGGATTGGATGACTGGTGTTTATGGTTCTAATTTAAGTTGTTTATAAGGTATGATTATGGCCCTAAAGTCATTTTTGATCTGGTCTTTTGTTTATATCAACAAAAAAAATAGTGTAGTCTGACCACTTCTAAGGTGGAGTTTAGTAGCATTTTGGAGTTAATTTACAGATCAAGATCTTTAATTGCAATTAAGATAAGACATGTCTGTATGTTGGTATCATTCTTATCACATCCAAGGACCAGTGAGAAAAAACATTGCAGGTTGTAATATATTGTATTGAGCATTTTGGAATGCTGCACATATTTAAGATCTTCATTTCATTTAAGATAAGAGATGGTATCATAATTATGATTAAATATTTAAATTCATAATTTTCTAACAGTTTAAATTTTTTGAACAATATTCTCAAATTTTTTTTTAGGACAATAAGTATTTTTTTATGGTATTAAAACAAGTGTTCTGGAGTTTGAATCCTATTTCAACCCTACCTTTCAATTCTATTACAAATAACTAGGATCTCGAAACATGGGATGTATTAAAAATTTATGCAACATATAACATGTAAACACATACTGCTTAAAGTAATTAAGTACTTGGATTTGGCATAAATGCATAAGCTTACATGACACGAATTAACACATCTTAAACCACAAGCATTACGTGCTGCCTGATAATGGTAACTGTACTTGTAGATTGTGACCTGAATCCAATGATGATTGAACTCGCAGTCACACTAAATCAAGGCAATTATGATTCATGAAGTCATTTCTTTTAATGAGGTTTGGGCTTTTAAAAGAATGGATTATGTAAATCTTGTTCGCAATTTCCCTCTCACATGGGTGTGGGACTTAAAATTGTTGATCCACCCCCATGTGAGGGATAATGTATGCAACTATTACATACAATGCCACCTTGTAACTATGTTGTCAAAATCAGATTGAGGGTTATTAGATAATGCAGTTGGTATTTTATAAGATCGGATTTTGAATCAAACACGTTTTGATTAGAAGTTGATAATTAGCCATAATAAGTAATATAAATTGTTGAACCTTGATCATCTCAAAGGCTCTAATTCATTGAAGAAATTTTTTGTGGTAATATTTAGTTGTGATTCCTTAAGACAGGGAGAAATGTGCCTTTGGATTTTTACTATGGGCGAAAGGAAGTTGGTTTTCTTAGCTTAAAAGACTATTGAGAGAACACATACACAAAATTTGATAAAATTTTTTGACATTAGCTGGGTTGGTAAGTTTGTACTGGTTTTTATTTGGCCTCTTCATTAATATTATTTTTTTACTTATTACTAACAAGCTGCCACATCAGCAATTGTCCTATTTGTTGTCTTTTTTTTTTTTTTTTTTTTTTTTTTTTTTTTTTTGCGTTTAGATTTTCTCAACTATTAAAGTTTCAATAACAGATATAAAATCGTACAGACATGTCTAGTTGGGAACATACTCCAAGCTTCAAACTTGGTTAAGGGCCTAACATTCAGGCCCTAAGGTAAAAAGCTTTTGATATTCCACTAGGAGCTTTCTAATGCCTCTTGAATTGGTCTATGATTTTTTTGACAGTACGCAATAAATGCAAACTATTTAATATAAAAATAAGATAGAAGACAAATAATAATAATAATAATAAACATGATTCGAATCCCATTTACAAAAAAGAAGAAAAAGAAACCAATTTATATTTCAGTAAGTTATTATTATAAAGCAAATACCATAAGTTTCAAATCTTATTCAATCTATTAAAAAAAAAATAGTATGAAAAGGTCAATTAATATAGTAGATGATTTGTATTCATTAATGAGTACCTACTAATTCTAATAATTATTCGTTAGAGGGTTGGGTAGCGGATCAATGCTACTCTCCCAGTGTCTTACATTTAAAGTCAAAGTTAAATGGGTCCAAAGAGAGTTTTGTAACTTAATTGACATTTTTTAGTATTTTCAATGAAGACATTTAGGGTTTAAACCTTCCGTACCCCTTTTATATATAAAAAATTTAATTGGGCTTTGAACACTTGACTCAGTTGACTGGGTTGAACTGTACAAGCGATTTGGGTAGTGGGCTAGCATGTGCAATGGCATGCTGTACAGCTGGAGCCCAATGTACAACTTGTAAACGACACACTGGTCATCTATGAGGTATTGGAAAATATGCAAAACGACAATTTATTGGTGTAAGCTACATTTTGTACAGTCTAAATAAAACTACAAGTCGTTCCCAACTAGTTAACTAATTAATTACAAAGTTGCCCTCTTTTACCTAAGCTACAGGTAGTGCAATATGAATTTGGAAGCTTGTGAAAACAAGTATTTCCAGTGCCAGGGAGACATTTTTTTTAAACCATGCTAAGGAAAATTTGAATGTACCAAAGTTATGAATATTTTATTGTAGCAGTTGATATGTTTTGTGTCAACCAATAATTCATTATTTTTTTTATTCTTTCATTTTTATTTTTTAGAATCAATAAAATCCTGTATACTTAACTCCTTGAGACATACTAGTTTAAATATTTGGTTTTCTTTTTTTTTTTTGGATAGAATATATCTAGTAATTTCAACTTATATAAATTAAGTTATTCCATTAATTCATTCCATTTCGGAGGATACAGAATTATACAATTTTTTTTATTGTATTTAAAAAAAATGAAGAATATATATATTTTTTAATATAATCATATGAGTTTATTCTCCGCAAGCTGGCCTATATATTTCTTTATTTGTAGCGCAAGATAATGTCAGCGGAGGCCAAATCTTCAGGTCTTTGTGAATTTTGGCATTGTTTGCACTGTTGACTTTGTGAACCAATCACATAATCATATTGTGTTGGAGTTGGATCGGAGTACTTATAACTAGGAATCAATCATTCGTGGTTGAACAGCAAGAAAGTTTTGAGATGGAGGAAGTAACACCAATACCACTCCTCACTTCGTGCAAAATGGGAAACTTCAATCTATCTCACAGGTCAGTATATGAATCCATATTTATCATACAATAATGATTCAAAGCTAAGTTAAACCCATCCACTTGGATTGTTTTCGTTCTTTATCGATTGTTTAACGTTTAATAATGGGTTCGTAGGATTGTTTTGGCACCATTAACAAGAACGAGATCCTACAACTTTGTTCCTCAGCCCCATGCTGCTTTGTATTACTCTCAGAGAGCAACAAAGGGTGGCTTCTTGATTGGAGAAGCCTCTGGGATTTCAGACACTGCTCAAGGGTAAATATCTTGGTTATGTACTCATGTTTCTAAATTTTTTGAAAAATCTATGAAAATATAAACAATCAACATACAACAAAAATTGTTTCCAAGTTTATGTTTTAAAATTGAAATCTTAAAGAATTTTATGATCTCATGTTTAACTAACATGTTTAGGAAATGGGTTGCTAGCCTTTTTTGTAAATGTTATGATCTCATTTGGGAGGATGACTTAAAGAATTTTCATTTTAATTTTTTATAATTCAATAGTTACAACATGTTGATTTGAACATCGGATATTTCTATTAAAAAACCAATGAGGTGCCAATTGAGCTATAAATCTTTTAGCCTTTTGAATGAAACTTAAAAGGCTTAAAAATAAGTAGATAAGTAGATAAATTTCTATTAAAATCTAAAATTAACTTAAGAAACCTCAATTTTCTTGCTAATTTATTTAAGAGATTGTTAAGAGTCTTGTAATTTAGTGACATTGCCTATTCTTTTTTAGGAGGAGAATCATAGTTCAAAGACCCCCTTTATTGTAAGGGTTGAATTGTACAAAATGTTTAAGAGAATAAGAAAAACAATTGGGAATATGGTAGCCGTACAAGTGCACAAGAAACAAAATTCTCTAATGTTAGAAATCTCTTTCTCTGAAAATTCTTTTGTTGCGTTAGCATTTCTATGCCTATACAGTTAATATAAAAAAAACAAAGAAAAGAAAAAAGCTAACCTAATCTAATTTTTGTGTTATTTTTCCTGATTAGATTTCAGTCCATTCTTTAAATTTATTTCTAATCGATTTTAATCTAAATTCTCTCAAAATTTTAAAATTATTGTTGACTCAAGCATAAACTTAGTGCAAATTTTATTGATAATAGATAATACCTTGTTCCAATAAAATAGGTATGCCTTTTCAATTCAATAGATTTTAATAATGACTAAATATTTTTAGCTAAAAGATGTAAGAAATATTAAAAAAAATTCTTTGTATCACAATAATAAAAACTATGTTTAAGAAAACCAAGTCTATAAATAGACAATAGACTATCTTCCTTTTTTTTTCCTCAAAAATTTTCCTAAAAAAAAAAAATGACGGGAAATTCGCATTCTCCATCAAATAATTGACGACGAAATTATATAGTATTTAGTACCCAAATCATTTCTCATGTTAGTTATTATTTTTTAACGAAATAAATTTGAGATACCTTATTCAAAATGACTAAAATAATTTAATTACAATATTTGTAGCTCTTGAAATCTGCTTTCTAGAATGATTATTGACCAAAGATTGATCCTTATTTTTCACTGTGCCCATGCATTTGCACTTATTACAAGGCACAAAACATCTTATCTATACTTAATTTTATTTTTACTTTTATTAAAGTTTACCCAAATACTCCAGGCGTTTGGACAAGAGAACAAGTTGAAGCATGGAAACCAATTGTGAGTGCTGTTCATGAAAAAGGGGGCTTTTTTTTTAGCCAACTTTGGCATGCAGGGAGAGCTTCTGATTATTGTAACGCTTCTTTTCCCTTTTGTTCTATTCTTTGTATTCATGATGCATGGTTAGAATTTTTAGTGCCATATTAATACTCTGCTTGTGAAAAAAAGGTTTGTTTCAGAAAACTGACTCTTTTACTGGGTACTGAATCTGAAATTGAACTAGAAAACATTTTCTATTGTTTGGCTTCATTAATATTTGTTTTCGTATTTCTAAATAATTATATGAGCAAAAACTTCATTCACAAAAATATATCCCAAATAAGAATTTATATATTTTTGACATATTTGGGTGTTTCAAATGGCAAGCAAACTTCTAATATGATTTTTTTTTTTTCTTTTGAGAAAAAGGTGGTAATTTTATTAAAACTAATCAGTTATATTGGCTAACATTACAACACTAAGGTGTGGAGAAATACCTTCCATTCATATCGATAAATTGCTAACATGTTTAGCAAGTTTGTGAGTTACAGAATTATCATGTTCAAATGAAGTGGGAAAGTGACTGGTCTTAGAAAAAAAATAGTTTGTAATTTTTTTTTTTTTTTATATAAATAGAGAAAGGGCAAAGAGAGTATTATTCGGAGAGGTTTTTTTGGTGTGGAAAATGTTTTCTTGAGGTTAACACAGAGTGCTAATAGCATGTTCCACAGGCTATCAACCCAATGGCCAACCTCCAATATCTTGCACGGACAAGCCAATATTGGCTAACATTACAACACTAAGGTGTGGAGAAATACCTTCCATTCATATCGATAAATTGCTAACATGTTTAGCAAGTTTGTGAGTTACAGAATTATCATGTTCAAATGAAGTGGGAAAGTGACTGGTCTTAGAAAAAAAATAGTTTGTAATTTTTCTTTTTTTTTATATAAATAGAGAAAGGGCAAAGAGAGTATTATTCGGAGAGGTTTTTTTGGTGTGGAAAATGTTTTCTTGAGGTTAACACAGAGTGCTAATAGCATGTTCCACAGGCTATCAACCCAATGGCCAACCTCCAATATCTTGCACGGACAAGCCAATAACAGCTCAGATTCAAATTGATGGCACTAGTGCTGCGGAATTCCCACCTCCTCTACGCCTAAGAACTGATGAAATCTCACAAATTGTCAATGACTTCAGAATTGCAGCAAAAAATGCTATGGAAGCAGGTCATTCTTATTTAAACTGAGAAGTTCAATTTTTCACTAGACATCCATTGGCATAGTTCACATTCCATTGTGTGCATTGATACTAAAGGCTCTATATTGTGGACCATATCTTCATAGTATAAACATCAACCCAATTGCATTGAAACAGGCTGCTAGCTTGCTTAAGTTGCTTTGATTTTTCTGACCACTCTTTTATTGGGCTGAAGTTTCTTCAAGTAGTTCATTGCTTAATTTCTATAATCTTTAATTCTATCTGTTGTTATGAAAGGAAAGTTCACAGTTAAAATTACAGGTTTTGATGGAGTGGAGATTCATGGAGCCAATGGGTACTTGCTTGATCAATTCCTGAAGGATCAAGTTAATGATAGAACAGATGAATATGGAGGGAGCTTAGAAAATCGTTGTCGCTTCCCACTAGAAGTAGTTAAAGCGATTCTTTGATGAGATTGGAGCCGAAAAAGTTGGGATTAGGCTCTCTCCATATGCTTGATTACAATGACTCGGTGACTCCAACCCTGAAGCTCTTGGCCTGTACATGGTTGAGTCCTTGAACAAATATGGAATACTCTATTGTCATGTGATTGAGCCTAGGATGGTTACCCAGTTTGAGAAGCATGAGACCAAATGTAGTCTGTTGCCCATGAGAAAGGCCTTCAAGGGGACATTCATTGTTGCGGGGAAGAAGGAAATGAAGTAATTGCTAGTGGTAGTGCTGATTTAGTTGCATTTGGACGTTTGTTTTTGGCCAACCCGGATCTGCCTAGGAAATTTGAGATCAATGCAAAGCTTAACAAGTAAGACAGAAACACCTTTTACATGCAACTAAGTGTACATGTGTGTGAAGCTTCCTCTTGGAGATTTGAACCCTGGCCCTTTCCCTTCACATCCCACAAACACTTATACTTGTGAAGTGACCATCGCACCAAGGGTGTGCGGTGGTAACACTAGGAGCTTTCTAATGCCTCTTGATTTGGTCTATCATAATTTTTGACTGTCACCATTAAATGCAAGCTATTTTGTAAGGTTGAATTTATTCAACCATCTAATTGGGTTTATTCCGTGCCAAATTTGCTTGTAATTCAGCATTTAGTAACCCTGTATTTAGGTGGGTTTGTTGTAAGGGTAGTGAGTGAGATAGAGTGAAGATTGCTCAAGAGTGTGCAAGAAAACAGAGTGTCGCGGCTGGGACTCGCGGGTGTCTCGCGGCTGCAAGCCGCGAACCAAAGACACGTGCCAAGCATCTTGGAAGATGAACAGTCATGCTATTTGGAGCACTACAGGACAAAACAGGACAAGCTGGACATACGGTTAACTCGCGACTGGATCTTGCGACTTAGTTAAGCCGCGAGGTCAAGCCGCGAGCCACCTCTGTTTTGTAAAACCCGACGTTTCGCATTCCTCTCCCACTCCAGTATAAATACCCCTTTTACCCACGATTGAAAGAGAGCTTCCAGAGAGAATTTTGAGAGAGAAACCCTAAAGAAAAACCAGATTGTTTCACCCACAATCTCTACCTTAGAGTCTCTTCAAATTCCTCAACTCTCTTCCTCTCCATTGTCAAATCCTTGAGAGGCATTATACCAAACCTGGTTCTCATCACCATCATCACCGTGAGACAGTTGTTTGAGTTTTCGGGAAGCGATTAGGAAGGAACCAATCTTCATTGGTTGATGCTATGGTCTAGTAGCGGAATGCGGGAAGCTAGAAAAGAAAAAGGTTCGGCGCAACCTCGTTGGAGCAAGAAGCTTGGAGGGCTTAGGTGCACTTTGGGCGATTAGGCTTGGAGGGTCTATTCTTTGTCCTTGTATCCCAACCTGTATTTTCTAGTGGATTGATTACCGCTTGGAGGGCGGCGGAGAGGTTTTTCGCCAAAGACTTCGATTTCCTCTTCGATAACACATCGCGTGTTGTCTTTGTGTTTGCATCTTCCTTCCTCTCTATCTTTGCCTTTTTTATTATCTGTTGTGATTTTATTTCTGTTATGGCTTAGATAGTATTTAACCAATTTCGTATTATAGCATGTGTTAAGTTTCCGCACACTAGTTGTTTGACATATTGCTTGTGTTGGTTAAGTTGTAATTTTGGGGTCTAAACGTTCAAAGGTGTTTTGTACACGTTTTTGAACTTTCAATTGGTATCGAGCGGGTACACTGCTATTGGTTTCATTACCATTGTGTGATCCTTGACTCCCTTTTGAGATGGATAGGTCTCAATCCCTAAATGCACCTCCATATTTTGATGGTAGTAATTATGCTTTTTGGAAGGTTCGCATGAGAGCTTTTTCTGTGCTCTATTGATGAATTCGTTTGGGATCTTTGTTGAGATTGGTTGGACCAAACCCGAGGCAGCCAAATCCACATGGGATAAGGCAGCACTTGCTCGCATCTAATGCTAATGATAAAGCACTCAATGCTATTTTTCGTGGTGTGTCTCCGGATGAATTTCACAGATTTCTCCATTACCATTGCCAAAGAAGCATGGGAGATACTGGAAACCACTTATGAAGGCACGAAGAAAGTGAAAGATACCAAGTTACAAATGTGACCACTCGGTTTGAGGAGCTCAAAATGAGTGAGGATGAGTCTTTTGACTCTTTCTATGGAAAGCTAAATGAGGTGGTTGTCGGTAAGTTCAACTTGGGGGAGAAAACGGAGGACTCAAAGATTGTAAGGAAGATCCTTCGATCATTGCCGGAAAGTTTTCGTGCTAAAGTGACAACAATTGAAGAGAGCAAGGACCTTAATGACATCAAAGTACAGGAGTTGGTTGGTTCTCTGCAGACTTATGAGATGTCATTTGCCCAATCAACGGAAGAGTAAATCTCTTGCTCTAAAGACCATTAATGAGAAGGTGGAAGATCAAGACTCATCGGGAGAAGATGTGGTTGACAAAGATGTTGCATATCTTGTCAAAAACTTTAGAAAGTTCTTGAAATTCAAAAATAATGGCAAATTTGATGATAAAAGAAAATTCCAAAGTTCTAGAAGGGAGAAGAGAGAATTCAAAAAGAAAGATGGAAAAGAATCCCAACCCACACAAGGTGTCACTTGTTTCGAATGTAATGGGCATGGACACTTTAAGAAGGAATGTCCGAATTATCTGAAATCGAAAGGTAAAGTGTATGCCACGACCTTGAGTGACTCGGATTCGTCGACTCGACTTAATCAAGAGAGCTGTGATGGAGAAGGGAACTATTCGGCTTTTATGACTATTGCTCATGTTGAGTCTTGGATGAGTTGAATCGCTTGTACAAGACCTTGGAGAACATAGTGATGATGAATCACTAGGAATTATTGAAGAATCGATCTTTCAAGAAGATGAAAGCACAAACAAATCTTTAAGAGAATTATAACTCACTCCTGGAGAAGTCGGGTGAGTACACAAGGGTGGCCAAGGCTGCTGTGAGAAAAATGAAAATTTGAGGAGGACTACAAAAGTCTCCTAATTCGATATAGGGAGGCCAAATGTGAGATAGAAACACTGAATGGTGAGTTGTCCGAAACTTACACAAAAGTGAGATTTCTTGAGAATGAGGTTGTGCAAGCAAATGCTAAAATAGAGAGGGTCACCACCAAAAAGCTAGATGATGTTATATCATCTCAAAAGAGCTTTTTAGAAAAATCCGGATTGGGATATACCGGAGGAAGTAGTTCATCTGGAAATGTCACTAAAGAAGTGAAGTTTGTAAAGGCCAAAGATCCAGTTTGTAGCTGAACTTACTGGTGAGAAGCTCGAGGTGGAGGAGAAGAAGAATGTGGTGAACCAACGGATGAATCCCCGTAATCAATCTGTGGGCAGGTCTCGAATCTCGTGCCAAGTCATGTCCACGACCACAAAGAGGTCCTAGAGGAACTTATGTGTGCCATTATTGCGGACTTCAAGGGCATACTCGACCAAATTGCCAAAAGTCGAGAGCAAAGAAAGAACAGTGCAACTCCTCAAAGGTCGGGAGGACCCGTAAATGATAGGAGAACTTGGGCGGGTGATCAATCTAGAGATCAAAATGGAGATCCCGGAATGATGAACGTGATGAAGATGATTGGTGCATTCACCAAGCGCTTGGAAAGCTTCTCACGAAGGTTTGAAAGCCCTAACTCCCGTACCCAATCCTATAAGGAAATCACCCCAAACGCAAGTGACGTGTGGGTGAAAAAGGGTACTCATGCATAAGCATTACAACATGTCCATGCATTAATTCTTCCTATGCTTTGTGACAATGTTTTGTTTTGGTTTGCTTGCTGTTTTTGATGTTGGGTGTTTGCTTGTCTTCTTGTAAATATTTTTAATTTTGTTTTATCAATCTTTTTGTTTCTTGTGTCAAAAATCCAAAAATCACATAAAAAATTAGAAAATCAAAAAGCTTGATTGACTTTGTTGAGTTTTGTCTCAAATCTTGTTTTGTCTTGTACCTTTGTGCTAATGGCTTTGTGCATTTTCGAGCATTGCTTGTTTTCATGCACTTATATCATCATGGGAAAAATCTTGAAATCTATGTGATTGTTGTAAATAGATCTTCAAACTTGTCATGAATGATTAGTGAATGGTTATGTTGATCTTGAGACATGCATAGACTTGTGTCTATATATCTTCCAACTCTTTAATTTTTGTTTTGCTAAAAAGAGCTCACCAAATATAAATCTCCAAATGAAAAGAGATATTGAGCTGCAAAAGCCTATCGCACATTCTAGTATTCGACTAGGAAAAAGGGTAAGCGACCTTATATTAAAGTGAATGTTTATTCAAAAAGCCAAAGGCTTGTTCATTAAAGTGAAATGTCAAATATTACTCTCACAATGAGAGGTGATTGTCTCAAAAGATCAAAAAGATCAAATGTTATGATTAAAAGTGGAGTCAAATGATAAGCTCCAAGTTATGTTATCAAGTTGTGTGAGAGGTCATATATACATATTTCTATAATTGAGATGGGTCACATGATCTAGTGCTAATTGTGTATGCCTTGGTTGAATTGATCATTGAAGCTTCACATTAGACGAAGGACTATCTCATTGTTGATATCCACACACAACACACAAGTTTATGTTCCATAAATGCCATATTCATTTGTGTGATTGTACTTGATGAAATGTGTTTTCACATGCTCAATCTTTGTTATTTCAAGCACAAAAAGATTTTTGAATGTTTTAGGTATTTTTGGAAAGTATTTTGTTTGAAAAATCTGAAAATTTCAAAAATCCAGTTTTGCCCTGTTTTGGCGGCTCGATCAGCGGGTATGACAAGTCGCGAACCTCAGTCGCATCTTCGCTGGTCATCTTTGGCGACTTGTTCGCGAGTGGAAGGTCCGATCGCGAGGTTCACTCAGAGATTTTCGCGGCTCGGCTCGCGACTCACTGCATGGTAGACCTTCCGATCGCGAAAAACACTTAGAAAAATTTTTCAAATTTTTGTTCTTGTGTGATTTGGTGGCTTAAGTTGGCGATCGTGTGGCGACTTAATCAAGTCGCGAAAATCGCGTGTTTGGCAGAAACAGGAGCAGTTTTTAAACCTTTTTCAGTTTTCCCTCGAACTTTTGTAACTGTTCATCTTCTCTCTAAACTATCTCCCTCCCAAACACTCCGTGCTCCCACTTCCAATCTCTATTGTTGCTTTCTTGTAGCTCAAAATCTTCAAGTCACAGGTATGAGTTTTTCAGTTTTGCACTCTCTTCTACTTGATTTTGTGTTTTTCCCTTTGATTTTTCGCATATTTTTGTGATTTAGAAATGGGTTTGTGTTTCGTTTTTGCTCCTTGCTCATGCTTAACTTGTAAATGCTGCTGCTAGTATTTGATTTGATCTTAGTTGTTTCCTTATTGGTCTTCATCCTGTGCTTAGCTAAGTGTTTATTTTATTTTATCCGAACTTTGAGCTGTTGAGTTGTTGCAATTTGTTCCTTTTGAGGCTGTGAGTTTTACCGTGCTAAATATGCATGTTCTATTGTGTTAATCTGTGAGAGCTTCTGTTAGTCTCAAAATACTGATTGTGTGTCATATCATTTTTTCCTCTATATGTCTCCATGACATATATCCGCCTTTAGGATAGTTTCTCCATGTTGTTCATGTGTTTCCTATCTTAGGCTTGGTTTATCCTTGTGATTGATCTAAGTAACTTATGGTTTAAGTGTTCAAAGTTCATTTGTATGGTTGATATCTCTTTGTTAATTACATGGTACTGACTGGTTTCGCACATATATTGTTCTATCTTTGTTGTGGCCTTTTCGATTGTTCACGAGATGGCTCCCTCACCTCCGAAGAAGAAATCTACTGCAAAGAAGGCTGACAAAAGATTGAAAATGGATTCTAAACTGTTTAGGTCAGTTCATCACTTTGAGAGATACAAGGATAACTTCTTGCATGCAAGAATTATTCAAGAAAGATTTGTAGATTTGGAGGACTTAAGACAAACCTTTATCCCTAGCTGTTTTGAAGGAAGAGGATGGGAAAAGCTTCTAAGTGATTTCCCTTTGGTATGTGAACCCCTGATTAGGGAATTTTACTCAAATCTTTGTGATAAAGGAGAATGAGTTAAATTGCTGGGTTAGAGGTAAAGAATTCATTTTGAATGCACATGTCATAGATGATGTACTAGGGCTTGAAGGATTAGATGATGAGGAATTTATCAATTACAAGGATAGGAGTGTATCTATTGAAACAGTTCAACAAAGGATAGGGGGGCAAAGAGAAGGGAAATATTTGAATACCACTGCCTTTCCAGTGGACATGAGGTGTCTAACAATAATCATGATGTTTAACCTCTATCCCATTAAGAAATTGACTACAATCAATTGTGCTAGAGCAATTTTTCTGATGGATCTCAAAGAAAAGAAGTTCATAGATATAAGTTCCCACATATTTGACACCATTGTGGATGAGACAAGAACAACCTCTAGGCCAAAATTGATCTTTCCCGGTTTGCTAATGAGGATATTTAGAAGGAAGGGTGTTCCAATCCCTCAAGACATCAGCCACATGTCCACACCCTCTGCAATTAACAAGCTTACCCGCAAAAGGATAAGTGTTAGGCTTCCAGGAGAAGAAGATGAAGGTGATGAAGGAGAGGGTGTCCCAATGGAGACTGAAGCGGGGGCAGCGGGGCATGCATCAACCTCAACACCCAGGAGGAGTGGCAAAAGGTCTAGAGCATCAACTTCTTCAGATACACCTCCGGATGCTTTCCAAATCATTCTGGAACGACTTGATGGGATCAGAGAAGTTGATCGAGCAATCTGACAGGATGAGAGCCATGCAGGACCAGATTGATGTCTTGTCTGCAAAACTTGACAGCTTCACTAATCGGCTGAACAAAGTGACCCTTTGGCCATTTCTGTCAAAAAGGGGGAGAAGTCTCTTTCTGATGATAATGTCATTGATGTTTGAGAAGCAAAAAAAAAAAAAAAAAAACAGCTCTTAAGGGGGAGTAATGAGTTGAGGGGGAGTAATTAGTGTTTTATGTTTTTGTTATACTGTGTTTCGGTGTATAGTTGTTTCTAACTCATTACTTATACTCTTGGTTCTAACTTTAATATATTTTGATGATGTTATTCAGGATGTTTTTGTGTTTGTACCCATATGCTTTTGTAAGCTTTTAGGGTTAATGTTTTATGCATAGTTTGTAGGCTTTATGGTATGTACCTTGCTTTATACAGCCTTTATGCTATGTTGAAATCAGTACTTTAATCTAAATGTTCTGCATTTTGGTTTATGTCTTGTCACTCTTGTGCTCTTGTAGGATTGTTCCTAGATGCATATGCCTTGTGTGTTATGCATTGGTTGAGTGTTGAGCATACAAGTGTCTTGCCTTGTGCTTGTTAACTTGTATGTCCTTGTGTTCATTCCAAGTGTGAATGAGCACTGTGATCACTACCTTGTGGTGTTCACTTGGTTGATCAAGCCATGGTTTGTATCTTATCTCCATCTTTGCTTGATCACATCTTGCCTGTTTCATATGCATTTATAATTTTCTGCTTACAATGATCATGGTGTATTGTTGTGTTTCGGGAGTATTATGTTCATATGATTCAAGTGCTTCACGACTTCTAGAGTTAGGTGTGAGTGAGTTTTGTTCAACTGTTCCCAACTCACATGTTAAGTCTAGAGTCTGTTTTAGGGTTTTGTCACGGAATAGCCAAAGGGGGAGATTGTAAGGTTGAATTTATTCAACCATCTAATTGCCTTTATTCCATGCCAAATTTGCTTGTAATTCAGCATTTAGTAACCCTGTATTTAGGTGGGTTTGTTGTAAGGGTAGTGAGTGAGATAGAGTGAAGATTGCTCAAGAGTGTACAAGAAAACAGAGTGTCGTGGCTGGGACTCGCGGGTGTCTCGCGGCTGCAAGTTGCCGAGAAGCGACACACGTGCCAAGCATGCTGGAAGATGAACAGTCATGCTAGTTGGAGCACTACAGGACAAAACAGGACAACTGGACATATGGTTAACTCGCGATTGGATCTCGCGACTTAGTCAAGCCGTGAGGTCAAGCCGCGAGCCACCCCTGTTTTGTAAAACCCGACGCGTTTCGCATTCCTCTCCCACTCCAAAGTATAAATACCCCTTTTACCCACGATTGAAAGAGAGCTTCCAGAGAGAATTTTGAGAGAGAAACCCTAAAGAAAAACCAGATTGTTTCACCCACAATCTCTACCTTAGAGTCTCTTCAAATTCCTCAACTCTCTTCCTCTCCATTGTCAAATCCTTGAGAGGCATTATACCAAAACCTGGTTCTCATCATCATCATCACTTTGTGAGACAGTTGTTTGGGTTTTCGGGAAGCGATTAGGAAGGAACCAATCTTCATTGGTTGATGCTATGGTCTAGTAGCGGAATCCGGGAAGCTAGAAAAGAAAAAGGTTTGGCGCAACCTCGTTGGAGCAAGAAGCTTGGAGGGCTTAGGTGCACTTTGGGTAGATTAGGCTTGGAGGGTCTATTCTTTGTCCTTGTATCCCAACCGTATTTTCTAGTGGATTGATTACCGCTTGGAGGGCGGCGGAGAGGTTTTTCGCCGAGGATTTCGGTTTCCTCTTCGATAACACATCGCGTGTTGTCTTTGTGTTTGCATCTTCCTTCCTCTCTATCTTTGCCTTTTTTTATTATCTCTGTGATTTTATTCTGTTATGGCTTAGATAGTATTTAACCAATTTCGTATTATAGTATGTGTTAAGTTTCCGCACACTAGTTGTTTGACATATTGCTTGTGTTGGTTAAGTTGTAATTTGGGGGTCTAAACGTTCAAAGGTGTTTTGTACACGTTTTTGAATTTTCATATTTAATATAAAAATTAGATATAAGACAAAAATAATATGATTCGAATCCCATTTACACAAAAAAAGAAACAAATTGATAATTTAATATAAGTAATTATCATTAAGCAAATACCATAGGTCTCAAATCTTATTCAATTTATTAAAATAAAGTAATATGAAGAAGTTAATTAATGTAGTAGATGATTCGTATTCATTAGTACTCTAAGAGTACCTAATAATTACTCGCTAGTTAGAGGGTTGGATAGTGGATTGATACTACTCTCCTAATGTCTTTCCTTTTAGGCCAATGACTCATAGAATCTAGCTCTCCATGAATTGGAGCCTTAAACTTAAAGTCAAAGTTAAATGGGTAATGATCAAGAGTTTTGTAACTTAATTGACTAGGGTTTAAATCATTCCTACCTCCTTATTATAAGTGAATATATATACACACACATACATAATTCCATTGATGTAAACAATAATGCATTTTATAAAACATCCTATTATGTAAAAGGACATTTCACTATGAAAAATGGTACATCATTCCACTTATACAAACAATAGTGCATTAAAATGCATTTTGCGAAAGCACATCCTACCATACATCCCACCTAGGGGCGGAGGGAGGGGGGGTCGAGGAGGGGCAAGTGCCCCCCCTGAACTTCCAAATATTTCTCTAATAATAGTATAATATTACTATATTGTACAAAAATATCTTATTTGCCCCCCTACACCACAAAAGGACAAATAACTTTTCTCTTAATTTTTTTCAATTCCCACGATAGCTTCTCTTAGAGCATCATTGGTGGTGTCAAAAATTTCACAATTTGACATCACAAAAAACTGCTTTATCTATTTTACTACCTCATTTTACAAAACATTTAACATCGGTGATTTTATTTTAACATTCAACACAATAAAATAAAATATCTACTACAATAAATGACAACCACCACCACTAACACAACAAAATAATATATCCTCTAATAAAATATTGTTTTTTTTTTACCATCTTAGCTACGGTGTACAGACATCTTTGGCTATGCACTATAGCTTAACAGCCAAATTTTTTGGCTTTTCCTCCACCATTGCAGCAGGCTTTTTAGTATTGATGGTGCTAAAAATAGCAATATAGCTTTTTAGCACCACCAATGCTAATGCTCTCACATAAATAGACTTACACTCCAACAACTCTTATATTAAGGTGTGTTTGGATACCGCTTATTTTCTTTGAAATCGAAAACTTATTATTGAAATTGATATTGCACAGAATCAGTAGGCTGAATGTTTCGGGCTTCAATGAAACTATGATCTGCTTGGAAGACTTGAAAGTAAGAACACACGATCAAAAGGTGACCGGAGTGGACCGGCCAAGTACCCTCCGATGATTAAATTAGTCTTTCTTTGGAAAATAGAGTTCCAATTTTTGTGGAGTAATCTCGGAAAAACCTCCCTTGATTTGATGTAGGCGAGTCTTTATATAGAGGGCCTTGGAGCAGTTATTTGCTTAGTAACTTCCCCAAAATTTGTGGGAATTAGTAAGTTTAGACATAACCTCCACAACGGCTATAGGAGTTATAACCTCTAATCTTATCCGCTACAGCTCTTCTTTGGAAGTTAAGCATTTGTGAGGAAGTTACGGCAATAAATATGGGCTTTATTCTCATTCCAAAGCACCATGTGGTCCGAATCTTCAACATATGTGGGTAAAATCCCTTATTGAGAATTTCCTAAGTGTCACGTGATCGTCCAGGAATTTTTCCTATGGACGACCTCTTCGAATACATGGCTCTTGGCTCCTGGGCGACCACTATGGACAAGCAAGAGATGTAATTATTTTTTGCTTCATCATCATTTGCCCCCTCGTCTAAGGGTCGTCCCGAATGATGTGGAAATTTAATGCGTGCCTTTATGATTTTGATTGAACTTAAATTGTTTTAAATTGTGCCACGTGCCATGATCTTGTTGGTTAGCTCATTTGTGTTGATTCCATTTTTGAAGAAAGCGCCACGTGTCGTGATCTTGTTGGTTAGCTAGCTACGTTGATTCCATTTTTCAAAGAAAATGCCACGTGTCACTTCTTGGATGGTTCGCGTTGCTTTGCTGACCCTACCTTTGGGCCCTATAAATAGGTACATTCTCTCTCTTACCCTTCACCTTTCTCATAATTTCCCTTTTGCATCTCGTCCAAGAGCCTCGTCCGGTCCTCGTCCTAGTTTCGTCAAGTATTTCTTCTCATCCTTAGGCTTTCGCTTTTATCTTTCTTCCAATTAGTTATGTCTTCGTCTAGTAGCGATCTGGAAAGGGCGATAGACGAGTACCAAGATGTCTCTTCCGGGAATGGAGGTAGTTATGAGAGTCGTGAGGGTAGCACAAGCGATAGTGGTAGCTCCTCAGAACAGCATTATTCTTCTGGAGTTCCTGGTATTCCTTTAGAGGAATTTCGGGAAATGCAACGTAGGATGGCTTTCGGAGTCGGGACTAGCTTGTCCAAAGAGCCACCTAGCCTTTCTTAAGATGAGGAGGAGGAGGAGGAGGAGGAGGAGAATGTGATTTATAGTTGTGCCCCTGAAGTAGCGTCCACTTTAGATGCGCTTAAGTTAAAAATCCTTGTAGATAGATACCGGATCCCTAAGGAATTTAAGCCTCGTCTACCCGAGGAAGGAGAATGGTGTTGTTCTCCTTCTTCTGGTTTAAGGGTATATACTTCTTACCTTTTAGCTAGTTTTAGGTTTTCCTTAAATTATTTTTGTAGAGGTCCTCTCCATAGGTTAGGTATTGGACCTAACCAGCTCAACCCCAATGGTTGGAGGATGATAGTTGCCATGCAAGTGCTATGGCGTGAGGCATTGGAAGGGGATCGACCAATCATAGTGGATGAGTTCCTCTACTGTTATAAGCCCTCAGAGATAAAAAAGTCCGCTGGTTTTTACCAGTTCTTGTCTAGGGGCCCTCACTTTAGTTTAATAAAGGGCCGTAGCTCGTCGGACAGGTTTTGGAAAACCAATTTTTTTATTATTTCTAGAAATTGAGCTGGGGACCCAGTTGATGTGAGTAATGCCTCCTTCCCTCCTTTTACTAGCCCTCTAGGTCGCCTTCGTCCTAAGGGTATGTCTTGTTTCCATTCCATTCCATTTCTTTTCTTTTTATTATTATTTTATTTTCTAACTTTTAGTCGTCTAACCTTTTTTCTTTATGATGCGGTGTTGCTTGTCCACATTTGGACAAGTTTTATTTGGATCGCATTGACTAGGTTCACGCCTTCCCGGGAGATCCTTCCACAGTCTAGTGACTCTTGGTCGTTTAGCTGCTTGGGGGCTTGGCCCAGCACCCATTCTTTGAAAACCTTGGTCACGAAGAAACTACTCGTCGAAGTAAATATCGTCTATCCTTCTCTTTCTTACTTTTCTTCTTCCTTTTTTTTTTTTAAAAAAAAAAAAAAACTTTATTTTCCTCGTTGCGGGAATGGCTACCATGAAAGAGAATAGGGAAAAGATCATTACAAGTGGTGATGAAGACATTACTGTAACCTTAGTCGTCCAAAAGCCTGCTGCTCAAACAGGGAAGAGAAAGCCCAAGTCCATATCTAGTTCGGTGGACCTTGATGACCTTCCAAGTCATCGAGGTCCTAAGAAGCAAAAATCTAGCAAGGGCTCTCTTCCCAAGGTTCCAAAATTTACTCCGACGGTAGACCGGGACGACCCTGTGATTAATGTGGTGCCCATCAAAACAGTTCCACCCGTCTAGACCGATCCTCCCCCTCCAACCAAAGCTCCTTGCAAGGCTTATCCCTTAGAGTCGTCTGAACGTCCTCCTAACCTGGTGCTGGACTAGAGTTATGCATGGAGGATGTTCAAGGGAATAATCACCGACAATGAAGTAAATTCATGTTATAATATGTTAGTGAAAGACTTTAAACGTTTTGCCATCCATGACCTCTTTAAGGTATATAAATTTCATTCGTCTTTGTTTTGTTTTCTTCAAGTTTTAAACAAAATTTCTAACTTTCCTTCGTCCATTCATAGGCTATGTCAAAGTTTTACACAACATCCTACCAGGCCAAGGAGTTTTGTGAGGAAGCCAAGATGGCTAAGGAAAAGACCAAAGAGATGAACAATGAAGTTTTATTGAAGAAGGGGGAGGTGATCAGATTGATTGAAGATCTAAATCGTTTGCAAGGAATAGAGACGAAGCTGAAAATGAGATCGAGGAACTTAAAGCAGATGCTATTGAGAAAGAGACTCACATTGCCCATCCGGAGGGACAAGTCTCAAAGTTCACCTCGTCCTTAGAGAAGGCCCGTGAAGAATCCGTTGCAGCTTTTAAGAAGTCCAAGCGAGTACAAGAATTGTCTAGACAGTCATTATGTGGCTGGCTATGAGGACTTCCGTGTTGATGCCAAGGAGGTTTTCCCAGACCTAGACTTTGATACCCTTAAGATTCCCTTCGCCACATAGAGTTCCTTGCTTGAGACGAGTTTTGAGGACGTCAATGTGGTGGATGATGCTAATAACGAAGTGACCTAGGACGATCCAAAGTTTGGAGGCAATGCCCCTAGCGGTCTATCCAAGTGAATTTACTTTTTCCTTGGAAAATTTATTATTTAATCTTGTTGGAAATGCCCGTTGTTTTGGGCTTTGCTTGTTTCTTTTTGAATTTATCTAAGTACAATTCTCTAGTCCAAGTTTATGGACGAGCTTTATGCACAATCACTCTTATTGGCATTACTTCTAAGGGTTTTTGGATGGTGGTCGTCTACCCTTCTTTGAATTTTATGAATGAATGAATGCTTTTCATTTTCATCGTTTATTGTGATTATAAGCTTTATGAACGAATTTTATTTATATCGTCCATGCTATTTACGTGGTTGTGGGGTTCACTCACTTATGGAGACATTTTATCTTGTCTTGAGCATGTGAACGAATCTTTACTTACATCGTCCAAAACAAAATAAACCCTTTATGCTTAGCCTTTGCTATTTATAAGTGCGGCTTGTCCATGAATGGCATTTCTTTTTTGCTAGCTTCATTCGTTCAAACTTAGGATGATCATTTATTCGTCTTTAGTAAAAGATGTTCCCAGCCATTACTCGTTCGTGAATCGGATTGTTTGGCTAGCTAGATTCATCCATAGGCTTGAGATATTTTTGTATGCACATTTTCCTCATCCATTGGTTAGACGAATTTACCTTGGGTTTTACCTCATCTTGCGCTTAGACGGATATACCTTAGGTTTATTTTCCCACACTTTATCCTTTTTTCAAGGAAAGCTTATAGACGATACATCCCTGCGTCCAGAGATTTTATTCGTTCTTGACTCGTTGCCTTCTGGTGGATTATTTTGAATGAAATCACAAAAAATGAAGGATTCCCATATCATCATATCTATTTGAAAACACATCATTATATATATTTGAAAATCCAAACTGTACGTAAACATTCATCCACAGGCTTGGCGCATGCTTAAAAGCTAGTGCCTTAGGGAATTAAAAATATTTATACAACACAACTTCGTCCATGAATAGCATAAAAGTTAAAAACTAATGCACTTTTTAGGGGATTATTAAAACACTTAAAACACACAAGAATAGTAGTAGTAAACATAAACAAACACGAGAAAACAACACATTACTTCACCCATCCATAGTGTTCATTTGTGGCCACGTTCATCCATGGTCACCCTTTATTGATAGTATTTCCTTAGGTGCTCAACATTCCAAGGGTGTTCTAGCCTCCGTCCATCCAAAGCTTCCAAGTAGTAGGATCCTTGCCTTTTGTAGTTGATAACCCTATAAGGTCCTTCCCAATTTGGCCCTAGCTTCCCATGGGCCAGGTTTCTTGTTGCCAAGGAAACCCTTTTTAGGACGAGATCTCCAATGTTGAAGCGTTTGGGTTTCACCATGGCATCATAGTGCTTTGCCATAAGATTTTTGTACCTTGCTGTTCTCTGCTCCGCGTCCATCCTCACCTCGTCTATAAGATCGAGGTTTAGATGAAGTTGTTCTTTCTTTTCTTCATCTTGATACTTCATCACCCCGTGGTTGGCCATGTGCACTTCCGCAAGTATGGCTGCCTCACTTCCATAGGCTAGTTTAAAAGGAGTTTCCCTTGTGGGGATCCTCATTGTTGTTCTATAAGCCCACAAAACACCCAAGAATTCATCTAGCCATACTCCCTTTGCCCCTTCAAGCTGAGTCTTGATGATTTTCAACAAGAATTGGTTTGCTACTTACATTCCGTCCGTTGGCCCGTGGGTGGGAGGGTGAGGAGTAGTGATTCTTGGTTCCCAGTTGCTAACAAAAGTCCCCGAAAGGTGAATTGTTGAACTGTCATCCATTGTCAGACACTAGTACCCTAGATACCCCAAACCCGCATACAATGCTTTTCTAGACGAAGTTCTTGACATTCTGTTGTGTAATTTTTGCTAAGGGTTCAGCGTCCATCCACTTAGTGAAATAATCTATTCCTACCACCAAAAACTTCATTTGTCTAGTTCCGGTTGGAAAGGGGTCTAAAATATCTGAAAGTTCAAAAACGTGTACAAAACACCTTTGAACGTTTAGACCCCCAAATTACAACTTAACCAATACAAGCAATATGTCAAACAACTAGTGTGCGGAAACTTAACACATGCTATAATACGAAATTGGTTAACGACTATCTAAGCCATAACAAAATAAAACCACAAAGCAGATAATAAAAAGGCAAAGATAGAGAGGAAGGAAGATGCAAACACAAAGACAACACGCGATGTGTTATCGAAGAGGAAACCGAAGTCCTCGGCAAAAAACCTCTCCGCCGCCCTCCAAGCGGTAAACAATCCACTAGAAAATACGGTTGGGATACAAGGACAAAGCAATAGACCCTCCAAGCCTAATCTACCCAAAGTGCACCTAAGCCCTCCAAGCTTCTTGCTCCAACGAGGTTGCGCCGAACCTTTTTCTTTTCTAGCTTCCCGGATTCCGCTACTAGACAGTAGCATCAACCAATGAAGATTGGTTCCTTCCTAATCGCTTCCTAGAAATCCAAACAACTGTCTCACAGTGATGATGATGGTGAGAACCAGGTTTGGTATAATGCCTCTCAAGGATTTGACAATGGAGAGTAAGAGAGTAGAGGAATTTGAAGAGACTCTAAGGTATAGATTGTGGGTGAAACAATCTTGTTTTTCTTTAGGTTTCTCTCTCAAAATTCTCTCTGAAAGCCCTCTTTCAATCGTGGGTAAAAGGGGTATTTATCTTTGGAGTGGGAGAGGAATGTGAAACGTCGGGTTTTACAAAACAGGGGTGGCTTGCGGCTTGACCTCGCGGCTTGACTAAGTTGCGATATCCGATCGCGAGTTAACCGTATGGCCGATTGTCCTGTTTTGTCCTGTAGTACTCCGGCTAGCATGACTGTTCATCTTCCAAAGCATGCTTGGCACGTCTTTTTCGGGCGGCTTGCACCGCGAGTCACCCGCGAGTCCCGGCCCCGCGAGTCTCTGTTTTCTTGCACACTCTTGAGCAATCTTCACTCTATCTCACTCACTACCCTTACAACAAACCCACCTAAATACGGGGTTACTAAATGCTGAATTACAAGCAAATTTGGCACGGAATAAAGCCAATTAGATGGTTGAATAAATTCAACCTTACAATATCCAATCCCCATTATGCAAAAGGCCATGGGGCCATCATTGGGGTAAGGTACTCTGACGGCTGTTTAGGGACGTTATGAATCGTTGGCATTGATTGGAGACCTTAACATATGCTTTAGCATCGGCTTGGATGGTTGGCCGGTAATATCCCGCACGGATGACCTTGTGGACGAGTGATCTATCTCTTGAATGGTTACCATATGCTCTTTCATGAACTTCTCTTAACACATAATTTGCCTCGTTTAGAGCTAAACATTTTAGATAAGATCGAGAAAAACCTCTTTTGTATAGCACCTTATCCATAAGGACGATCTAGCCGATTTAACCTTGAGCTTTCTGGCCTCGTCTTTCCCTTTTGGAAGCGTTCTGTCCTTTAGGTATGATACTATTGGAGTCATCCAATTTTCTTCATTTTCTATCTGTAGTACTTCGGGAAGATCTATGCTTGGCATATATTGAATTTCGTCAAACTCGTCCATTGCTTCATTTGCTGAGGCTTCCTTCGCCAAGGTGTCTACTTCCATGTTCTATACCCTTGGGATTTGAACGAAATCAACTTCCTTAAACTTCTTCATAAGGCGTACCACCTTGTTCAGGTATTTCTTCATTCATTCTTCCTTGGCTTCATATGTTCCATTTACTTGGCCTATGATTAATCGAGAGTCTCCCGGGACGAGTATTGACTCGCCTCCTGCAGACCTAGCTAACTCTAGTCCTTTAAGAAGGGTTTCATACTCAACTTCATTGTTGGTTGTCCGATATTGCAAACGAACCTTGTGCTTCAATTTATCTCCTTCCCGGGATTGTAAAACAACTCCTATTCCTCCCGCTTGTTGTGTAGACGATCCGTCGACTGGGACGACTCATTTTTTGTTGCCTTCCATTCTGTCTAAGTTTTCATAACTTGGAGTGAATTTCGCAATGAAATCTACTAGAGCTTGAGCCTTTATCATTTGAAAGTTCAAAAACGTGTACAAAAACACTTTTGAACTTTTAGACCCCCAAAAACCAACTTAACCAACACATGCAATATGTCAAACAATTAATGTGCGGAAACTTAACATATGCTATATTATGTAATTGGTTAAACAACTATCTAAGCCATAACAAATTAAACCACAAAGCAGAGATAATGTAAAGGCAGAGATAGAGAGGAAGGAAGATGCAAACACAGCGATAACACCAGATATGTTATCGAAGAGGAAACCAAGACCTCGGCGAAAAACCTCTCCGCCGCCCTCCAAGCGGTAATCAATCCACTAGAAAATATAGTTGGGATACAAGGACAAAGCAATAGACCCTCCAAGCCTAATCTACCCAATGCACCTAAGCCCTCCAAGCTTCTTGCTCCAACGAGGTTGCGCCGAACCTTTTTCTTCTCTAGCTTGCGGATTCCGCTACTACACCGTAGCATCAACCAATGAATATTGGCTCCTTCCTAATCGCTTCCCTTAACTCCAAACGTCTGTCTCACAGAGATGATAATGGTGAGAACCAGGTTTGGTTATAAAGCCTCTCAAGGATTTGACAATGGAGAGGAAGAGAGTGAGGGAATTTGATGAGACTCTAAGGTAGAGATTGTGGGTGAAACAATCTGGTTTTTCTTTAGGGTTTCTCTCTCAAAATTCTCTCTGGAAGCTCTCTTTCAATCGTGGGTTAAAAGGGTATTTATCTTTGGAGTGAAGGGGAATGTGAAACGTCAGGTTTTTCCAAAACAGGGTAGCTCGCGGCTTGACCTCGCGGCTTGACTCGGTCGCGAGTTCGATCGCGAGCTAACCGTATGGCCGATTGTCTGTTTTGTCTGTAGTGCTCCAACTAGCATGACTGTTCACCTTCCAAAGCATGCTTGGCACGTGTGCGATTCTCAGCGGGTTGAAGCCGCGAGTCCAGCCGCGAGTCCCGGCCCGCGACACTCTGTTTTCTTGCACACTCTTGAGCAATTCTTCACTCTATCTCACTCACTACCCTTACAACAATCCCACCTAAATACAGGGTTACTAAATGCTGAATTACAAGCAAATTTGGCACGGAATAAAGCCAATTAGATGGTTGAATAAATTCAACCTTACAATCGCATTTCTTGGTTGGTACCTGATGTTAAACTCATCGAGCTCGACCGCCCATTGGATCAGTCATCCTGCAGCTTCCAACTTGTTCATTGCCTTCTTGAGTGGATGGTCCGTCATGACATTGATGACATGGGCTTGGAAGTAATGCCTTAACTTTCTGGAAGCTGTTACTAGTGCAAAAGCCAATTTTTCCATTAGCGGATATCGTCCTTCCGCTCTCCTAAGTGCTCGACTTGTATAATACATGTGCTTCTACATCTTCCCTTCTTCTTTGATCAATCTTGAACTTACGGCATGTAGGGATACCGCCAAGTACAAATACAATTCTTCTCCTAGCACGGATGGGCTTAGCAATGGAGCCGTGGTGAGATAGTTTTTAAGATCCTGGAAAGCCTTTTGACACTCGTCCGTCCATTCAAACGCCTTCCTGAGAACTTTGAAGAAGGGTAAACACTTATCTATGGCTTTTGAAATAAACTTGTTCGTGAGTCGCAACCTTTGTCTAGTGAGGGATTGGACTTCCTTGATGTTCTTTGGTGATTCCATATCCAATATGGATTGGATCTTATCTGGATTCACTTCAATCCCCCTTTGCGAAACCATGAATCCTAGAAATTTTCCCGACGACACCTCGAATGCATACTTACTTGGATTCAGCTTTATTTTGTATCGTCTAAGCGTTTCAAAGGTCTCTTGGAGGTCTTCCAGATGTCTTTCTTCATCCAAGCTCTTTACAAGCATGTCGTCCACATACACTTCCACATTCCGTCCTATTTGTGGACGGAACATGTGATTAACCAAACTTTGATAAGTTTCCCCAACGTTCTTCGGACCAAAGGGCATTACCTTATAGCAAAATAAACATTTATTGGTAATGAAGGACGTCTTTTCTTGGTCTATCTCGTCCATCTTTATTGGATTATATCCCGAGAAAGCGTCCATGAAGCTTAGCAATTGATGACCGGCTGTGGAATCCACCAACCGACATGCGTGGCAAAGGATAACTATCCTTAGAACTTCAATATGTATATGTTGGCAAACCATGATCAAAACATTTAGTCTAGATTTAGGTTGCTCAAAGTATGTGTATGTGTAAAGTTGAAATCGAGTAATCGTAGGAAATTGCTATTCAATTTCTGTAAGGCTTGATCGATCGAAAATTAGACTCGATCGATTGAAAGCTCGTGCAGATTATTTTTTTTCAGAATTTTCCAACTCAGCCCAAGCCCATATATATGACATGTAGGGTTTTATGTTTTGCTTCAAGTATAAAAAGAAAAACCCTAACCACGTTTTAGAGGTCGTTGATATGTTGTGTGTGTGAATCTCTTGTGAGATATAGAGGTGTTTATTTTCATACATACTTAGGATTATCAAGATTAAGATTGATGTTGAGAGCTTGATGATCGCATCAGTTGTTGTTTCAAGAGCTTAAAGAAAACACAAGTGAGAGTACTTGTAGTTGTTGTGGATCAAGGAAAAAAGTAGTTTGTGGACTCGGAGTTGTCACGTGGTGGTAGTAAGTTTTCTACTCGAGATAGCAATAGGATGTTATTGGTCTAAGTTGCTATTGTAAAACTTCAATTCTTTCATAGTGGATTTGTTTTATCTTGAGGATAGTTAGGTTAAATCCTCTTTAGGTTTTTTACCGATTTGGTTTTCTTGGGTTATCATATTGTTGTGTTCTCTATTTTCCGCATTATTTACATGATATGATTCACTTGTGTTAACCTAGATTTGAATAATTTACCTAAGTAATCACTTGGCTAAATAACTAGTATTGGGTTCTAAGACTTTAGGTTTAAATGTATTAGAACTTCAATTTGTAATGTTGGCAAACCATGATCAAAACATTTAGTCTTGTTTTAGACTTGCTCAAAGTGTGTTTAAGTGTAAAGTTGGAATCGAGTGTCTTTGTAGGATTTATTGTGTAAATCTGCTTGGCTCGATCGATCGAGAATTAGACTTGATCGATCAAAGCTCGTGCAAATTGTTTTTTTCTGCAGAATTTTCCAACTCAGCCCAAGCCTGTTTGACGTGTAGAGTTTTATGTTTTGCCTTAAGTATAAAAGGGAAAACCCTAGCCACGTTTTGAGGTTGCTCTTTATCTTGTGTGTGTATGAATCTCTTGTGAGATTTAGAGGTGTTTACCTTCATACACACTAAGGGTTTCCAATCTCAAGATTGATGTCGAGAGCTTGGTGATCAATTCAATTGTTGATTCAAGAGCTTAAAGATATACAAGCGGGAGTGCTTGTGCTTGTGCTTGCTGTGAATCCAAGAGAGAAGTAGTTCGTGGACTCGAAACCGTCATGTGGTCGTGGTAGTAAGTTTCCTACTCGAGGTAGCAATAGGATGTTAGTGGTCTAAGTTGCTATTATGTAAACCTCAATTCTTTCATAGTGGATTCGTTTTACCTTGGGGATAGCTAGGTTAAATCCTCCCTAGTTTTTTACCGGTTTGGTTTTTCTGGGTTATCATATTGTTGTGTTCTTTATTTTCCGCACTTTACAATAATATGATATATTTGTGTTAACCTAGATTTGATAATTTGATTAAGTAATCACTTGGCTAAATAACTAGGTTAATCTAGTTGTATTTAAGGGGTTTAAAAACGTACAACTAGGTTAAACAACTTGTGTTTTAAAGGGTCTAAAAAGTACACAGATGAATATGGGGGGAGCTTAGAAAATTGTTGTCGCTTCCCACTAGAAGTAGTTAAAGCCATTGCTGATGAGATTGGAGTCGATAAAGTTGGGATTAGGCTCTCTCCGTTTGCTGATTACAATGACTCTAGTGACTCCAACCCTAAAGCTCTTGGCCTATACATGGCTGAGTCCTTGAACAAATATGGAATACTCTATTGTCATTTGATTGAGCCAAGGATGGTTACCCAGTTTGAGAAGCACGAGACCAAATGTAGTCTGTTGCCTAGGAGAAAGGCCTTCAAGGGAACATTCATTGTTGCAGGTGGATACAATAGGGAAGAAGGAAATGAAGTAATTGCTAGTGGTAGTGCTGATTTAGTTGCATTTGGACGTTTGTTTTTGGCCAACCCGAATTTGCCAAGGAGATTTGAGATCAATGCAAAACTTAACAAGTATGACAGAAACACCTTTTACACGCATGATCCTATTGTTGGGTACATAGACTATCCATTTCTTGAACCTGATACTTAAAAATTATAGACAAATTACTTGTCTCTTGAGCTGGGAGCTTGGTTAACTAACTGAAACAAAAATTTACAGCTATTCTAATTAGCAAATTCAGAACAACCATTTTGTGCAGATGGAATTGGGGTGGGGGGGAGGGTGGGTGACTTGTATATGGTGATATTAGTAATGCTAGGGATACTATAACGTTTATTATATAGAGCTTACAAACTGATGTGTCACCAATCACTAAAACACATTTTAAACATTCATTTATTAGGTTGCTCAAGTCCACTAATCAAATACATTGTCACATCAGTTTATAAGGTTTACAAAGTAAAACTTGTCTTATCTTTACCACTTTCCAAGGCGGCATACATTACATTGTTAAATTATAACCAGTTCACCCCACCCTCCTTGTTAGAGACATTATTAAAGTAATGTGTGTTATCAAAAACTAAACTAAAAGTTAAATGTCAGGAAGTAGTATTATAAGATTCAAGTTTGTTTGTTTTAGTTTAAAATCAAGCTTATTTTCATTACTAGCTTACATGCCAATTTTATATGTGTATAATGTTAAAGATTGATTAGTGTATATTATGTATGCAACACTGTGTACATATACTACATGTAGGATAGATTAGTAGAAGGTCAAAATGATTTGTAGTTTTGACTAATACTCATAATTAGTTAGTTTGTTAGTCACTATTTCTAACACGTGTATAGCAGTTATAGGTTGTTTAGTTAGTTAGATTTCTGTTAGTTTTTCCCACCTTCTGTACTTGCTGTATAAGGACCAGAGCAAGATATTTATCTATAGAAGATTCATTTCACAATCTTTGTTTCCTTACTCTCTGCCTCTGTTCTTCGTGTGCTTTGCAATCCATCATTGTAGGACCTTAGGCTTGAGAGTGAATTTCAACATGGTATCAGAGCTAAACTAATTTCAAAGAATCATTTCATCCGGTATTCTCTGAACTCCTTAGTTCATTTTCTTTCTTTGTTTTCTTAGTGCTTTCTCATGAATCAAGCATATTTTCCATCTGTGTTCTTTCTTGATTCTTGCACTAAGTTCTCGTCTTCTAAATCTTGATTCATCTTTGCTCTCAAAGGAAAATTGTAATCTTGATTTCTGGTAGTACATTATAGCATATTGAAATTCTTGATTTAAGGTTTTTCAATTGCTTAATTGGAAATTCTATAATTGATTCTTGATTTAGGGTTTTCAATTGCTTAATTGTGGACTCTGTAATTGGTTCCACAATTCACCAAGATCTTGGTTTGATTCTTGGATTCGCTTGATCAACATAATTCTGAGTTGATCATTTGTGATTAAGAACCTTGATCTGTTAAGGATTGATTCTTGTGGTTCTTTCGTTGATTTTTGATTTGAGGCTGTGATTTTAGATTTCAATTGCATTGAGTATGGCTGATACATACCGCTTCTAGTACTTCTATTCCTACTGTTCAACCTTGGAAAAATTATTCTACTCCTTATTTCTTGTCTAGTAGTGATAACCCTGGCTTGTCCCTTGTTGCGCAACATCTCACTAAAGAGAATTACAGTACCTGGAGTAGGGTAGTATTGATTTCCTTGGATGCCAAAACCAAGATAGGGTTTATTGATGGTTTAATACCAAAACCCCTATCACCCGATCATCCATGCTATGCAGCTTGGTGTAAGTGCACTAGCACAGTGTTGGCTTGGCTATTCAATTCTATTTCAAAGGATTTACAACCTAGTGTGGTGTATTTTAAGAGAGCAAGGGAGGTCTGGGTTGATTTGTAATATAGGTATTCACAAGGTAATGGACCTAGAATTTTTGAGTTAAGGAAAGAAGTCAGTTCTTTGGCTTAAGAGGATCTGACCATTAATGCCTATTACACCAAATTCAAGGGACTTTGGGATGAATTTACCAACTATAGAAATTGTACTTGTGGTCATCAAGTGGAAGATTGCACCATGTCCTTCTTGATGGGGTTGAATGATACCTATTCAAAGAATCGAGGGCAAATTCTACTCATGGATCCTATTCGTCCTTTGAGTGAGATATTCTCTCTTTTACTTCAAGATGAGAAACAAAGGAAGGTTGGTGTTGGAAAAAAGGTTTAGATTGATACAACAGCAGTTTTGGCAGCATTGGGAAGCAAGAATACTAATGCAAATGCCAAGAATTTCACCAAGAACAAGTCCGGGAGGCCTCGGTGTACTCACTATGGTGCCATGGGACATGTGATAGATAAATGCTATAAACTACATGGCTACCCACCTAGTTATAAGTTCAAGAATAAGGCTCAATCATCCTTTGCCAACATTGCTGTTGCTATTGAAGATAGTTCAAGTGAGGGTGTCGGTTTGACCAAGGCAAATATCAACAACTGATTGGTTTGTTGAATTCTCAATGCCATTTTGGTACTCAAGCTCCACTAGAAGTAGCTGTAGAGACTCCTCAAGTTGCCAACATCATTGCATAGCCTTCACTTGGTCATTAGCTATTAGGTATATGGTCCTTTCCATCCCTAGAGTATTCTTTTTTTTTTTCTTCAACTGTTGACACATCTCATATTAGTTCCACTGATTGGATTCTTGATAGTGGGGCCACCGATCACATGGTCCATTCTCTTACTTTCTTTAAGTCCATTACTTCTTCAGTCCAAATTTCAGTTAGGTTGCCTAATGGAGATATGGCCAAGGTTACTCACATAAGAACTGTGCAAGTATCAGCTACCTTGATTCTTGAAAATGTCATTTGTATTCCATCTTTCTCCTTTAATCTTGTCTCCATAAGTAAATTGACTCAAAATCCTTCATGTTGTTGCATCTTTCTTTCCCATTATTGTTTCATACAGGACTTGTAGCTCTAGAGGATGATTGGGTTGGGTAAAAAGCAAGGAGATCTCTATGCATTGCAGAATTCTACTCAAGTTGCCTTGCCAAAATCTGTCTCTCAAGTTCTGTCCAAGTTGTCTTCTTATTTTCCTGTTAATAGTGTCAATTCGTGTACTTCAACTTCAACAAGTGATGTTTTTAGGCTATGACATTGCAAGTTAGGTCATCCTTCTTCACAAAGATTAGCTTTGATGAGAAATATTGTACCTGAATTCAGTTCTTGTAATAATAATAAAGTTTTTGAATGCAATGTTTGTCCTTTAGCTAAACAAAAGAGATTGCCCTTTCCTCATTCTATATCTACTTCTTCTTCTTGTTTTGATTTGGTTCATGCTGAGATTTGGGGACCCTATTCCACTCCTTCCTTGACTGGTTCTAAGTACTTTCTCACCTTGGTAGATGATTATAGCAGATGTACTTGGGTTTACTAAATGAAACAGAAATCTGATGCATCCTTGCTTATTCAATCATTTTTCAACATGATTTTGAATTAGTTTAAAACTACTATCAAGATTCTTAGAACTAATAATGGCCCTGAATTTGCCATTGATTCCTTTTATGCTTCTAAAGGTATTGTCCACCAATTATCTTGTGTTGAAACTTTACTGACAAAATCTGTGTGGTTGAAAGAAAACATCAACATCTTTTAAATGTTGCTGGAGCTTTAAGGTTTCAAGCAAACTTACCTTCAAAATTCTGGGGGGATTATGTTTTAACTGCCACATATCTCATTAATAGGATACCTAGTCCATTTTTACGTCATTTAACTCCTTATGAAAAGCTCCTAGGTCATCCTCCTACTTATGCTCATCTTAGGACTTTTGGTTGCTTGTGTTTTGCTTCTACCCTAAGTAGAAATAGAACCAAATTTGATCCTAGAGCTAAATCTTGTATCTTCCGTGGTTATCCCCTTGGCTCAAAAGGATACAAATCGTATGATTTTTCTACTAAATCTTGTTTCATACCTAGAGATGTTGTCTTTAGGGAGTCTATCTTTCCTTTCAAACATTGGGTGTCCAAATCTGTATCTACTTCCCTTCCTGTCACTCATTCCATGTTTCCATCTCAACCTTTAGTTTCAGATAGTATGAAATTTCTTATTCCTTCAGTTTCTGAAGAATATTCCCCTACTTTGTCTTCTGTTGATATTGCAATTCCTCCTGTACGGCACCGAGATCCCAAGACCCATATAGGCCCCGGGTCCAGGCCCAACGGAACGGCCCCATTGCCTTAAGCCCTTCTTGAAAGCGCCTTAACGTAAAAACGAGTTTTGGGCCTTGAATTCTGAGAAGTGTTCGGCATAAGCTTTCCCGAACAAGCGTATGAACCATGTCCGGGAAAATCATGATATGCTCAGGAAACCGCATTACCGAGCACAATTGATTAAGCTGGAACCAAGTTCCAAGGCCATAATTGTTGCACCCCACTCCCACCTAAACACCCACTTAAATCAGATAATATTGGACCTTTAATAGCACTAGCGGTGACTGTAATCATAATCTCCCCACTAACATTAGCTATAAATAGCAGAAGTTTGGGAGGAAGAAGGGGTTGAGAAAAATAGAGAGAAAACAGACAAGGGAGGAGAGAGATTAAGTGTTGCTTTGAGTCTCTCTGCCGAGAACGACCCAGAGTAGGAAATCCTCAAGCCCACTACAAATAAATTGTGAGCCCAAGTGAGTTAAGGCCCAATAGGCTCAACTCTGGTTCCCACACTTGGCGCCCACCGTGGGGCTCTCCTACGAAGCCGTGGTTCAACCGAGACTCAAACAAGGGAAATGTCAGAGGAGCGTTCGGGAGGGCATGCGGCGAGCGGTTCCATAGGATCTTCTCGGGGATCGACGTGGAGGGACAGAAGGCAGAAACGACGGGAGGATTGGGAGCACCCTAGAGGAGAGGAAAGGTCCGATTGGGAGAAGGGTTGACTCAGACCCACCGAATGGTTTTAGGCGTCTCGGTGCATAGATAGTATGATGATAAAGATCGAGAACTGGAGCGGTTGCGCAGATTGGTAATGGATCTAGAGCTGGAAGTAAGGGGTCGGCGCTAAGAAAGGAATCACAACCCCCGGCAAAGGAGAAATCGGGGCGAGGAGGGCCCTAGCCGATCTGGTACGCAACGATTCCAAAACCGATCACGCTCTCAAGAGTCACACCGGCACTCGGGAGACACGCCATCACTGGGACCGTTCACGGTCGCATGGATACGATGACCGAGGGTTAGAATCACCGGAGGAACGGCAGCCCCATAATGTTGCCATGGACGCCATGAGCCGAGCCTTACGAATGGCTGCCTGGTCGCCGTTCTCCGATGAGATTGAACGGGCCCCTATGCCGAGCAGATTTACGCGACCGCCGTTCAATTCCTACGATGGGAAGATAGAACCCGTGGAGCATGTCGGTCATTACGTCCACATGATGTCTTTGCATGCACACAATGATGCATTGATGTGTAAAGCATTCCCCTCCAGTCTCGGCTCAACGACCACGAGATGGTTCAATGGGTTACTGAAAGGCTCCATACGTAGCTTCGCCGAGCTGATTCAAGAGTTCGGCAGTAGATTCGTGACATGCAGCCGAGTGCAACAGCTAGTTGACGCGTTACTTTCCATGAAAATGAGGGTCGGAGAAACCCTTCGGAGTTATACCAGCCGATATTGGGAACTCTACAACGAGATTGGTGGAGGAAATGAGAAAATTGCGGCAAGCACCTTCAGGATGGGGCTCCCCGAAGACTCTGAATTACGGGAGTCATTGACGAAAAGACCTCCCGAGGATATGAGGCAACTTATGAGACGCATAGAGGAGTACAAACGCCTGGAGGATGATCGATGCAGAGTAGGGGGAAAGCTTCGTTACTTGGGAGATCTCGGCAAGGCGTTGTGCCGACAAGACCCAAAAAAGACTTCAGATTGCGGGAACCAGAGGTGCAAATCGAAGGAGTTAATGTGGCATTCAAAAAGCCCGTGCACAAAATCTTAGATCGGATCAAGAACGAGTCATTCTTCAGGTGGCCAAACAAAATGGGGGGCGACCCATCTCGGAGGAACCAAAACCTATATTGCACCTACCATAGAGACAAAGGACACATCACCGAGCAGTGTTGGGTACCAAAAGATCACCTCGGGCATCTAGTAAAGGCAGGGTACCTGAAAGAGTTTATAGTAGACTCCACTGACCGAGAAGCCGGCCAGGGCGTCCAATGAAAAGGAACCCCTCCCGCCTCCACCTGGGGTGATCGAAGTCATCCACGCTGCACCGAGAGGAACGGCAACAGCAAAAAGGGTATTGACAGTGGCTTGCACAGGAGGAGATTCAGCCGAGAAGAAGAATAGAGTTGAACGGGTGACAATCTCGTTCGGAGAAGACGATTTGGAAGGAACGGTCCAACCTCATGACGATGCTTTGGTGGTGACGGCCCGGATAGGCGGGTTCCTGGTGAAGAGGGTGATGATCGACCAAGGAAGCGGGGCTGACGTCATGTACCCGGACCTCTTCGAAGGGCTCGGATTGAAGACCCAGAATTTGGCGAAATATGACACGCCGCTAGTCTCATTTGACGGGAGAGTCGTAATTCTCGAGGGAAAAATCTCTCTCCCGGTGGACATGGAAGGCAAGGGAGTTATAGTTACCTTCATAGTAGTCCGATCATTCTCACCGTATACCGCAATCCTCGGGAGGCCGTGGATTCACGCAATGAAGGCTGTTCCGTCCACCCTCCACGTGAAAGTAAAATTTCCCACCGAGTATGGAGTTACCGAGGTGAGGGGGAACCAACAAGTGGCGAGGCGGTGTCTTGTCGCCGCGATTAGATGGAAAAGTGAACAGCTCGGACAAGCTGAACAGACCGAGAAAGAAACTTCATAGCAATTACTGAAGTCCCGAGGGGAAATGGGGGCGGACGTAGCCGAGGAGGTAGTGAAGGTTAGAATTCTTCCAGATACTGATAGGTATTTCCAGATAGGTACAAGCATGAATGACCGAGAAAAGGTAGAGATGTTGTTGTTCCTTTTGCAGAACGTAGACGTTTTTGCCTAGAACCCGTATGAAGTGCCCGGCGTAGATCCCGAGTTCATTGTCCACAAGCTCAACGTGGACCCATCATTTCCCCCGAAGAAGCAGAAACCGAGAAGAGCGTCAAAGGAACATGTCGACGCAGTAAACCTGGAGGTCCAGAAGCTGAAGGAGGCCGGAGCCATAAGAGAAATATTCTTCTCGAGATGGCTAGCAAATACGATTGTAGTGAAGAAGAAGAACGGTAAATGGAGAGTTTGTGTGGACTTCACAGACTTGAACAGGGCGTGTCCCAAGGACCCATTCCCAATGCCCAAGATTGACCAACTAGTATACGCCACGTATGGGCACCCGAGGATGAGCTTCCTGGATGCTTTCCAGGGTCACCACCAGATTGCCTTGGCGCCCGAGGATTGAGAAAAGACAGCATTTATATCCCCGAGTGCAAACTATCACTACGAGGTCATGCCGTTTGGATTGAAGAACGCCGGAGCCACGTACTAGCGGATGATGACGAGAATGTTCCGAGAAAAAATTGGATGCACGGTTGAAGTATATATTGACGACATGGTGGTAAAAAGCAGAAAATAGTCACAAAGATACGGAAGACCTCCGGGGAGTATTCGAGATACTACGGCGGCATAAATTGCGCCTGAATGCCGAGAAGTGCACTTTTGGTGTGGGGGCTGGCAAGTTCCTGGGTTATTTGATCTCTACTCGGGGAATAGAGGCTAACCCCGACCAAATCGAGGCCGTGAATCGTCTCGGACCACCAAGCAATCCCAAGGAGGTGCAAGTACTTACCGGAATGTTAGCCGCCCTAAACCGATTCATCTCTAAGTTCGCCGATCGCCGCCGGCCGTTTTATCAACTCTCGAAAAAGTGGAAGGGGTTTCATTGGGACGAGGGATGTGATGAGGCTTTTCGAGAGCTGAAGGAATACTTGGCAAAGGCGCCAAGATTGATGACCCGGAGCCTGGGGAGGATTTGTTTATGTACCTCTCGACCACCGACCATGCCGTAAGTGTTGTGTTACTAAGGGACCAAGGAGTACAGATGCCAGTGTATTACATAAGCAAAACCTTGGTAGATGCCGAGACAAGGTACTTGCCCCTGGAGAAGTTGGTTTTAGCCCTGGTGCACGCCACTAGGAAGTTGCCACACTACTTCCAGGCTCATACGGTGTTCGTCCTCACCGAGTGTCCATTACGATCCTTCGTTAAAGAGATCAGACTTCATGGGCTGAATTGCCAAATGGGGGACTCGGTTGGGATCGTTTGACATAAGGTACCGACCTAGAAGCTCGGTGAAGGGACAGGTTCTTGCAGATTTCATCGCAGAATTCACACCCAAGAACGACGGTAAGGTAATCTGTAATGCAGAAATTCATCCGTGGAAGGTATTTGTGGACGGCGCTTCAAATGCTATGGGGGCCGGGGCTGGTATTGTCATAATCACCTCCGAGGGCATACGATTGGAACACTCCTTCAGATTGGGATTCAAAGCCTCAAACAACGAAGCCGAGTATGAGGCCCCACTGGCCGGTTTAAGGGCCGTATTGCATCTAGGCGCAAAAGATGTTGAGATTTACTCGGACTCTCGGCTGGTTGTTTATCAAATCACAGGAGACTTCGAGGCTCGGGACTCTCGAATGAAAGCTTATCCGAGTGCGGCCAAGCAGATTATCGGTCAATTCGGAACGGTAAAGGTGTCCCAGGTAGGTCGGTCACAAAACAAACACGCCGACTCACTTGCCACGTTAGCCTCATCGGCTACCGAGGACACGCCACAGCTAGTCACAATAGAGCTTATAAGGGAGCCAAGCATCAGTGTGAAGAGTATTCACGACCAAGCCGCAGTGGAAGTTGCCAAGGTAGCGGTGGCCAATCCGTCTTGGATAAACCCGATCATAGATTTCCTTGCCGAGGATAAAGTTCCGGATGATGAAGATGAGGCCAAAAAGATTCGTAGGGTAGCTCCCGGATCGGGCCTGTCTTCGGATCACAAATCGCATCAAGGTCCTTTGCAGGTCCTTACCTTTTATGCTTACATCCCGAGAAAGTAAGCGAGCTTTCGACCGAGCTACATGGGGGAGTGTGTGGCGGCCATGTTGGGGGACGATCTTTAGTTCACAGAGTGATGACCCTGGGGTTTTGGTAGCCACAGATGCAGAAGGATGCCGCCGAATATGTTCGTAGGTGCGAACAGTGTCAAAGGCATGCTCCTTTGATCCATCACCCAAGTCAGGTCGTCTAAACCCCGTCAAGAGCCCGTGGCCGTTCGCGCAATGGGGGCTTAACATCCTCGAACCATTCCCCCGAGCAACAGGAAACCGTCGTTTTGTATTAGTGGCTGTAGATTACTTCACAAAATGGGCGGAAGCCGAGGCCTTGGCAAATATCCGGGATACTGACGTGAAAAAGTTTGTATGGAAAAACATAGTCACAAGGTTTGGGGTGCCAAATTCGCTAGTAATGGACAATGGGCTACGATTCGATAGCAAAGCTTTTCGGACCTTCTGCAGTGAACTCGGCATCAGGAACAAGTATTCAATCTCGGCTTATCCACAAAGCAACGGCCAAGTCGAGGCAGTGAACAAGACTATTTTGAACGGGCTCAAGAGGAGATTGGACGGGGCGAAAGGAAGATGGGCAGAAGAGCTACCCAATGTATTATGGGCTTACCATACGACCCCGAGAAGATCCACGGGCAAGACCCCGTTCTCTTTGACATACGGGGCGGAGGCTGTGATACCAACCGAGGTGAGCTTATGCAGTGCACGGGTCGTGGGGTTTGACCGCCTAACGCCGACCTGATGATGGAGCGTTTGGGTGGCTAGAAGAAGAATGCGGGGAGGCTGCAACCATATGGCTCGCCGAATATCAGCAGAAACTAGCCCAAAGATACAACCGAGATGTAAAGGGGAGGGAATTCAGTATCGGAGAATTGGTCCTAAGAAAGGTCGTAGGAAACATGCGAGACATAGCTGCGGGAAGCTTGCTCAAACCTGGGAAGGACCGCACAGAGTTACCGCCATCGCCGGTGCAGGGGCCTACTACTTGGAAGACCTTGACGAGAGGCCACTTCCCCGGCCGTGGAACGCCAACAACTTAAAGAAGTTCTACGCGTGACCATCCGTGTAAGCCAGAACTTGTATTTTGCTAAAATCAAGATTATGATTAAGTTGCTTGTATATGCTGTTTTTGGTTCCATAATTGCACACCAAGAGAATTGCAAATAGAAACTCTAAGGACAGAAACCTGGCCCTCGGCTTGATCTAAATCGCCGAGCAGGTAGAAACCTTATCATTAAAACTTCTAAGGACAGAAACCTGGCCCTCGGCTCGATTAAAATCGTCGAGCAGGTGGAAACCTTATCACTAAAAACTCTAAGTGTAACACCCCGACCCAATTTTTATAATTAAACTATGTGTTTAAGTGGTTAAGTGTTATTAATATTTTAAGCCACTTACTTACAAAGCATTTAATAAATATATTATTTTATAATGTCATTGAATAAGAATTTTAAAGATTATAAATAATTGAAATGGCTATTTGTATTATAAGTACATATTTAGTATGTGCAAAACTATATTTAGTAGTTAAGTTATGAGATATATATATATATATATATATATTTATAGTTGTTGGTGTTTTAACTATGTATGATGCATGAGATATTATAGAACATATATGCTCTTTTAATGTGATGGATATAACTTTATAAAGGTAAGGATATATATGTGTGTGTGTAAAGTGATATTATTATTTGTAAATGAGTGTGAATGCAAAGAATATATATATATATATATATATGTAAGTGTGAATGCAAGAAAGTTGAAAGTGGGTGGGATATTTCTTTCCCTAGCCATACACGTATCCACCCCAATTTTTCCACCTCTCTTATCTGATTTTGCTGCCCCAAAAGTCTTCACACTTTTCTCATTTTCTTGGCTGCATCAGATCAGAAGTCCAGCCCCTCTCTCTCTACTCCTTTTCCTCTTTCTTTGTTCTTCTTGCTCTCTTCTTCTGTTGCTTCTACACGGCAGCCCTCCCTTTCTCACCAACACAATACATTCCTCTCTAAAGATGAAATTAAACAATTAACCCTAAGGTTTCAGCTTCAAATTGTGGTGGGTAAGTAATTAAACCTCATCTGATTTTGTGTATTTGGATAGTATAATTGTTTGCTTACTTTCCCTCTTTATTCTCTGCTCTGTTTTTGGAAGTTGAATTGGTGATTCTGTTTTAGTGATTTGAAGGTTTAATGATATTATGGTTTATTTAATGTTTAATAACATATTTTAGTATGCTAATTATAGGTATAAAAATACCCAAATGAAATTAAGGCTTATTGCTATTTGTTGATGATTTTGTAAGAATATGTTCTGAAGCTGTCACTGTGACAGATTCTGTGTTCATGCATGTTAAATTATGTATTAAATTTTATATAGTGAATTTGGATGCTAGAGATAATTCCTATGAAACTTAAGACACTTTTGGTTGTTATTGAATTGGTCTCACAGCATTTGGATGAATATAAAATTAATGGTTTAATTTATAAGTTGCATGAATTTCTGACAGGACAGATTTGAGTATGCTGTCTTGCGTGATTTTTAGTAAATCATGGGTTTATGTTTTGACTCCGAAATTTTTATGGTATATACTGGACATATAGGGGAGTAGTTACGTAAAATTTCATGACAATTGGATGTGTTTGAGTAGCCCGTTTGTATTTTACAAATGGAGCCTATGCTGCTGGAATAGAACAGTGAATAGTAAGGGGCATGCCTAACTTTGTGGATTTAATTATCAAGTTAGGGTGAATGTTTTGAGCTATAATTTGATATGCTTATCTTTTGGTATGTTTCGATCATAGATTAATTTTGTGTAACTTGTTTTGAGGTTTAGTACCCAAAGGAAGGGGTTGTAAACCATGGGATGGTTGTATGTATGAAGCTGTTTTGCCCGACGTGTTGTATGTTATCATATGAATCTATGTAGTTACATGATCATGCTTAAAAGATTTTATATTTATGCATGTATTATTGCCCTAACCTTAAAGCACCTTTTGAAATAAAGTTAGCTCTTTTAGAGATATGGGATTAATATAAGAATGTTGGTTTCTCTAGGATTTTGTACTTGTTGTTGATGAATGTATTTTTTGTTTGTGGGAACCTCGTTGAGTTGGGATTAGGATTTCCTTAATTCTAAGAAATAGGCTTTGAGATGAATGTGAAGTTTATGGTAAAGAATTATGGATAGTAATAAGCTTTGATTTATGGTTTAGGTGTTACCAGTATCCAAGTCTAAGCTCCTTCGACTTTAGGCTCTCGGTTCCTCTGCTTTCAAGTAAGGGATAAGTTATATGGGCATTTGGTAAGTCATGAGGTTATTTTAAAGTATATTATGCATTAAAATGTTTTTGATTAGAGATATGGCATGTAATCATTATTCTGACAAAGATATGTTCGTGAGCTTTCGAAAGACTTATGTATATGATTTAAGCATATTGATGCTATTATTGATTCCACGAACATGATGTTTAATGAAAAGAATGGAAATTGCTATTATTATAAAATGTTATGCAAAATAAGAAATTTCAGTATGATGTAAAGGATGAAATGTTTTCGGGTTATGTCCTCTGATAATTTGAACTCAGCTAGTAGGGGTTAATTACTGGCTTTCCATGGAAATATGTTATCTGTTTGGCCATTTAAAGTAGAGGAAATGGGGCTGCCCGTAACTCTAGGCCATTTAAAGTAGAGGAAATGGGGTTGCCCGTAACTCTAATCTGATTAAGGCCTTCTCCCCAATGTGTACGGACGGCGGGGAGGAACAAAACCTGGAGGGGATGTGCCATTAGGCCTCCCAAAGGGGACAATATCATACACACGGGGGCACCCAAATGTGATGAGGCCTTCTCTGATGACTTATCAGATATGGACTAACCAATATGATATGAACAGCTATGTTATGTTATTAATCATGAGAGAATTATTTTGTTTAAATGCATTATGAAAAGTTAAAAGCTCTCATGAAAATAAGAAGTTTCTGATGAAAAGAAAGCTGTTCATTAAAGATAAAGTTTCTGATGAAAGTGCAGGTTATGTTTAAAAGTTATCGGATATCTGTTTTTATGAAACGTTAAGTTTTATTATCATGAAAGTTATAGTATTCTATGAGAAGAAGTTTATAAAGAAAAGATTTCTTATTAGTCAAGTTGTTTCTAGCTTAATAAAAAGTTGTCGATTATTTGATTTAAGTTAAAATAATTATCTTGTAATGAGAATATATGTATGGCGACTTTGTAGGAAGTGAAAGAAGTTTAATCTGGAAGGTTGGTAATATTAAACTGATAAGAAAAAGGAGAACAATTATTTTCTATGAAGGGCGTATACTATTATTATGAATAGTATTAAATACTATGCATGAAAAGATGTTCTCCTATTCGAATATTCATAGAATGAGAAATGATCTGATTTACATGCATCCTTATTGAATTCTCATATATCTTACCTTTCTGAGTTTGTGTTGCTCACCCCTTCCACTCTTTCGAGTTAATGGTTTTATTTTGGAGCAGAGGAGCCTTAGTCGAGTTTGGAAGGAGCTGGTTTTAGTTTTATATGTATAGATCCTAAACTAGCATTCGACGTTTAGCGTTATAGTTATTGTGTATTCTAGGATCAAATGAAAGTTGTGTACCTAAAAGTATTAAGAGATGTATTATGTAAAAGTATGGAAATCAAATGACTGGTGGATTATGTTATATTTTGAGTATGGTGTAGATGCTCTGACTATCAAGTGAAAAATTATATCAAGAAGTAAAGAAACAAGTATGAAATGAAAAAAAAGAAGTTTTTGGAAAAGTTTTGTAAAAGTTAAGTTGGTTCTTGTTAATATCAGGTTTAAACTTGATATTAGCATCTTGGTCATGGTCACAAATCCGGGTATCGGGTTTGGGGCGTGACACTAAGGATAGAAACCTGGCCCCCGGCTCGATTTAAATCGCCGAGCAGGTGGAAACCTTATCACTAAAAACTCTAAGGACAGAAACCTGGCCCCCGGCTTGATTTAAATCGCCGAAAGCGGTGGAAACCTTATCATTAAAACCTCTAAGGACAAACACCTGGCCCTCGGCTCGATTAAAATCGTCGAGTAGGTGGAAACCTTATCACCAAAAACTCTAAGGACAGAAACCTGGCCCTCGGCTCAATTGAAATCGCCGAGCAGGTGAAAACCTTATCATTAAAAACTCTAAGGACAAAAACCTGGCCCTCGGCTTGACTAAATCGCCAAGCAGGTTGAAACCTTATCACTAAAAACACTAAGAACAGAAAACCTGGCCCTCGGTTAAGCTAAATTCGCTGAGTAGGTGGAAGCCTTATCGTCACCAAGGAATAAAAGGATAAAGGACAAAAACATCATCCTCGGTAGGATCAAAATCGCCGAACATACGGGAACCCTAACCCTTTATAAACGCTAAATCCATTGACACTCTCGGATTCTCCAAAACACCGCGCGATAGGTTTCGGGGTATCATTCCATTAACGGCCAAAACACTGGCATAGTCCAAGCGAAACATACAAATAGATAGAAATTCATTCAACGAATTAAAACCAAAGTTAAAAAAGGAAAGGTGTTTACCGATCAAACAAGTAAAGGTAATTGTTCGTTCACCACATCCCGGTGATATAGGCAAATAAACCATTAAACTGAAAATGCGATAAAAATAAGTAAAAGCATAAATAAAATAAGAGGACTGCAGAAAATCAGCTGGAGGGTCGGGTTGGGTCTGCCACTTCTGGCTGGTTGGTCGTGGGGAAACGCGAGTCTTCGCCGAGAAGGTCCTGTACGGTCGGGATCTTTGGTAGCTTCCATGTCCTCCGACTCGGCATGAGCGTCAATTTGTTTAACCAGCTCCTTCATGCTTGCCGTTTCCTCCTCCTCAACAAGAGTGGGGATCCGCACGACAGTAATAGGGCTCGGAAAGGGAATTTGGCCGGGGTCTCTCAGGTGTGAATCCTCGGGAACTCCCGGTGCTTGGAGAGCGGCGAGCCACCCGGCCTCAAAACCCAGATTCCGAGCCAGGCCACTACCGGCTCTGCAGATTTCTCGGCATCAGCAAAGCCTTCGTTGTACCACTTTTGCTCGCAGGCCGCAGTGGCTGCCCTAAGGTCGGCTAGTTCCTCGGCATTGGAAGTATTGACGCTGATGGCTTCAGCTAGCTTGATTTTCGTTTCATTCTGCTTAGTCAAGAGCTCCGCACACCTCTTTTCCGCCAATGCCCTGTTTTTCTCGGCGGGCTTCTTCTTCTCGGCGGACTCAGCTGCCTTTAGCTTTTCCTTCATTTGTTTTGGCCGCTGACTCCCGCGCCCCCTTTTCGCACTCGACTTCCTTGGCAAGATCCCGTGCCCGGCCAGCCACTATGTGAGCCAGCTGGGCAGCCTAGCAAGCACAAAAGTTAGTAAGGAAGCAGAAGTGAATGTATGGGAAGAAATAGATAAACTAAAAAATTATCGCGATAGCGTGCCACTTTAACCGGCGCCCCACAGACTCCTCAGATCCCTTCTCAAAGGCATGCACGTCCTCGGGAAGAAGAAGACCCTCGGCCAGAGTTTGGGCAATACGGCCACCTTCGTCCTTCTCCCACATCCGTACACAAGCGGTTGAAGGCAAAGGCTTGCCGTCCAATAAGAACTTGGGCTTCCACGTTGGAGCCATTTGGGAGAAGGACGCAACCCCCATACCAACCTGTGTCTGCGGCTCACGAATAACGATCCCCCCTGTTGGCTCGGGAGGAGTCCGGACGGCAGCATCTCCCGAGCCCGTGGAAGGTTGATCGGTGACCTTTTGTTTCTTACGGGCCCGTCCAGCCCGAGAAGAGGGTGGAGGCCGAGGCACCTGGCCCCAACCCCGAGAAGGTGGGGGCTGGTTGGGCTGCCGTGCACCGGGCACGAAGCGGTCAATGGTCATGACCTTCCTTGACACCATCCTTCCGCCGGGTTGGATAGCTTGAGTCGACAAGGCGATCGCTTTAATCACTGGTTCTTGAGGCTCGGCGGGCGGATTCTCGAGCTGCGGCTGCTCTTGAATAGGGTCCTCTTGTTGGATAGCTTCGTGGGCTAACTGTCTAAGGCGCCGAGACACCCGTTCCGCGTACTCGTCTCGCAAAGGGGCTAGCTCGTTCGAGCAGGTGAAGCGCCGTCCAAACTCCCTCGCCTCCCCGGTTGTAAGTTTCGGCGACAAGAAGTTTGCGTATCGGACGTCTATGTATGACAGCAGGGGGCTATCAACTAGAAGTGCTCGCTTAAAGTTCCGCCAGGTGGAGTAAAGCGGCTCTACTTCGAGGATCAAGTGCGAAGCTCGGAGTTGTCCGTCCTAATGCACGTATATCTTGGAACGAAGGATGAAGTTCAAATCCTTGGCATGGACGGTTCTGATGTCCGGAACAAACACTTTGCCGTCTGCAAAAGAGCAAGTGTCATATCGATATCGACAATAAAGATTTACTTCAATAAAAAGAAAAGGAAAAGTGGAGGAAAACAATTAGATCAAAGGATTGGTACAAACCCACTTTACGCCGTGAAAGGGGGCAAGGGACGTCCTCGGCAAACCAATTGCCGTGCACTCGAACGAACTCCCCGGCAGAGTTCCTGTTCGAATCAGGTAGGCATGATATCAATTTGTACCCGATTATCTCTTGTCTTTAGGTAATAGTTGGTGGCTTTGTTCCCAGAGAGGCTATACATATGGTTAATGTCATGGTAATTTAACAGTAAATCGAAGGTATGGTTCAACCTATTGACGTAGCTAACTACCCGGTAAAAGTTGGGGGGAAGCTGGTCGGGACACGAGCCGTAGTACCTAAGTGTATCTGTCAAAAGGGGATCCATGGGGAACCTAACCCCGCCTTCTAAAATTGACATCAGAGGAAAGAAGGCTGTACCTAATCCTCGGTGGAGAGCAATATCACTCTCATGGCAGTAAGCCACATCCACGTCATCGGGAATACTAAATGTGCTCCTAAAGGTGGCCAAGGCAGGGGGACTCTAGAAGATAAGAGTAACCCATCTATAACGCCTAATGCTATGAAAGGGAACTTGAAGAAATAAAGTGAAGGAATAGGAAGGGGAAGAAAAACTTACTTTGGGTTCTAAGGAGGAAAGGAACATTTGGGCGGTGAGTAAGCGCACGAGAGAGTTGGTCGCAGAGAGTAAGCGCGAAATATCAGAGGTAGAGGAAAAATGAAAGAATGTTCTCGAGGAGACTATTTATAGAGTCAAAAAGGGGGGGCAAAGAAACGTTTAATCAAGCAATAAATGGGCACGATTTACGAACGGCCCTGCGAATACCAAACGTAATCGATATCGCGCGCCGCTTCGGTTCACGAACGCCAGGCAATAATGGCAATCTGACTGCGCGCCGTGAAACGGCACGTCTTTTGAGATGAGCATTAATGAGAAACCATAACCACAAGTCCAGGCCATAAGATCTCCGAGGTCGAAAGGCTCGGTCGGCTCCTTGATTCTTCCCGGCAACCGGGTATGAATCAAGGGGGGGCTAATGTGCGGCACCGAGATCCCAAGACCCATATAGGCCACGGGTCCAGGCCCAACGGAACGGCCCCATTGCCCTAAGCCCTTCTTGAAACTGCCTTAGCGTAAAAACGAGTTTTGGGCCTTGAATTCTGAGAAGTGTTCGGCATAAGCTTTCTCGAACAAGCGTATGAACCGTGTCCAGGAAAATCATGATATGCTCGGGAAACCGCATTCACGAGCACAATCGATTAAGCTGGAACCAAGTTCCAAGGCTATAATTGTTGCACCCCACTCCCACCTAAACACCTACTTAAATCAGATAATATTGGACCTTCAATAGCACTAGCGGTGATTGTAATCATAATCTCCCCACTAACATTAGCTATAAATAGCAGAAGTTTGGGAGGAAGAAGGGGTTCAGAAAAATAGAGAGAAAACAGACAAGGGAGGAGAGAGATTAAGTGTTGCTTTGAGTCTCTCTGCCAAGAACGACCCAGAATAGGAAATCCTCAAGCCCACTACAAATAAATTGTGAGCCCAAGTGAGTTAAGGCCCAACAGGCTCAACTCTAGTTCCCACACATCCATATGAGTTTCCTGATTTAGTTCACACCGATTAGGTTGCTTCTAATATTGATCCCGATTCTAATTTTGTTTACGATGCTTTTGTTCCTACCTCTAGGGGTGTGTGCGGTTCGATTGGTGCAGGTTTTTTCAAAATTTATCATTGAACTGATAGGGATCGGTTTTTTCATAACCGAAACCGATGCACATCACCAAGAATTGGTTTTTGACTTACATCGGTACGGTCTTTTGAGGTCGATTTCATTAGTTTTATCGGTTTGAAAAAAAAAAAATGTTAGTCATTACTCAATTACAATCAGGTTCAACAGTACAAATAACATAATAATTTTTTTGACCATTATTTATATTATCAATATTATAAGTTAAATTAGTATCAATGCTTTAGCAGGGGAAAAAAAGTAAGTACCAGTGCAAGCCAATTTGTAAATTGCAATCCATGCAAACCACACAAGCTTAGATATTTTCGTCAACTTCAATGTAATATCTTGAGTAAACAGAGTACTCTTTGCTAAAAAATAAAAGAGTAAATAGAGTACTCAAGTCAAAATTACAAGACAGTATTATGCAGACAAAAAAAAATACATGGAGGAAACTGCAGTCACAGAGAGAGTGAGAGATCTAGGTATTGCACCACTTTGAGCCGCATAAACAGTAAGTACAAGAGGCGGATTTGCACAAACTTGGGGTAGATTTGAGCAGACAACTAGAGACTTAGGCAAAAAAATTAGATGTGGTTGCAGCATAGTTTCGGTGGCAAAAGGAGGATTTCTTTACTAAGAATGTTTTTCTCTTTTTCCCTTTATTTCTATCTCTATATATATGAATCGGTCGGTACGGTTTGTGGGTCGATTTTAAAAATTAACTCCGACTATGTCACTGCATCGACGTTAGAAGGGTCACTAGGTTCCGTTCGCAAAGATCGGCTCTTTCAGTTGGCCCAAAGTTCGGTGCGGTTTGGTCGGTGAGGCTTATTTTTGTCGGTGAGGTTCGATCACCGCTTACCCCTACCTACCTCCATTGTTCCTCCACCTGTTAGAAGGTCTACTAGACCTCATAACCCTTCTTCCTATCTTCATGACTATCATTGCAACCTTGCTTCTGCACATGTATTGGCCTCGACTTCTCTCACTCAGTCACATGAATCCACTGCTACTAAGAGTTCAGGTATTCCTTATCCTATTTCTTCCACTCTTTCCTATAGCAAATTATCAACTCCACATAGAGTTTTTTCTATTGCCTTATCTATTGCCAAAGAACTAGATTCCTATGCTCAAGCCTTGAAAGATCCTTTGTGGTAAGCTGCAATGAAGGCTGAGATTGATGCCCTTCAAGCCAATCATACCTGGGTTATGACTAAGTTGCCTCCTAGCAAAGTCCCTATTGGATGTTAGTGGGTGTACAAGGTTAAAGTCAAGGTAGATGGTTCTATTGAAAGATACAAGGCAAGCTTGGTAGCTAAAGGTTTCACTCAAACCGAGGGTGTTGATTTTTATGAGACTTTCTCTCCTGTGGTGAAGTTTGTGACTGTTAGAACCTTGTTGGCTCTTGTTGTTGTCTATGGTTGGCATCTAACTCAATTGGATATCAACAATGCTTTTCTCCATGGGGATTTGGATGAGGAAGTGTATATGCTTCCTCCACCTAGATTTGGTAGCAAGGGGGAGGTGTGTAGGTTAACAAACTCATTATATGGTCTTAAGCAAACCAGTAGGCAATGGTTTGCCAAATTGTCTTCTACCATTGTTGATCTTGGTTTCATTCAGTCAAAATCAAATTATTCTGTTTTTACTAGGGTTAACAAAGGTTCAATAATCATTCTTTTGATCTATGTGGATGATATAATGATTGCTAGCAATGATGTGGATGCAGTAAATGTTTTTAAGCAATTCCTAGACAACAATTTCAAACTCAAGGACCTAGGCACTTTGAAGTACTTTCTAGGCCTTGAGGTTGCTAGGACTACCAAAGGATTGTCTTTATGCCAAAGGAAGTACACCTTAGAGCTCCTATCTGACACTGGTCTATTGGCTAGCAAACCTGCAAACATTCCAATGGAACAATTTGCCAAGTTCAGTAGTTCAATTGGTGAAGATGTTCCAAGCCCTACTCTTTATAGAAGATTAATAGGAAAATTACTTTACTTGACTCTCACAAGACCTGATATTTGTTATTCAGTGCATAAGTTAAGCCAATTCATGGTTGCTCCTAAAGTGCTCATTTGCAAGCTGCCTATAGAATCCTCAAGTATTTGAAGAAAACTCCAGGACAAGGATTGTTTCTCTCTGTAGAATCAGAATTGAGACTTAAATCATATTGTGATGCTGATTGGGCAGCATGTCCTGACACTAGAAGGTATATTTCTGGTTTTTTTTTTTTTTGTTTTTCTTGGTGATTCCTTGATCTCTTGGAAGTGTAAAAAGCAACAAGTTGTGTCCAGGTCTTCTGTACTTGCTATATAAGGAATAGAGCAAGATATTAATCTATAGAAGATTCATTTCACAATCTTTGTTTCCTTACTCTTTGCCTTTGTTCTTCATGTGCTTTGCAATCCACCATTGTAGGACCTTAGGCTTGAGAGTGAATTTCAACATATAATAAATGAATGAAAATAAACTCATCCAAACACACTATAGAATTAGCCGTTCATGAAACAAATCAAACTAACACTTTACGTAAAATTACGATAACATAACAGATGCAGCAGCTGCAAGAATAACAAGAACAAGAACAACAGAAACATTAATGACAACAGCAATAACATTTAGAAAACTCTGGTTCAGGTAGCAGCTCCTTCAACTCAGGATGTCTTCCAAGCTTGTAACGCAAGCCACGATCTCCCAAGGGGTTTTGGAGGGTAAAAGAGTTGATATTATTAAATTGCCTAGGCAATATCTTCTCTTGAAAGCAAACAGATGAGTGACCAAAGAAAGTTCAAATTGGTGGGGTAAGTAAACACTTTTAAGCTACAAATGAACAACTTATCAATTAACTAGAATCACTAGTAAATGAGAGAATAGATTGAAACCTGCTTCACATTGTCCCAACAGTGAAATCCCATTCAGAACTGCAGAGTTTTGGAGACGATTAATCCTCTGGCTGGAATCTCATCTACAAATTTCTGTGGCATGTTCGTTAAAACTATCTTCTTAATGTTTTCCAGAATAAACAATGGGGCTGGGATTTCCTTTAGCTTGTCACAGCATCGGATTTCTACTTCTTGGAGTTCATTAAGTGCTTCTTTCCCCACCTCCCATGTCTCCAAATCCTTTAGCATCCAAAGCTTCAACTTTCGAAGCTTAGGGAACCCTCCGGAAGGGCACCCCAATTCCTTCCCAGTGTAGGAATCTGCCAATAGCCTGAGGACAGAAAGGCTTGGCAGCTGCGCTAGGATTGGCATGGGATCTTTGTGAAGCTTTGAGACCGACAAAGTAAGGACTGTAAGTTTGGGAGGGAACTCATACCTATCATGTAGCTCCGGTAAGCTTCCAAGCAAATACAGATGGGTGAGATTCTCGAGGCTTGACAGAGGATTTAAGATGAGCTTCCAAGGTTGGCCATCGTTTGTGGATCTTATCCTCAGAGATTGAAGACTTGCAAGTCTTGCAATCCACTCATTTATTTCTTGCAAGGAGTCTAAATGACATGTGAGACCCAGTTTCTTGAGACTAATTAACTTGTCCAAGCCATTCTTCACTGGACTGTTTTTATCCACGAATAGTCCCCATAACGTCTGGAGCTGAGTAAGAGAACTGTAATGTTCTTGCACAGACATGTCCAGGCGTATTTCATTCAGACACAGATGCCGCAGATGTTTCATCTTCCAAATAGAATTTGGCAGAGAGCTAAAATAGTTGTGCTTCACATCCAAGGTTTCAAGGTAGGGCAGCTCACCAACAGAGTGGGGAAAGATATACAGGAAAGTCCATCTTAAACCCAAATACCTCAAGTGAAATAATTGCCCCAGATTGTCGGGCAATTTAGGCTTGTAAACACGCTCTAGATCAAGCACCCTCAGCAATCTAAATCCCCGACCAATGACTTTAATCCCTTTCTTTTGACTGTTGAAGGACAAGTAAGTGCGTAGATGTTGAATGTGTGAGGAATACTCTTTGGTGTCAACATAGTCAGCAACACGGCGTATACCATGCGTAGGAGTTTCCGATTCTGACAATTGGTTGATGTGGAATAAGCCAACCTCCTGAGCTTTTGACAACAAATTACGGCCATTATATAACAGATCATTCATACGGCATGTTTTGGGACTCCCATCTTCTCTCCGTTGGGATATTTGAATCACGCTTCTTTTCACAAGTTCTTCCAAGTACATTTCCAGCGTATCCTCTAAAGTCACCCCAGGTGACTCCTTCGCAAATCCCTCTGCAAGCCATAAACGCAACAACCTTCTCACAGGAATATCATAATCTCTTGGTAGAAGTCGTAAATAGAGAAAGCAAGGCCTCAAGTGAAAGGGTAGATCATCATAACTCGTGCGCTCAAAAACTCTCAACCATTCTTTGTAGCTCACATCCTTTGTCGACAGCATACCTCCAAGCATCACGATTGCCAGAGGTAAGCCCTTACACCTTCTCATAATTTTTCTCTTGATCTTGAAGATTTCTGATTCAGAGAATTGAAAGTTGTCCGGTAAGCGTACCTTTTTCAAGAATAATTCCCAGGTGTCTTCAACATTTAGCGGGCTGAGTCGATGAGGCTCTCCTCTTGTATCTGCTGAAAAAGCGACGCGATAATTGCTAGTAATCAACATTACTCTGCTACCATTTTTGGCGTCTGGAAAGGCCTCGAGAAGTTCTTTCCATAAACTAGGTTCCCGTACATCGTCCAACAATACCAGGTACCGTTTCTCCTGCAAATTCACACAAAGCTTCTCCGTCAATTCTTCTTTCGTAGACTTCTTATCAACCGTTGAATTAACAATCTGCTCCAATGCAGCCAGCAGCACATTTTTAACGTTCCCAGAGGCAAGATTAACACATGCGCAGCAATCAAAATGGTGTTTGACCTCACTACTTTTATAAATTGCTTTTGCAAGGGTAGTTTTGCCAGAGCCATGCTTGCCTACAACTGAAATGACGCGAAGCCTTTGGTAACCCCTACCACTGCCAATTAGCATGGTCACCAGTTTGCTTTTGTCTTTTTTGAAGCCAATTAAGTCTGTTTCTTCATCCACAGAATAGCTATAATCATTGTTTTGCTGATTCAGTGTTAGCCCTTCATCTTGATAGCTTGATCTGTGCAAAGTTGATTGCCGAATCCTGAGAGGCTCGCCTTGGTTTGAGACCCAAGCCCTCTTGCTGTTGTCAAGGTTTTTTATCTTGTCCTTGATCCCCTCTATCTTTTTGCGAAGGTCTGAGTCAGCCTTCAAATTCTTGGGGATGAAAAAGAAACCCATTCTCCTTGCATACATTTTCCGCAGGAAAAATGTTTCAATGGCATCCTCCACTTTATAAACAACAGCAAGAAATTGATCCACCCACTTCTTAACACCTTCGTCGTGTTCTTTTTTATCTTCTGCACCTATTAGGAAGCTCTGCATCTGTCTTAAGCTGATTCTGACCAGCTCTATCTCATCTATCGCCTTGTTGAAGATGATTGGTTCTTGAATGAGCAGGTGTGTGAGTTTCCGTATCACTATAGAGACAACAGCTTCAACATCCATTAACTTTTTTGTTCCTTTTTCTCCTTATCCCAACCAAACCAGGAATGGTGCTTCGTTTGTTTGAGTACCGGCTTGTTGAAGGGAGGGAATATATGTGTAAGTGCGAGTTTGGCTGAAGTTATTTTTTTTAACTTAAATTATTTACTGTTACATATTGACGACGTTACTTTTTGTCTCATAAATTTATTTCAAATAATCTAAATTTCAAGTTTTTTTTTTTTTTTTTTTTTTTTTGTCTTTTATTATATAAATAAATTATTGAAAGTAAATAATTCTCACACTTTAAGTAAATTTGATTAAATTTAGGTAAAAATTCAAAATTGATTCTCTATCTTTTAGCTTTTGTCATTTCAATCCTCTAACTTTCAATTTTATCAGTTCAATCTTCTAAGTTTCAATTTTTATTAATATAATATTCCGTAAGAACAAAACTTAGATACAGATTTTTAGGTATTGTTTGTTAGGTACCTCTTTTAAAATTTAGCCACTTGTCTATTCACTTAACGGAGCAAATGTGCCTTAACAGTTAACATCTTTTTTTTTTTTTTTTTTTTTTTTTGGCCTTCTCCTTTAGATGTGTGAAAACTAGAGTTCATGACCCAGATTTTGAAGACCAACGTCCCTCTTCTCACACTCTCAGACCTCTAGATTTTGAAGAAATCAAGATTTCAAAAGTAGGAAAGAGTTGGCTTTTCTGATCTCTCTTTTCTTTCTTTGTTCATCTCTCTTCTGATCTCTCTTGATAGTTCTTTTTCCCGATCTAACCCTTAAACAATCAGAAAGTCGATGGGGTTGCTGGCTTTTAATCTCAAAGATTTGAACTTTGGTTTGCAATTTGAATGATTGGTTGGGCTCGGTAGGTGCCTGGCTTTGGTGGCTGACAAAGATACTGATCTTAATTCCATATTGAAGTGTGGATTCTAAATAATTACTACATGGGTTAATGATAATTTTTCCAAGAAAAAAGGAGAGAAAGAAGGAAAGTTCTGGGTCATGAACTTTGGCTTTCAGATTTGAAGGATACGGCCAAAAAGAAAAAGAAGAAAAAAAAAAATGAAAAAACGATGTTAACCGTTAACGCATGTTTGCTATGTTAAGTGAATAGACAAGTAGCTAAATTTTAAAAGGGGTACCTAACAAACTGTATCTAAATTTTGTCCATTCCGTAAAACCTCAATTAACTGCTGAGGTTAAGTAAGTCGAAATGACGCTCTTTTAACTTTTCTCTTTTTAATAAATTTCATAATTAAAAGAAAATTAAAAAAAGTTGTAAAGGAAAAAAGAAAAGAAAACATTTAGGCTGTATGCAAGTTCAAACACATGTTTTTAATTTTTAAATAATATTACACGTATTTTTATATGTTTTTTCACAAACACATATTTTTAAAAAAATTAAAAATTGTTGTTTAAACATTCAAGTGGCTTTAATTCCCTGAAATCAAAACCAAAAACACAACGGATTTCTAAAGCCTTAACTGAGTAAATTTTGGGAAAACTGGGTTGGTTTGAGAGAGAGAGACCGAGTTTGAGAGAGAGACTGAATTTGAGAGAGAGTCGGAGACTGAGTCTACCAAAAATTTGTCTTCAACCTGTTACGATCCAAAAACACACCAACACACACCTGGATTGTCTGCTAGGAAGCGAATGGCCAGCCAGCCACCGGCTGGAACACCGGCCGTGTTCCTCTCGACCAGGTCCACCAGATTGAACTTAGCAGGGTCCTTATTCGGATCATAGTTTCCAAAACCTTGTCCCACAACAAAGAAATTAAAACCATGTAGATGGAGAGGGTGGCTCTCAGCACCAAGAATACTCGTGTCCTGCAATACCAACTCAACATTCGTGTTGAATCTCAACAGCACAGCACGCGTGCCATTGCTCACGTGTGTGTTATTTGGCAGTGTACCTGTATAATTAAACTGCACTAATGGCTGTGTTGGAAAATCAGTGGTGTATACCCCATTAGATTGTCCAAAAAAGTGGGCTTGAAGTAAAGCAATTGATGGGAGAGCAAAGGACACGTTGTTAATCGAAGCAGCAAATTTTGAGCCATTAGGTCCTTGACATGTTGTGTTTTGAGGACACGGGTTACTCCCAAGTCCCACAGTGAAGAAAAATTTCCTGTCCACGGTTTGAGGAACTTGGCCTCAAACTCGGTCTCTCTCTCAAACTCAGTCTCTCTTTTAAACCGACCCAGTTTTCCTCAAATTTACTCAGTTAGGGCTTTAGAAATCTGTCGTGTTTTCTGTTTTAATTTCAGGGGAAGGGGAACGTTCCCCTTAAATGTTGTCGTCGTCGTCGTTGTTGTTTTTTTTTTTTTTGGGAAAATGGCATTGTTTTGACACGCTTAACAGTAGCAGTTAACTGAGGTCTAACGAAATACTATATTTTGACAAAAATTAAAATTTAAAAAACTGAAATGACAAAAGTTTAAAATTAGAAGGTAAGTTTTAGATTTTTACCTTAAATTTAAATCAATAAAATGAAGAACCACCCTGGCACCAACTATGGAGATTCGGAGAATACAAATAATGCATCAATAAAGTAAGGAAACACCATTGACACCAACCATCGAGAATTGTAGAATGCAAAGGGTACTCCCCATGGTACGTATGCAAATAATGGATCAATAAAGTAAGGCACCACCATCACAACAACTATTAAGAATTGGGATTAGGATCTAGGTATTGCATCGGGTGTAATTCACCACTTCCTTTCTCAAAATTTTTTCACTTTTCACATTTTTAACTTTAACTTTTTATTTTTAAAATTTTTTTTTTTAAAAATCAATAGTTGAGAAATTCAACCATTCAAAGATATTGTATCAAATGTAGGGTGCGTTTGCCTTGCACGTCCGTGTCCATGATTTACACATCTGGCATTTTCAGGTTTTTTTTTTTTTTAACCAGCACCTATTACAATCAGGTATATAAACAGTACTTTCAAACATAAACAATAATTTTTTATTATTTTCAGTAAAATAAACAACATCTAAATCTAAATGTATACTAAACGTACACGTAATGTATTGCAACTGATCTCCATCTTGGTAGAATCACCATGGGCCCACTTCTCAAGTTAGAGAGGCAGATTTGTCCCTCTTGTCCTGTGTACCCAATAAATTTCCATAATTGCAGTATAGCTGTTATTTCGGTTGCTTCTAAACCTAGGGAAGGGATCATAAATTCTCTGACAAAAATTTGGTGGAACTGTATTCGAGACCGTCCAATTGATCCAATTCCGTATTGAAGTGGGTGTGGAAGACCAGGACTTTCTGCCTGCATTTTCGATTTCTTTTTTTGTTTATTTTTTGGGCGGTGTTTCTTTGGTCATGCAATGAAATACATATAATAATAATAATAATAATAATATAAATATCTCCTATAAAATTCAATTGTTGTATTATTAATCATTCAATTTTTGTAATATTAAAATTCAATTCTCTCTTTCATCTTTTGTAGAATTATCGTTAAAATCTTCACTTTATATTCAATTAAGGGTACCAAAAGACGTTATTTTGTATTTTTTTTAAATTAAAAAAAAAATCCAAACGAATTAATAAAAATGTTTTTTGAAAAGAAATTTTTAAAAACCACCTGATTCTTACCAGTCACCACAGCTGAAACAGGCAAATCAAGCCAACCTTGAAATATTACCACACCTTATCAAGCTAGAGGAAACCGCTTTGAGCTGAGAATTGAGAGCAGGAGAGCTATAAAAGTACTCTCCCAAGCCGAGCAATACTCGAGCTGCTTTGGGGTTTTTTTTTTTTTTTTTTTTTTTTTTTTTTTTTTTTTTATAAATTTTTTATTTATATATTTAATTTCTTTTTCTTGTTTTATATGTTCTTTCCCAAATTTAAATAAAAAACACAAAAAGCATTTATATTGAAAATTTTTTGATTTAAAATTTTCAAAAATATCAGATATTGTTTTTGATACTTACTACACCTTTAATATAGGTGAAAAAATAATAGCATAAAAAATTATTTTGTTTGATTGAAAAGAAAAATGAGAAAATAAAAAGTATATAGGGTATAAATTTCCTCTTACAGTTCTAATACTAATTAACAAAATTAAAAATTGGAAGTAAATTGAATAAAATTAAAGATCGTAGGACTACATAAAATTTAAAAAAACTAGAGGACGCATCTTTAAGGAGTTTTTTGGATTTGGCTTCATCACTCATGATTGAGTTTTTATTATCTATAATTCAAAATTAGTAGGTCCACAGCACAAACACTTATTTGAATTTATTTTGAGTTTTTGTTTTCAATACTCAATTCTCACTAAATTGAATAGGGGTGTGCAGAAAACCCACCGACCCACCAAACCTGACCCAACTCACCGGATTGGGTTGGTTTTTAAGGCTTGGTGGGTTGGGTTGGGTTAAAAAAAATTTTTTATGGTGGGTTGGGTTGGGTCCGGGTCATAAAATTACAAACCCGCCAAACCCAACCCGACCCACCCATATATAATATATATTTAAAATATATTTTTATATTTAATAATTTTTTTAAAATCAATTGTAGGGAACTTATATATATATATATATATATATATATATATATATATATATATATTTTAAATATATATTATATATTTAATAATTTAAAAAAAACTGTTGTAGAGCAAGATTTCCTTAGTTCCTTCTACTAATACTAATTTAATTGTAGTTGCACGATTTTCCTAGCCCAAACTCGTTTGGTCGGGCCTTGGCCCAAAGCGCAACACACAATAAATGTTTTGTAGAGGATGGGTGAAAGAACTTAGCCTCGGTGAATCTGGTCGGCCTCAGGTATGGAGAGTATTGTTGTAGGAATAAAAAACACGAGAATGGATACTCCACATAAAGTTCTCTTTCTTAAGTCTGAATACTGAGTTTTTTTCCGTCCCCTTCATTGTGGGACTCTATTACATTATATAGCTCTATTATTCCTATCTGAACCTTACACTTGTTGATCATCTAAGTCCTCACTTGAGCACCTGTCTTATCAGACACCTTTATCATCTCCTTGTGAGTTGCGGTGGCCAAGGCGATCTTGTTCAGTGTCTTTTCCTCATTAATGCGGCCAAGAGGGTGGTTGAGGCACATTTAATGTGGCGGTAGTAGCTTTCCATGAGATATTTTGGGTTTTATTCTTTTTATATGCTTGGAGGATTAGCTGCTGGGGTAGGGGTAAGCTCTTGGCCAGGACTTTGTAGCGTCCGAGGAGATGTTACTCCTCGGACGGGTTTCCTTTACCGTGAATCGGTCTTGAATAACGTTTTGGCTACGACTTCTCCTCGAACGTGATGCTTTTCGGACAGGCCTGTGTTTAGGTGGCCCATTGTTTTGGGTCGGGACCCACAATAGCCCCTCAAAACTCCGGTTTTTGTCTCATTCCGAGGAGAAAAGCGGGGTTTTGATGTCGATGAGGATGGAAACGAGGAAACCTTGGGGCGCGCGTGCGGGCCGTTACTTTTTGACGCGCTACAATTTACGAGGCACGGCTATTTATTTCTGGAGGTTTCTTGTCCCCTTCATCCAACGGTGAGACGTGGATCAAACGGCCATCATTATTTCTCGACTTTTTAGGCGAGGCCAATCTTTTCTCTCTCCTCCCGGCTATATAAGGCGTCAGACAGACTCCCTTCTTCTTTCTTTTATCCGCTCCTTAGAACAGAAACCTCCAGAGAACTCCAGCGCCCAGAAATCCTTAAGTACATCCTCCCTTCGGATCTTCGCCGTTATTTCTGCGAGGCGCCCTCCATAGAAGAGCCTTCCGATTCCCCTATTGGGCGTTTGAGAAGATACTGTAAATTCCATTTGCTTTGTCGCTTCGACTTCCTCCTCGGACTTTATTTTTCCTTTGGTCTTTATTTTCATTCTTCAAGTACAGTTCAGATGGGTAGATTCGAAAAATTAGTCAATACTCCGGCCGCAATAGAGGCTTTTAGGGCAAAATACCACATTCCCTCGGGTGTGGGGCTGCGATCTTGTCCTCTTGAGGGAGTATTGACAGATAGAGGCGTGGGAGAAGTTGTAATCCCCATGATCGCTTTCATAGAGGGAGGGATGACACTTCCCATGCGTAGGATCACAAGGGAGTACCTGTCCAACCATAGGTTGACGCCGCATCAGTGCGCCCCTAATATGTCCAAGATATTAGGCTGTGTAGATGTCTTAGATGAGCGGTTGAATCTAGGCCTCACTTGGCACAACGTGGCTTATCTTTACGAGTGTCATCGCCTCGAGAGTGGCAACGAGAGCGTAGGGTATTATCTCAAGTCCCGATCCGAGGTGGTTAGACTGATCTCTTGTCTCCCAATCTCCAATAAGACCGTGAAAAATGACTTTCTCATTGCTTCGGGGAGTGGTTCGATGGTATTCACTGTTCGACCAGGCCGGGGAACCCCAGTGCGGCGTCTTCTAGGGCCAACCCTTTTGGGGATAGGGTTTAGCATTGGGGGGTTATCTTTCTTGTTTCCCTTACACTTGAAAAATTTCATGTACTAACCCACTTTTCTTGGATGTTCGCAGATAAAGTTCACACCGCCCCGGATAAACTTCGTGAATGTGCGGCGTTGAACTATCTTCGAGGTCGGAGATTTACGTTATCGAGGACGGACAGACTACGCGCGGCACATCTGGTTCTGGGCTATACACCTCTAAGCCGCTCTTTCCAACTTTGTTGGTCACGCCATAAGGGTTGGCAGTCCGAGGTTGGCTAGGATTGACGTATCCATAAACGGGTTCCTAGCTCAAGACGATCTTCCCTCGGTCATTCTACCCGCTGTTCGGCATCCTCGTGTAGTAGAACAACTACCTCCACCGGAAGAGCCTGGTGTTCTTTGTCCCGGTTGAGGGGCACACTGAATCATCTCGTCTTTCCCTTGAGGAGGAAATAGACGAGTTTTATTTCGAAGAGGAAGTTCAGCAAGACCCCGTGGTAGAGCTTTCTGATCCTGAAGGAGAGCGGGACCGCAACTCCGTGGTGGGTGGTCCAATTATTATATCCTGCTCGGAAGATTCCTCGGACGAAGAAGGAGGTGATATGGGAAAGTCTCTGAGGGAGTTGATGGCCAGCCGAGGCAAGGGCCGATCTTCAAGGCGCCTGCCAAAGCGCAAACCCAAGACCCGCCTCCCTCGCCCCTCGGGTCCTTGCGATCCGCCCTCAAAGCGATCCCCGATCGAAAAAAAAAAAGAAAAGGCGGTGACACTCCCGAGGAAGGTGAGCTGGTTACCCGGCCCACTAAGCAAAGCAAAAGGCGGCCAAGGGACGAGGGAGAGGAGCAAGAGGGCAAACTCCTCGAAAGTAGGGACGAGGAGAATCGCGGCTGAGGTGCGTCCGCCCCACGCACATGGAGTCCTAAGTTGGAGTTGGAGGGGTTGCTATCCCCTACAACTCGTCGATTTGAGAGTACAACCGGGGCCGAGCTGGGTATGTGGCTGAGGCCTTAGAGCAGCCTTTTTGCTCCTCGGGATATGGAGGCCTACGGGCGGTTCGCCCGGCCCGAGCTTTTCCTATTCCTTAAAAGGGATCTTGCGATGGTAAGTACTCCTTTTTCTGTTTTATTGACTTATTTAACCCCGCCACATTCTGAATTGGTTTTGTTTCGATTGCAGATTACTTAGCAGGTATTTGTGGTCGAGGAGTTTTGTCGTGATCATCGAAGTCGGGCCGAGGTTGAGGCTCGATCTCGGACGGAGATGGAGAAAACCTTGGGGTCCCTGGCGGGAACACCTTGAACTTACCGAGAAGTTCAAGGAGTCGGAGAAACAGCGCCAAAGCGCCGAGGCTGGTCGAAGAGTGCCGAGACCCGGCGGAGGATCGGCGTAAGGAGCTTTATACGGCCCAGACTCAACCCTCGCCACAAAAGCGGCGGTGGTGGAACTTAAGACCTGCTCTGCAAAAAGTCGAGGGTGAGTGCGGTGGGTTAGAGAGGAGGCTCGGCTGATCCGAGAGGTCGGAGGCTGAAAAGAATCTTTGCTCGCCCGACTTGGGATCCAAGAAACGGAGGCCAGGCTTTCCGAGGAGATCTCTGAGGTGTGCGGGGACTACTGCAGCACCTCATGGGCTCACGCCCTTGATGCTGCGGGTGTTCCCGCAAATTTGGCGTTAAGGCTGCCTGAGAGCATCTTTTACCCTCGGGAGATCCGAGTGAATCTGGCGGCGCCCAGGCAGCGGCTGAGCAGGAGTTGATGGTGCCAGATGCCGCCCCCATGCCTGGCAGTTTGAAGGATTCATTTGTGGTTCCCACCATCGAGGCCCCTCTTCCTCAGCCGGAGCAGAAAGAAGATCCTCCTGCCAAGACTTAGTTTTTTGGCTTTTAACTTTTATATTTCCTTCATTTTTGTTTTTACTATATTTTTTTTTGAACGAGAGTTGTCCTGCTTTTGCACTCTTTTGTACGGACTTCTCTTTTTGTATTGGACCCGTGATATTAATATAGAATGCTTCCTTCACTTTTATGTGTTCACGTTAGCACCATCCCTTTATTTAGCGCTAATAACGATATAAACGGTCGTGGTGAAGAGGATGTTGTAGCGAATTTGAGTGAGGGTTGCAATGGTGTTAGATTGTGCGTGCGCCTAAAAATGATTTCCCTCGGGTAATAGTTGCCCAAATGGTCAAGTAATAATTTCCCCTAAGTCTGTGGTCCAGGGAGCCATGTAAGACTTAGGTTCTATTTAAGACTTGTGTGAATAGTGGTCATAAGTAATAATTTCCCCTAAGTCCGTGGTCCGAGGAGCCATGCAGAACTTAGGTTCTTTTTAAAACTTGTATAAATTGTCATAAGTAATAATTTCCCCAAAGTCGTGGTCCGAAGAGCCATGCAGGACTTTGGTTACATTTAAAACTATGAATAGTCGTCATAAGTAATAATTTCCCCTAAGTCTACGTGGTCCGAGGAGCCATGTAGAACTTAGGTTCTGTTTTAAAACTTGTATAAATTGTCATGAGTAATAATTTCCCCAAAGTCCGTGGTCTAAAGAGCCATGCGGGACTTTGGTTCTGCATTTAAAACTATGAATAGTCGTCATAAGTAATAATTTCCCCTAAGTCGTGGTCCGAGGAGCCATGCGTAACTTAGGTTATTTTAAAACTTGTATAAATTGTCATGAGTAATAATTTCCCCAAAGTCTAGTGGTCCGAAGAGCCATGCGGGACTTTGATTTACATTTAAAACTATGAATAGTCGTCATAAGTAATAATTTCCCCTAAAGTACGTGGTCCGAGGAGCCATGCGAGAACTTAGGTTACATTTTAAAACTTGTATAAATTGTCATGAGTAATAATTTCCCCAAAGTACGTGTTTCAAGAGCCATGCAGGACTTTGGTTACATTTAAAACTATGAATAGTCGTCATAAGTAATAATTTCCCCTAAGTCCGTGGTCCGAGGAGCCATGCGTAACTTAGGTTCTTTAAAACTTGTATAAATTGTCATGAGTAATAATTTCCCCAAAGTCCGTGGTCCGAAGAGCCATGAAGGACTTTGGTTCTATTTAAAACTATGAATAGTCGTCATAAGTAATAATTTCCCTTAAGTCTGTGGTCCGAGGAGCCATGCAGAACTTAGGTTCTGTTTAAAACTTGTATAAATTGTCATGAGTAATAATTTCACCAAAGTCTGTGGTCCGAAGAGCCATGCAGGACTTTGGTTCTATTTAAAACTATGAATAATCGCAGATAGATCAGCAGGCAACGGATAATCACGAAACAAAACATGGGCGAAGCCATTTTCATTAATAACAATATCTTCTAAGTGTTATTTACATTCCATGGACGAGGTACAGTTTTTTCATCCGGTCTTCTAGGTAGTAAGCGCCGATCCCGCCACGGATGTGACACGGTATGGTCCTTCCCAATTGGGCCCCAACTTGCCCCAAGAGGGGTTTTTCGCGCTGCCGAGAATCTTTCTCATCACGAGATCACCCGGACCTAGAGGTCGCAACTTGACGTTGGCATCATAACCTTGTCTAAGCTTTTGGTGGTAATAGGCCATGTGAATCGTGGCCTTTTCCCTTCTTTCTTGGCTAGGTCCGATCGCTTCCTAGCAATTCGTCGTTATCGCTTGGGGTAAACGAGCTAGACCTCAATGTGGGGAAGTTGTTCTCGATCGGGAGCACAGACCTCAGCCCCATAAGTCATTGAGAAGGGGGTTTCACCGGTTGAACGCCGCGGCGTTGTCCGATATGTCCACAAGACGTGCGGGAGCTTTTCTACCCATCTCCCCTTTGCCTCATCCAGTCTTTTCTTCAATCCGTTCACTATGACCTTGTTCACGGCCTCGACTTGCCCATTTCCTTGGGGGTATGCAGGGGTGGAATATCGATTAATGATCCTAAATTCACAGCAATACTCCCTAAAATTTTTCTTGCCGAATCAAGACCATTGTCGGAAATGAGTGTTCATGGAGTTCCAAAGCGGGTGATAATGTTCTTCCGGATGAATTTCTGGGCATCCACGTCTCTAATGTTGGCCAAAGGTTCAGCCTCCACCCATTTAGTGAAGTAATCGGTTCCGACTATTATGTATCGCTTGTTCCCCGCAGCCTTGGGGAAAGGTCCGACAATATCAAGACCCCATTGTGCGAACGGCCATGGTGGAGAGTGGGTTGAGAACCCCTCCGGGTTGGTGGATATTCGGGGCGAATCTTTGGCACCGATCACACTTCTTGGCGTATTCTTGGGCTGTCTCTCGCATGTTCGGCCACCAGTATCCTTGGGTGAGTGCCCTGTGCGCGCGCCGATCTTCCTCCGGTGTGACTTCCACATATTCCCTCATGCAACTCTTCAAGTAGAGACTCGAGACTCTTCTCGGATGTACGCAGAGTAAGTACGGTCCCCAGTAGGAGCGCCGATACGATTTGCGGTCCTCGACGGCCTTAAACGAGGAGCATTTCTACGTATCTTCTCGGCTTCTAGTTTTTCTTCCGGTAAGATATCGTCTTGGAGGAAATTCCTTATCGGGTCCATCCAGTGGGACTGTCTAACCGATGGACTTGGGCGGTTTCGCGATGGGGACCGGCCTTGACTAGATCTTCAACTAGGATCATTCGGGGCAAGTTATGTGGCGAGGACGTGGCAAGAGTGGCCAGCGAGTTTGCATGAGTGTTTGCACTTCGAGGAACGTGCGTCAGATTGAATGACTCAAAACTCGTCTGTAGGTGTTTGACCTGCCCTAGATACTCTTGCATCCTAGCGTCTCTGGCTTCCAGCTCACCCATCACTTGTCCGACGACCAATCTGGAGTCCGAAAATACTTCTACTACTCTTCCGCCTAATCTTTGAACCATTGTCATCCCTTAAAGTAAGGCCTCGTATTCCGCCTCATTGTTTGTAGCCGAAAATCCGAGCCTCAATGACTTTTCAATGGCGGCACCGCCTGGTGATATTAGAACTATCCCAACTCCGGATCCTCTCTGGTTGGCCGCGCCTTCCACATAGACCTTCCAATGCAGAGCTCCTCCTGCCGAAACGACACCAACCGACTTTCCATCCATGTCTTTCTTCTCGGTTATTGTTTCTATAGAGGGTTCAGCAAATTCCGCTACCAGGTCTGCGAGGACCTGGCCTTTGATGGAGAAGTGCAGGCATATATTTAATGTCAAAGGCTCCCAAAAGCGCACTCCACTTGGCGATCCTTCTGTGTAATCAGCGCTTCAAGCAACGCTCGAAGGGGAAGTTGAGTTAAAACGACAACCGTATGCTTTGAAAATAATGAGGGAGCTTCCGGGTGGCATGTACTATCGCCAGAATTGCCTTTTCTAGAGGTAGATATCGTACCTCGGCCTCGTGCAATGATTTGCTCACATAGTACACTGGTCGCCGCACCCCATTATCATCCCGTGATCGATTACCAGGCTTACAAAGATGGGGAGCTATAGCGATGTACGCGAACAACACCTTGTCGCCTCAGGATTTGGACATGATGGGGGGTCGTGACAGATATTCCTTAAGTTCTTTGGAAAGCCGGACACATTCTTCCGACCACTCAAACCCTTTCCACTTATTTATCAGTAGGTAAAACGGTCGGCATCGATCCGCCGACCGTGATATAAACCCGTTTAATGCCGCAATCATACCCGTGAGCCTCTGTACTTCCTTCGGGTTCCGAGGAGCCTGAAAGCTGTTTATCGCTTTGATTTGATCGGGGCTTACTTCTATTCCCCTATGAGTCACCATGTACCCTAGGAACCTTCCCGACCTGACTCCGAATGAACATTTGGAAGCGTTCAACCGCAACAGGTGCTTTCTTAAGATAGCAAAAATTTCCTCAAGGTCTTTCATGTGCTCGGACACCCTTTTACTCTTTACAACCATATCGTCTATGTAAACCTCAATGATCTTGCCCAGTTGTGGTTCGAACATTGGTCATCATCCGTTGGTAGGTTGAGCTGCGTTCTTTAGCCCAAACGGCATCACCTTGTAGTGGTAGTTTCCGAGGGGCGTCATGAAAGCGATCTTCTCCTGGTCCTCTAGCGCAAGGGGGATTTGATGATAGCCCCGGAAGGCGTCCAGGAAACTCATCCGAGGGTGGCCCACGGTTGCATCCACCAACCTATCTATTCATGGTAGGGGGAATGGATCCTTTGGGCATGCTTTGTTTAGGTCCGTGAAGTCTACGCAGACTCTCCACTTTCCTGTCTTCTTCTTTACCACCACCGTGTTTGCCAGCCATTCGGGATAAAAGACCTCTTTAATAGCCCCTGCTTTCTTCAGTTTTGCAACCTCGTCTCTCACGGCACTAGCGTGTTCCTTTGAAGGGCGTCGGGGAGGCTGCTTCTTCGGAATGGAAGATGGATTGACATTAAGGTGGTGACAAATAAGACCAGGATCAACCCCCGGGGCGTCATAGGCGTCCCACGCAAACACGTCGACATTTCCTCCGAGAAATCCGATCAGTTCCTCTTTTTCTTGGGGAGGTAACTCGAGCCGACCTGAAAAAACTTGTCCGGGTCGTTCTCGACAGCGATCTTTTCTAAACTTTCACACTTGATCTCCTCGGCTAGCTCATCCCCTTGTCCTGCCGAGGAGGTTGGTTGCTATAAGTTACGTGGGGCCGAGGACTCAAGAACGGGCCGATGCAGGATGGCGGCGACCATACACTTTCTGGATACGGCCTGATCTCCTCGGATCTCTTCTACTTGTCCACTGGATGGGTATTTTACTTTTTGGTGGAGTGTGGAGGTCACGGCTCCTAGGGAGTGGATCCATGGCCCGGCAACTATCGCGGTATATGGGGAGTAAGCGTCGACCACGATAAAATTTACCTCCACCACCTCTGACCCAGTCTGCACGGGTAGCCAGATTTGCCCTTTCGGTGTAACCATCCTCCCTTCGAAGCTGAGCAGAGGGGAGTCATAAGCTGCCAAATCTTCGGCTTTAGGTTCAGCCCCTTGTATAGATCAGGGTACATTATTTCTCAGGCGCTTCTCGAGTCTACTAGCACCCTTTTCACATCGAAGCCCCCAATCCTAAGCGTAACCACCAAGGCGTCATCATGAGGTTGAATAGTTCCCTCCTTATCCTCATCCGAGAATCCCGATGTCGGGGAGCTTCTCCTTTTCGATCTTTTAGGACCCCTTTGGCTGTCCCCGAAGTAGAGCCGATCTCTGACCATTACCACGGGAATGGGCGGCCCTGTTCTTCCCGGCGCAGCGAGGATAACATGTATCGTCCTAGTGGGGGGTCTTAAGGGCACGTCCTTTCGAGAATCTGGCATTGCTTGACCGGGATGTCCACTCGAGGGGTGTAGAAGGTGGCGCAACTTCCCCTCTCAGACCAACCGATCCAGGTGATTCCATAAGTTCCTACGGTCCTCGGTGGTATGCCCATGGTCCCGATGATAGTGATAGTATAGGTCCTGATTACGTTTTGAAGGGTCCCCGGCCATCTTCCCCGGCCATCTAAAGTAGGGCTCGTTCCTTACTTTCTCCGACTTGTTGTTATGCGGCTCCCTGAACACGGCATTCATTGTTTGTGGGTGGCTCTGTCCCGACTGTCGTCGAGAAGTCTCTCCTCGGCTGGCTGGGGTTATACCGCTCCGACCTAAAGTCATTTAGTTTGGGGGGATTGACCTTCTCCTTCCCCTTTCCTTGCAGGTGGTCTTCCTCCACCCTTTTGTACTTGTCGATCCTATCCATCAGGTGATGAACATTGGCAACTGGTTTACTAGTGAGAGATTTCCTCAGGCCATGCTCGGTGGGAAGGCCGCTTTTGAACGTGCTGATAGCAACATCATCATGGTTGTCATCTAAGTCATTATACACCTCCCAATATCTATCCGAGTATGCTTTCGGGGTTTCTCCCTCGTGCATGGATAAGGACAATAATGAACTAAGGGGTCGAGGGACTCGGTGTTTGTGATAAAACGGGAGCAAAAAGCACGAGTGAGTCGCTTGTAGGAACCTATGGAGTCCGTCTTCAAACCGTTAAACCACCTCATCGCCATTGATCCCAAGCTGGATGGGAAGATTTTGCACATTAGGGCTTCATTTTGGGAGTAGATTGCCATTTTCTGGTTAAACTGGCTCACATGCTCTACCGGGTCTGCTCGGCCGTTATAAATGGCGAACGTCGGTTGATTGAAGCGTCGGGGTAGCTTAGCCCCTTTAATTCTGTTTGTGAAGGGTGACCTTGAAACCTGGTCCAGTGCCTTCTTCATGACATCGTTCCCTCGAACCTTTCTTTGGATGGGTTTTCATATTTCCGCACAGGGCGGGGTTCCTTCTCGTAGGTAAAAGTCTCGCTTGGGGGGGTCCTCAACCTCCGTCGGTAACTCACGTCCTCCGCATTAGAAGACTCACGAGTCGAGGGGATCGTTTTTCGCCGCACACGTCGTAACTCCCTTTTCAGGTCATCTATCTCCCATTGCATGGCACGATGACTATTTCGCCTACGGGACACATGATTGCCCGTTTGAGTGTGACTCTGGCTCGTCTGGATAGTATGCACACTTCCCTCATGATTCCCCCCGCCGCCTGGGTTAATGGGGTTATTTCGCCCTACGGGACTCGGTGAAGTGTGTGTCTGCTGGGAGTTTGCTTGGTGGGAATTCTCATGGTGCGGGCCTAGTTACGCCATACTTCGACCGTTGTGCTAGGCGATCTTTGTAGTTCTTCCCACAGACGGCGCCAATTGTAGTTGCACGATTTTTCTGGCCCAAACTCGTTTGGTGGGGCCTTGGCCCAAAGCGCAACACACAATAAATGTTTTGTAGAGGATGGGTGAAAGAACTTAGCCTCGGTGAATCTGGTCGGCCTCGGGTATGGAGAGTATTGTTGCGGGAATAAAAACACCGAGAATGGATACTCCACATAAAGTTCTCTTTCTTAAGTCTTGAATACATTTTTTTTCCGTCCCTTTCATTGTGGGACTCTATTACATTATATAGCTCTATTATTCTTTATCTGAACCTTACACTTGTTGATCATCTAAGCCCTCACTTGAGCACTGTCTTATCGAGACACCTTTATCATCCCCTTGTGAGTTGCGGTGGCCAAGACAAGATCTTGTTCAGGGTCTTTTCCTCATTAATGCGGCCAAGAGGGTGGTTGAGGCACATTTAATGTGGCGGTAGCAGCTTTCCATGAGATATTTTGGGTTTTATTCTTTTTATATGCTTGGAGGATTAGCTGCTGGGGTAGGGGCGAGCTCTTGGTCGGGACTTTGTAGCATCCGAGGAGATGTTACTCCTCGGACAGGTTTCCTTTACCGTGAATGGTCTTGAATAACGTTTTGGCTATGACTTCTCCTCGGACGTGATGCTTTTCGGACAGGCCTGTGTTTAGGTGGCCCATTGTTTTGGGCCGGGACCCACATTAATATATATATATATATATAATACATTATATAATTAATAAATTTTTTTAAATAGTCAGTTCTTCCTATCCTATATAAAAGCCAATTAGTTCACACAAATCCTAATAAATTACTATTATTGTTTAGTCATTAGTGTTGTTTGCCTTTAAAGAATTACCTTGATACTAATCTTTAGGTTTTTTTAATATTTTAATTTTTTTTTCTACTCAATTTAATAATAATAATAATAAAAATTTCAAACCCATGGGTTCAACCCGACCTAACCTGATCTATGTGGGTTGGGTTGGACTTATGTGAACGGTTGGATTGGGTTGGGTTTTTTTTTACCCACCATGGGGTGGGTCAAAAAAAACCCAACCCAATCAATGGTGGGTTAGGTCAAAAAATCCCCTCAACCCGACCCATGCACACCCCTTAAATTGAATGATGAATAATAAAAATTGGAAACAAAAATTTTTCCTTGCCAGCTCCAATGACTATCAAACGGCTCTCTCTTCTACCAGACCATCTCTCTTTTTTCCTTTTTTTCTTTTTTTTTCCTCTTCCTCTTCTTTTCCCTAGCCACTCTCTTCTCTCCATACCCATCTGCCATTAACACAACCCATTACTCTCACAGTTCCGGTCTGCCACTCCAGCTGAAGCTCAAGTTTTCCTTTTGCTCCGTCTCCGTCTTGGCAGTGGGTCTCGTGGTTCCGGGTTGTGGCTTGTCATCTCGGCGGCATAGACGTGGTTTCGGGTTGGGTATCTATGGGTTTATGTTTGTATGTTTAAGAGAGTTTGTATCTGTTGTTTTGGGGCTGTGGGTAAGAGGGGAAAAATTTTGAAATTTGGAGTGGGAAAGAGAGAAAATATGGGCTATGGGTAAGAGAGAAAAAAAAATTGGAGTGGGGAACAGAGCAAATCTGGGCTGTGGGTAAGGCAAAATAATATGAGATTTGGAGTGGGGAAAACAAAAATATGCTCTGTGCAATTTTTTTTTTTTGTAAGCTTTTTTTTTTTTTTTTTGGGAGTAATGAGTTGTTACTGAGTTGCTCTGCAATTTTTATGTGGGTACTGGGTATTGTGCTCAGTTTTGTTCTAATATGATTTGTGTATTGTAATATGATATGTGTGTCCACTTACTTGCTTTCCATGGCTTTATTTAGTCACCTGATGATCTCAGCTGGGCAATTAATTCCAAGCAAAAATATGCTATTTGTGCGTGACCTTTCATGACCATTTTCTTGAGAAAGTTGTAGTGAAGATCCTGCTGTTTGGTTTTGGGGTAAGTAGAGTAAAGAAGGGTGGGTAGGGGTTCTGGAGTATTGGTGGTATATGTCAGGTGTGGGTCCCAATTTTTTGAGATTTTGGAGTTGAAAACAGAACCGGATTTAAGTGCCAAAGGGCACGTTTGGTTATAGAGTTCAAAAATTATTGTTTAAAAAGATGTGAAAATTGTAGTTTAAAAAGTGTTATTGAAATATATGTTTTTAGTGTTTATAAAACAAAAAAATGTGTTTGGTATCATGGTTTAAATAACATGTTTCAGTGTTCAAAAACATAAAATATGTGTTTGGTATGTGTGTGTTAGATGGTAAAAAAAAGCTGAATAAAGTACAAAATAAATATTTTTTAAATCAGCAAAGTACCAAAAAAATATAAAATATTGTTTAAAAGCTGACCGGTACTGTTCATTGTGTGTGTGAAAAAGCTTACCGTACTGTTCACCTTAATTACGAAAATGCCACTCAGCAATGTTTTTTGTTGTTCAAAATCACTCCCAAGCTGATTTCAAAAACTATTGTTTGAAACATATGTTTTGAGCAATATTTTTTAAACAATACTTTTTGAAATCAATGACCAAACATATTTTTTTTGTTTTTGAACAATATTGTTTAGTGTTTAAACACTAAACAATATGTTTTGAAATCAATAACCAAACACCCTCAAACTGGCTTGGAAGATATATGGGAATTTTGGAGTGATAAAAAATGAGTTATAGTAGAGTGGTAAGTGATGATATTTGAGCGAGGAGAGAGGAGTGGTTATTTTTTTACAGCCCAAACAGGCCCTAAGCTTTTATAGTTTTATTTCCCTTACCCGTCAAACACTCAGCCAGCAGGTGAAATCATTCGCATTTCAAGGGTTGCACGCTTTCTTTTCTTATTCTACGCCTGAATTCTATTTCCAAGAAATGCAGTTAAGAAATCACGAAAGCTGAACTCAGAATGCTACTTACAAGTAAGTCTCCAACATATGATTGCACCGTATATCGCAAAAATTCAATTATAACTATGTTAAGATACCCAAATAATCTTTGTCGTCATTAGCAGTTATGTTTATTATAAATATAGCCTTCTTGGCTCTGTTATTTTGCTTTCAGTTTTGAGCGGTTGGCTTTTTGTGGAGAAGAGGAAGCTCGTCGAGGTGTTCCCAGAACAGGTAAGGAAACTATGGGACATTTGGGAGCTAAGAATATTGGTCCTGATCAGCCTCACCTTGCAAATAGCACTAATTGTTCTAGGCAACCGCAGAAAGTATAATCCAAACACTTTGCTCATACTGTCTGTGTGGTCTGCATACCTAATGGCAGACTGGGTGGCAACTGTTGCACTAGGTGTTCTCTCCAATAAGCAAGGAACTTCTGCCCGTGATATTGCCAGCAATACTAATCCTATAAATGACCAGCTCACAGCGTTTTGGGCACCATTCCTGTTGTTGCACCTTGGCGGTCCAGACACAATTACTGCTTATGCTTTAGCAGACAATGAGTTGTGGATAAGGCACTTCCTTGGACTTGTCGTCCAAACTATGGTGGCAATTTATGTCACTGCCACGGCCTGGACCGGAACTTTGCTCTCATTCCTGACCATTCCCATGCTTTTTGCTGGGGTAATAAAGTACATCGAAAGGACATTGTCCCTGAGGTCTGCAAATCGTGAGCAGTTTCTTGATTCATTGCTTGATCCCCCTGATCCTGGCCCCAACTATGCCAGGTTCATGCAGGAGATCCGTTTGAAAAAGGCCGAGGGGTTTAGTGTGTTGGAGATTGAAGTGACTGAATTTGCGGACATGTCCTACGCTGCTGGCAGTGACAATAACAACAGTGGCACTAGTAAAAGGTTGTCTGTCGCGTACAGCTTCTTCCAGACTTTTAAGCGGCTCTTTGTAGATCTTTTTCTTAGCTACGATGACAGAGATCAGAGCCAATCCTACTTCCAGAAGATCACTTCATCAAAAACTGCTTTGGAGGTAGTTGAAATGGAACTTGAATTCGCGTATGATGTTTTCTATACAAAGGCACCTATAATACACACTGTTTGGGGACTCATTTTCCGCTTCATCACCTCCTCTTGCACAATTATAGTGTCCGTGCTCTTCCTCATTTTTGAGAAGCACAATCACCAGCAGGTTGATCTGATCATTACTTACCTATTACTGGTTGTAGCTATCATTCTAGAATTCTATGCTTTTATTTTGCTACTATCCTCCAATTGGACAAAGCTATGGTTGATCGAGGATGAATCTCAATTTTCTCTAGTAAAAAGTTGTTTTCAAATGATTATTTCCCGACCAATCTCTTTTCTTGAACCTATTGTTTCTCCTTTATTCTCTTGTTTTCAACCTATGGTTTCTCCATTGATTTCTTGTTTTCGACACGTTTCTGAAGTAGTAGTATCTTTTCTTCTACCTTCTAACAGTAAGAGGTGGTCAAATTCCTTGCTTCAGTACAATTTGCTAAGCTTTTCTCTTAAAGATAGGCCCATTCCTTGTTTGGATGATAAACCTGAACTTTTTCAAAAGATTGTGAGACATTTGCCTTATTTTTATAAAAAGTTTGAGAAAAATCGGTATAAATACCGTTGCAAAATCTCTCCCGGTTTGAAAGAATTGATTTTCCAGCGTTTTCTGAAGAAATCAGAGGTTGCCGCAAGCACAGAGAGAGTAGAGGACAACAGTATTACTTCATCTTTATGTAGTGCTAGAGGTAATCTTGTTTTTGAAAAATATAACTGTTCTCAATTTAATTGGACCTCTGAGGTAGAGTTCGACGAAAGCATTCTTATCTGGCACATTGCTACAGATCTCTGCTATTACTCAGGTGATGGTGAAAAATTGGCTGCCAAAAATGTAAGTTGTAAAGGGAGCAAGATCCTATCAGACTACATGTTGTATCTATTAGTCATGTGTCCTTCCATGTTGCCAATTGGGATTGGGATGGTCAAATTTCGAGACACTTGTGAGGAGGCGAAGAACTTTTCCCAGGAAAAAGGTCTATCAAGAAATAAGGTGAAATTTTGCCGAGAGTTGCTTAGAGTGAATACGGATGTTGAACCGAATAAGGTGAAAGGGGGCATGAGCAAATCTGTGCTCTTCAATGCATGTAGACTTGCAAAACAATTGCAGAATATGGGTAACGAGCTTGATGGTAACGAGCTTGATTGGGAGTTTGTCTGTGACGTATGGATTGAGATCCTAGGTTACGCTGCTTGTCACTGCACGGGATATTATCATGCTCAACAGCTTTCGGAAGGCGGGGAGCTCCTCACTCATGTCTGGCTTCTTATGGCACATTTTGGAATTACTGAAAAATTCCAAATAGACCGACGCCATGCAGGAGCCAAGTTTTTATGATAATTTAATTTACAATTGCAACAAGCGGCCGAGGTGGGACTTCAACCTTGTTTTTCTTACAAAGGTCCTTGTAAAAAAAATCAAGCAATGTTATTACACTGTAAGGACTTTGGCCACGCAAGAGCCAAGTTGGCTGTATGTTGAGTGATTTTATTTTCATTTTTGTAATTAAGTTGTTCTTGATGCAAATGCGACTTCACTATGAAATAAATATCAGTATTTCCAATTAGATGAAGCAGTGGTGAGAACTAAAAAAATACCCATTGAAATTAGAAATATATATTATTTAATCGGATATAATATATTTTTTTAGGTAGAAATTGGACATAAATTAAGAATTATCCTGGAGAGGCCACACTAATTAACTTACGACAAACACTACAGAGTAAGACATTGAAAGTTCAGTAGTATAGTTGCAGTAGAATAGTACGGAGAGTATACGAGCTAGACCTAGGTATTGTCATAATCCAAGATGGATTATGAGAAACCAACTTGAAAAGATCCCAAAAACACCCTAGGGAATGTGATTTGTTGAAGAGGTTAATGAGCTGATCGTGTGTTTAGGGTTTTAGGCCTCAATGTGACAAAGTAAACCAATTTTAACCAAGTAGTTAATTAGTCTAATTATGCAATAGATCTCTATTGGGTTTTGTGGAGCCTAATTGTGCTTGATCCAGATTATGACCCGACTCAAAATAAAAGTGTTACGGTTTTTAATAGGATTTTTTGTTAAGACATATGTGAATCATGTTAGGAACATATGTCAATGTAGAATTGGCTAATCCTTTGACAAAACGCACTTTATTTGTAATTGGGTAGATCTAGGATGTGTTTAATGCTTCAAGGAATAAGAGTTTAAGTCCAAGTGTTAAAACCATGCAAATCTGTCCAAGAATCTAGTAAAAAAGTGTTGCATTTTAAAACTCGATAGCTAACTCAACAAATAACATCTATCGAGGTTTAAAAGACAAACTTAGCCCGATGTTCGACAATTTGCTTGATAGACAACCTATTTATTGAGAGTTACAAAAATCAGTTTTTCAGATTTGATTTCACACAAATCCATGTACAGTTGTTTAGGTTTTCTTTTCTCACAACCCTAAACATATATAAGGATTATTTTAAGAGCCGTCACAAATGATGCAAGTGAGTGCAACTTGACGCAAAGGTTTTTCACAAGCATATTGTGACCAGAGACAAGCTACTGTGTTTGTACGCCGTAGAGTTTTATAACCAAGGAGCTTTGTGATCTTCATCGTATTGATGAACTGAAGAACTTTGCAGCTAACATCCTTCTCAAGTTGGTGGTTAGTCACGTCTTGGGAGTTTGTGCATTAATTGGTTAGTCATGTATTGGGAGACGTGCATTAAAAAGGAGAGATTGTCACTACAGAACAAGTCCAACTGGGTATTGGGTTAAGGGTTTAAGCGTAGGTTGGTATAAGGTACTGGGATTCCTTTACTTGTAATCGCTTGTTGTGATAATAGTGGATTCTCGGGAGTGGTGACCTTAAAATCACCCGATGGGATTTCTGCTATAGAGGTTTTCCCCATTCGTAAACAAATCACCGTGTCAACTTTATTTTCCACTGCATATTAACTTAATTGGTGATTTGTTTGTGCTATCACGCGTATTGCATGTTAATCAGATTAATTAATTAACTTAGCTAATTAATTGGTTAATTCATTACAAAAGGTCAATACATTCTTGGCCTATCATTTTTCTATACATAGGATAGAAAAACTGTTATTTGGAGATTAGGGTTTAGTGTGTTGTTTTGAGAGTGAAAACTGTACTACTTCATCTTGTATTTTTCTCGGTGAATAGTGAAATCACTATAACTCCGTGGTGATAAGCAAATTGTTGAACCACGTAAATATTGTCTTGTGTGATTATTTTCTTTGGCGTTGTATGGATCATAGAATGACAGAAAACCAATGAAACAAAGCTTCCCAAAGTAAAAACCCTAGAGGGATTTAACCTTACAATCCTAAGATAAACAAAATATAATGTAAGTTTTTACAATGGATTTAACCCTAAATCTATTGTTACCTCATGCGATATTCTTGACATGTGACCACATATAACTCCGAATCTACGAACTCTTCTATTCTAGATCTTGTTGCATGTGAATGTTTGCTCATGATTCTGAGAAGCCACTCAAAAGTTTAGACCAACAACTTTGAATAAATTGGATTACAGCAACTTTATTCAATCACTTTATCTTTAGCATGGAATTAGATATCCAGTTAATACCATAGGAGAGTAGGAAAATTCAAAGATCATGTACAATGACATAAATCTCATAAAAGTGAAAAGGCGCTAGAGATCTAAACCTTCAAAGGTGGTTTCAAAATCATAGACTAAAGGTATTCGTGGGAGATCTAAAGCGTGAATTGGAGGTTCATGTGAAAGCAAGTCCACATCAAAGAAATCTGAGGGTTCAGAACTCGGTTTAGTAACTGCGTTAGATTTACTACGAATTGATATTCTTGAAATGTAAATCTCAATTTGATATGGTGGATTGTTCTCTTGGGACCGTTCCTCCTAGGTTTTTTACCTTAAAACTAGTTGTTTCATTCATTTTCCTGGATCATCACATCATGTGTTATTTACTTTTCCTTTGTGCATATTATATGTGATGAATGTTTAACCTAGATTTGAATAATTAATATAAGTAATAACTTGTCTAATAAATTAGATTAAATATATTGTGTTTTCTAAGGGTCTAAAACTTAACGGGTCTTATCTTATAAGTTGTGACTAATGACTTAGCAATAGCAAGATTCCAGTTCCTAGAATGTTTGGTAGGCAAAAATAAATTTTCTTTTGGCTATAGTATTAAAATAGTGATGAAGATTTATATTCACAAATTCATCTAAGTACTAAATCATTTTAATCAGTAACTTGAACTATACTCTTCTTTGGAAAAGGATAAATAAGATTTTTAAGCATGATTGTAGAATTTGTTGCCAGCCAGTGGCTCAGGCATGGAAAAAGAAGCCATCTTGAATTCGGGAGGCTCGAGGACTATAAACGTGAGGTGCAGTCAGTTGGATTGGATGACTGGTGTTTATGGTTCTATTTTAAGTTGTTTATAAAGTATGATTATGGCCCTGAAGTCATGTTTGATCTGGCCTTTTTGTTTATAGCAACAAAAAAATAGTATAGTAAGACCACTTCTAAGGTGGAGTTTAGTAGCATTTTGGAGTTAATTTACAGATCAAGATCTTTAATTGCAATTAAGATAAGACATGTTTGTATGTTAGTATCATTCTTAATTATCTCATCCAAGGACCAGTGAGAAAAAAAAAATTGCAGGTTGTAATATATTGTATTGAGCATTTTGGAATGCTGCACATATTTAAGATCTTCATTTCATGCGAGTTTGGATTTCTCCAAAAAAAAAAAGAAAAGAAAAAGATAAGAGATGGTATCATAATTATGTATTTTATAAAAATATTTTCATTTATTATAGGAAAAATCACAAATATAATATATATAAATAAGTTTTATTAAAAATTAAATATTTTCGCTAACTTACCTTTTGAATTCCTAGGAAAAATTATATATATATATATATAAATATATATATATATAATTGTTTTCATATTAAAATGAAAATCATACAATCTTGCGATATTTTTCACACACAATACGCAATATCCATTGTTACTCTTGATACATGTGCAAGTACAATGTGATTTGACCATCATAAGGAATAAATGTGTTAATGTATGCTCACTAAATTGTCTTTACTTGTTTTTGAAATATAAAATTGGTTAGACTTATTTAGTGTGTGCATGTGTTTTGGATCTAAATGCTTGACATTTTCTTGTTAAGAGTTTTTGAGAGCTTAAAATGTTGTTTGGATATTTGGTTGAGCAGCATGTTTGATTGCATTCATCTCTGTGTTTTTCTCTTCATTGAAAAACTGTTTTTGAGCAATCTCGATAGCTTCTCAATACCTCTCGATAGCTAGGCTATCTATCGAGCCTCTTGATCTTCCTTTCTCGATAGTTATTATCGCAATTTCGATCCATCGAAGTTTTTGAGAATTTGTCTCGATAGCTTCTCGATCCATCGAGAAACATTCTATTTGCTAGATAGTTGCTTGATAGCTACTCGATCCATCGAGATCACTTTGCTGTGGAGACCTCTCGATAGCACCTCGACAGCTACATCTATTGAGATTTAGTGCTCGACACCTTTCGATCTATCGAGAATCATAATTTCTATATAAAGCCTCAACGCGATTTTTTTCTCACTTTCTCCGATCTCTCTTAATAGTTTCTGACCCCTCACCTCCCCAAACACTTTTCTCTCTCTCTCTAAGCCTCTTACCCAAGTGATTTTCGGCCTAGATTGCTCTTCCCTTCATTAGTAAGGTCTTATTTCACTCTTTTTCATGCATTTCATTCATATAGATCTAGGTTTTTGGATTTTTGAAAAAAAATTGGGGTTTTTCAAAATTGATGAGGTTTTTGCAATTTTTTTTGGGTTGGTTTTTGTTTAAATGTCTTATATGCTCATGCATTGCATCAGATTTGCATTTTAACAATGATTCATGCATTTTAGATGTGTGTTTACTATGTGGAAATCATGTGTATTGGTAGGATTAGATTGGGCTGAGCCCATGATGTTTTTATTGTTGCATATCACATGCTCATGAATTTTTCATGCATACGTACCTTTTATTCTCTATCTTATTGATATTGATTGTGTTGGTACTTTTCTGCTTGTCTCTTTTTCCCTTTCTCTCCTTCTTTTGGTTAGTTTGCTCTATGGCACCTAAAAGGAGCAAGTCTACTCTGTCCCAGAACCCTTTTCGTTTCGGGGCATCTTCCTCTGTTGATCCTACCCCTGCTCATATTCGGTTCTGTGATGAGAAAGCCTGTCAGGACTTCTTGGAGAACTTTTCTTGACGAGGCATTCATTTGGAATGCCAAGTCATCCTTTCGGATTTTTCCGATACTGACCTTCCCATTGTCATCTACAGTAGGGGTTGGGAGTCCCTTTGTGGCATCCCAGTCACTTGTCCCTCCGTGATCATACATGAGTTTTACTCCAATATGCACGGATTTGATTACTCTGTACCTCATTTCATCATTCGTGTTCAAGGTACGTGCATTGTAGTCACTTTGGATCTTATATCTAAGGTGCTACACATTCTGAGGGTAGCACATCCCGACTACCTCGGCTGTGATCGTCTTAGGATTGTGTCCAAAGACGAACTTTTGTCTCTCTTCTAGGAGACACCTTCATCTTGGGGTGACCGTCAAAACACCCCTTGCTCGGGCTTTGCAAAAGGTCCAAGATTCCTGAATATGGTGATGACATTTGTTTTACATCCGTTGTCTTACTATAATTCGATTCACGAGTCTCGTGCTCGATTTTTGCTATCCCTTCTTGAGGGACTTACCATAAACTTTCCCTCTCATTTCATACTCTCCCTTATGGATATTTATAAGGATACAATGATCCGTGATATGCTCATTTTTCCTTCTGCTATCACGCGGATTCTCCACCATTTTTCTGTCTCCTATCCTAAGTCTACACACTTCTCTGTTATGTGTGCCATAGACGTAGCGATCGTTAGATGGAGCGAGGCCCAACTTCGACTGAAGCACCCACAGATCGAGACGGCGACTCCTTTGGCTTCTTCTGCTCCATCCACCTCTACTCCTTCTTCCATGGGTGGAGTGACTCTTGAGGCCATCATGGCACAGCTTGTGCGCTTGGATGCTCGCCTTGACACTTTCGGTGATGAGTTGTGTCAGGTGAACACTCGTGTTAGTCGTATTACTCGACGACAGGCTGTCATGGGCGATTTCGCAATGTCTCTATCTCCATCTCCACGGGCTTTAGAGGATGAGAGTGAGAAAGCCTAAACACATACACATGGATATGCATGAAATCATATACGAAAAACTGATTTTCGTAATTCTTGATAGATATAGCTGTCAAGCTTATCTGTTGAATTTCATATTTTAAACCTCGATAGATACATCTATCGAGCTTTAAAATACAACACTTCTTCGCTTGATTCTTGGACAGATTTGCATGGCTTCAATAATTGAACTTTAACCTTTGTTCCTTGAGGTATTAAACACATTCTAGATCTACCCAATTACAAGTAAAGTGCGTTTTGTCAAAGGATTAGCCAATTCTAAATGACATATTTTCTTAACATAATCCATATATGTCCTAACAATTTCCCCATTTGGCAATCTGTGACAAAACCACAACAAACAAATAAAATATGAGAGAAGTCATAAATCACTCAACTCATATTCACTTGTAAATACAATAAAATTTAATTCTAACACAAACTCTTGAAAATCTTTACCACAAGAAGAGAGTTCATGGCATGATAGACTTTGACAACCTGTATTTCTGAAACACTTTAAACAAAACTCATTACGGCATCTTAGTGTGAAACAGAAATAAAAAATTACATACAATAAATAAGAAGCATGTGCATAAAGAGAGAAAAGAAACAACACATGGAGAGATACGTGAAACTGTAATAACAACCTCAATATATATATATATATATATATATATATATATCCGTAAGAGTACAAGGTTTGCTATCACAATGTAAGAACAATGTATCTAAAAAGTAAAGAAAAGAAAAGATACAAAAAGTCCTCACTACATCCCTCAAAAGATAAACACTTCCCCTAACAAAAATATCTCTTATACTAATTCTCTCCCTAAGTACATGAATACTCTCATACCCAAAACTACTCCTCCTTTTTGTCACGAATGACAAAGGGCAAGTCACTCAAGCAGTCATCTCCTCGTCATCGAAAGAGCTAGCATCCTCATCCTCATCATCATTGTCGGAGTCACTATCATCGTCCTCGTCCTTAGATGCCTCTAGAGAAGGAGAGGGAGATGCCATGAAGCCACCAAGGCAAGCCTTGTTGTCGTGCAATATGACCGACATGAGTGTTTACTCCGACATAACTCATCACCGAGTGTGTCAAGGCGAGTATCCATGTCTTGAAGCTGCGCCATGACCACCTTGAAGGTCACACCACCCGTGGAAGAAGAAGGTGCGGAGGTAGATGGAGCGGAAGAGGCTGGAGGAGTCGTCGTCTCGGTCCGTGGCTGCTTCGGTTGAAGCTGGGCCTCGCTTCGTCTAACGAACGCACCACTGATGGCACCCATGACAAAGAAGTAAGGAGACTCAGGATAGGAGATAGACGCATGGCGAATGATCCTCGTGATAGCAAAAGGGAAAATAAGCTTATTACGGGTCGTCGTATCCTTATAGACATTTATAAGGGAGAGTATGAAATGAGAGGGAAAGTCAATGGTATACCCCTCAAGTAGGGATAACAAAAATCGAGCACGAGGCTCAATAATCGAATTATAGTGAGACAAGGGATGTAAAACAAATGTAATCGCCATATTCAGAAACCTCGGACCTTTTGCAAACCTCGAGCAAGGGGTGTTTTGATGGTCACCCAAGATAAAGGTGTCTCACGGAATAGAGTCATGAGTTCGTCTTTGGACACAGTCCTAAGACGAGTACAACCGGGATAATCAGGATGTGATACCCTCGGGACATGTAGCACATCGGAGATAAGCTTCGGAGTAACTACTATACTTATACCTCGAATAGAAGTGAGAAAACTAGGTATAGAAGAATCAAATCCGTGTATATTGGAGTAAAACTCCTATATGATCACAGAGGGACAGTTGACCGAGATGTCACAAAAGGGACTCTTAACCCCTACCGTAGATGACAGTGGGTAAGTCAGTACCAGAGAAATCCGAAAGGATGACCTGGCATTCCAAATGAATGCCACGTCTAGAAGAGTTCTCTGAAAAGTCCTTACGGGCTTTATTATCACAGAACTTGACATGAGAAGGAGTAGGATCAAAAGAAGACAAAACCTCGGAACGAAGAAGGTTCCGGGATGGAGCAAACTTGCACTTAGGTGCCATGCGGAGACTATCCGAGAGAGAGAGAGAGAGAGAAGCAGAAGAGTACCAAACAATATCGATATCAATAAGATAGAAAAGAATGGTACATATGTATGAAATATGCATGAACATGTGACATGCAACAATAAAAACATCATGGGCTGAGTCCAAATCTACCAGCACACATTATTTCAACATATAGAATACACATCTAAAATGCATGAAACATTGTGAAAATGCAAATGTGATGCAATCCATGAGCATACATGATCATTTAAACAAAACCCAACCCAAAATTTTTGCAAAAACCTCATCAATTTTGAAAAACTTCAAAAACCCAAAACTTAGGTCAAAATGAATGAAATCCATGATACAAAAGAGAAAGAAGATCATACCAAATGAAGAATACACAATTTGGGCCGAAGATCAAGTGGGGAATGTGAAGAGGTTGAGTGAGAAGTGTTTAGGAAAGAGAAAAGAGATTTTCTATTGAGAGAAAATGAATAAAATGAAAGAAAAAATCGCACTGAGCTATATATAGAAAACACGAAGCTCGATGGATCGAGAGGTATCGAGAGCTGTTGAGCACTAATTGTTGATAGATGTATCTGTTGAGGTGCTATCGAGAGTTGTCCATAGCAAAGTGACCTCGATGAATCGAATCGCTATCAAGCATCTATCGAGCAGACAGGAAATTTCTCAATGGATTGAGAATTTGTCGAGAAGCTATCGAGACAAATTCTCAAAAGTTTCGATGGATTGAGATTGCGTTAACTCCTGTCGAGAAAGGAAGATTAAGGAGCTCGATAGATAGCTTAGCTATCGAGAGGTGTCAAGATGTGCAAAAACAGTTTTTCAAAGAAGGGAAAAAAACAAAAATGAATGCAATCAAGCATGCTATTCAACTAAAGATCCAATCAACATTTTAAGCTCTCAAAAACATCTCTTAACAAGAAAAAATGTCAAGCATTTAGATCCAAAACATACACACACACACTAAACAAGTCCAAACAATTTTATATTTTAAAAACAAGTCAAAACAGTTTAGTGAACATACATTAAAACATGTATTCCTTGTGATGGCCAAGTCACATTGTACCTACACATGTATCAAAAGTAGCAAAGAATATTGCGTGTTGTGTGTGAAAACATCGCAAGATTGCATAAGTGTTTACTTGTTATGACAATTTGAGATATGAGAAAATTAATTTAACTCACAGACAATCATAACTGTTTAATGGGGACTATCACCTTTGAGGTACATCCTATAACTCCCACATCTCCTAAAGACACACTTGCAACCATATTTAAAAGCATTTTGATTCTTTTTGCTTTTGATTTTTCTTTGCATATTTTGTTTCATTAATCATATCATACATGAGAATATAAGAGAAAGAAAAGAAATACCCAATTATGTTAAGTTTTTGACATTGCACTTTTTCTATGCCAAAGCATACAAATGTCATTTCATGATTGGCGGGTAACAGTGGTGAGATGGTTATTTATGCCTTTCTCTTAAGATTTTCTAGTCCTTCTCATCAAAAAGAGTGATACGAGTGTTAAGTACAAGAGATTACTTAATCTTCCTCATCACAAACACATACCACAAAGCTCACTTGCTTAGTTGTGCATGGAGATGCTCATCTAAGCTATAAAAGATAAAAAATGTAGACAACTTTGTTTCAATGGCCATTCAAGGTACATAAGTACCAATGTACACAAAACACACACTGTTTTTGAATTTTTCAGATTTTTTTTTCAATTTTTTTTAATGAAAAACAAAAGGCCAAAATGGGAAATTAACCTTGATTTTCAAACATTATAATTAGTAGGCCACGTTTTCAAACTATATTTTTTACTAGCATCTCGAGTCTAAGAAACCCGATTTCCATGGTCCGATCATGCCCGATGTGACCTTTTTTCCACGTGGCGACCATCTGAAAATCGAGTCTTAGAGACTCGATTTATAAGTTCTAAAATTTTATAAAGCTTTTGCACTACTACTTCCTGCAAATGCTTGTTTATTGTTCAATCTCTTAAAATGGATGAATGGTGACTAAAGTACCACGCCGAGACCCACAAGTAGAGCCAAGCCACGTGAGACCCAGGCCGTAGTGTGACCCAGGCCGTGCTGCACCCCAGGTCGTGGTGCGACCCAGTCTCAAGACGACCCAGGCCGTAGTGCGACCCAGGCCTCTGTCATTACAACCCATGTTTCTATTTCTAGTTTTTTTTTTTCCCTCTTTCTTCTCTGATGAATACATATTTTCAGAGTAACTAAGGTCACTCAAGAACTCGAAGAAGTCGATGGAATCATTTCTATTGTCATTGTGGTTGTTGTTGTTGTTGTCGTCGAAAATAATATTTTCTGTGTTGTTAAGGTGAGAAGATGTAAAGGCCAAAATCTTTTCTTTTTATTGTAAATTTAATATAGATGTAAATCGAGTCTTAGAGACTCGATTTACAGGTGGACGCCACATGGGAAAAGTGCCAATTCGGACCCGATCAGAACATGAAAACCGACCTTCAAAAACTTGATTTATAGTCCAAAATCGAGCCTTTTAGCCTCGAGATGATAGTAAAAAATATAGTTTGAAAACGTAGTCTACTAATTATAATGTTTGAGAATCAGGGTTAATTTCCCATTTTGGCCAAAACAAAAGAAATCAAAACTAAAAACTAACAAACAAACAAAAATATGTTAAACAAAGCATAGCATAAAAACTAGATGCAAATGCATGAGTAAGGAGGAGGAGAAAAGGAGATCAATCCATGGAAATAACACCACTATTTTGGCGAAGGAATTCAAACCGTTTGCTATCAAGAGGTTTGGTGAACAAATCAGCCTTCCGATCATCATTATGAATGAACTCAAGAGTGAGAGTACCATCTTCGACAAGCTCCCGAATGAAATGATGTCGAATCTCTATGTGTTTAGTTCGAGAATGTTGAACAGGGTTCTTAGAGATGTTGATGACTTTGGTATTGTCACAATAGATGGTAAGATGTTCTTAATGAATACCATAATCAAGGAGGAGTTTTTGCATCCACAGAAGTTGGGTGCAACAGCTACCGGCAGCGGTGTATTCAGCCTCTGTAGTGGATAATGAGATGGAGTTCTGATTTTTGTTTATCTAGGAGACAAGATTATTACCCACATAAAAAAAATCCCATGAAGTACTCTTTCTATCATCAGCATTCCCCGCCCAGTCTGCGTCAAAATACCCAACTAAGATATCATTTGTGTCCTTACTATACCATACACCAAAATTGGTAGTGGTTTTGACATACTTTATGATTCTTTTCAAAGCAATCATATGAGACTCTTTGGGATTAGCTTGATATCTAGCACACACTCTCACACTGTAACTAATGTCAGGTCTACTAGCAGTAAGGTAAAGAAGACCGCTTATCATGCTTTTATATAGAGACGAATCAACACTTTTTCCCAAAAAATTAAAAGTGAGTTTAACATTTGGGCTTATAGGGGTTCTAACAGAACCAGCAAATTCCAAACCAAACTTTTTCACAAGACTCTTAGCATATTTAGATTGAGATATGAATATACCTAACTCTTGATGACGGATTTGCAACCCAAGGAAGTGATTCAACTTTCCAATCATGCTCATCTCAAACTCGGCCTACATAAGTTTGGAGAAACTATGAGCAAGTTCATCCTTTGTTGACCCGAAGATGATATCATCATCATAGACTTGAGCAACTATCAACTCGCTATCTTTTTTTTTAATGACGAGAGTTTGATCACACATGATTCGAAAAGTGTGGATTAATGAATCCTTTTGTTTGAGCCACATAGATATCTTCTTTAAGGAACTCATTCAAGAAAGTAGTCTTTACATCCATTTGGTAAAACTTGAACTTCAAGTGACATGTTAGGGCTAGGAGAATCCTGATGGACTCCATACAAGCTACTAGAGCAAATGTCTCATCTTAGTCTACTCCTTCCATTTGAAAGTATCCTTGAGCCACAAGACGAGCCTTGTTGCGAATCACATTACCCTTCTTATCAATCTTATTGCGAAATATCCATTTTGTGCCAATGATGTGCTCACCTTCCTGTCTAGGTACTCGAGTCTAGACATCATTCCTTTGAAACTGAAGCAGCTCATCATGCATAGCCTCAACCCAGCTTTCATCCCGAAAAGCTTCCTTAATCTTGGTGGGTTCAACTTGTGACAAATAACAAGAATATGACACAAAGTTAGCAACACATTTATCAACTGTACGCTTCCTTAGTGTAAGTTCATTCATGTTTTCCACAATAACTTCAGGAGGATGATTCAACTTGATCTTGGAAGAAGGTCCTTTCTCTTTATGAGATTTAGAATCAGGTGAGGTAGGTATGTTTGCTAAACCTTCTACAACACTTGGAGTGTCGGGAGTACTTGGAGATGAAGGCTCTTGATGAACAATTTCTTAAACTTCCTTAGGCTTGGGAGGAAGAATTTTTTTGAGGATTTCCTTACTAATTTTCTTAGAACTGGACTCTAAAGCTTCATCGATAACAACATTGACAGTTTCCATCACCTTCTTGGTTCTCTTGTTGTATACCCAATAAGTCTTGCTTGTAGAGGAGTATCCCAAAAATATTCTTTCATCGCTTCGGGAGTCAAATTTTCCCACATTCTCTCTATCCTTGAGAATTAAACAAGTACTTCCAAAGATTCTGAAATACTTAACATTTGACTTCCTTCCCTTCCATAACTCATAGGGAGTTTTCTTGGTACCAAGTCTAAAATACACCTTGTTAACTGTATGATATGCGGTGTTGATGACTTCTCTCCACAAGTTTCTAGCCACATCTTTGTTATGCAACATGGCTCTAGCCATCTCCTGAATAACCTTGTTTTTTCTTTATACTACACCATTTTGCTGAAGAGTAATAGGAGCAGAGAATTCTTGAGATATACTTGATCTAGTGCAAAAGGACTCCATGTAAGAGTTCTTGAATTCTTTACCATGATCACTTCAAATTCGATCAATCTTTAAGCTCTTCTCATTTTGCAATCTTGTGCACAAGGCTTCAATGTACTCAAGAGCATCGGACTTGGATCTTAAAAGAATGAGACAAGTGTACTTAGTGAAGTAATCTACCATAACTATGATATATCTCTTTCCACTAAGAGACTCGATTCTAGTTAGACCCATGAGATCTAGATGTAGTAGCTCCAATGGTTTAGATGTAGCGGATGCCCGAGTGCCTGGATGTTTAGCTTTTGTTTGTTTCCCAAGTCGACATGGTCCACACACAACATTATTCATTCTATTGAGCTTTGGTATCCCCAAAATTGATTCATGCTTAGAAACAATTGAAAGATTTTTGTAACTAGCATGTCCCATCCTTTGGTGCTTCATTTGGCAAACGAATACTATTGCACACAATATCAGCATTAGGGACCAAACCATAATAATTATTGTAAGGTTGAATTTTATCAACCATCTTGTTGGTTTTATTCCGTACCAAATTTGCTTGTATTTTAGCAATTAGTAACCTTGTATTTAGGTGGGAATCATGTAAGGGTAGTGTGTGAGAGAGTGTGAAGAAATGCTCAAGATTGTGCAAAGTAGGGACTCGCGATTGGATCTCGCGAGTGGCTCGCGGCTTGCAAGCCGCCAGAAGTTGCACACGTGCCAAGCATGCAAAGAAGCTGAATCGTCATGCCAGCTGTAGCACTACAGGACAAAAAGTCCAGTCTGGCCATTCAGTTACCTCGCGGCTGGAACTCGCGGCTCAGTCAAGTCGCGAGGCTAAGCCGCCAGCCAGCTTTGTTTTGAAAAAACTGACTCTTTGCATTCCACTCTCACCCTAGTATATATACCTCTTATACCTACGAAATGTAGGGAGCTTCCAGAGAGAATATTGAGAGAGAAACCCTAGGAAAAAATAAGATTGACTCATCCCCAATCTTCATATAGAGACTCTTCAAATTCCTCTACTCTCACCCTCTCCATTATTACATCCTTGAGAGGTACATTACCAAAACATTTTCTCACCATACCCACATCTGTGAGAAGACCATGTGGTGTTTGGGAAGCGATTAGGAAGGGACCAATTTCATATTGGTTGATGCTATGGTTTATAACGGAATCCGGTAAGTTAAAGAAGAAATAGATTCGGCGTAACCTCGTTGGAGTAGGAGCTTGGAGGGCTTAGGTACACTAGGTAGATTAGGCTTGGAGGGTCTTCTGCTGTTCATGTATCCTAACTACATTTTTTAGTGGATTATTTACTACTTGGAAGGCGGCGGAGAGGTTTTATGTCGAGGGTTTTGATTTCCTCTTCGATAACACATCGTGTGTTGTCCTTGTGTTTGCATCTCTCTTCCCTTAATCTTTGCCATTTAATTTCTGCTATGAATATGATTTTATTTGGTTTAAATTGTTTATCAATTTTGTATTATGCTTATGTTTATATTTCGCACATTAATTGTTTGATAATAAGTTTGAATTGATAATTTGGAAATTGGGGGTTTAAACGTTCAAGGTGTTTTATACACTTATTGAACTTTCAATTATCTAGAGTGTGAACACCACTTATGAGTTTCTTTTCTGACTCATTCAACACAAGGCATTTCCCCTTTGAGAATAGCACCATAAAGTCTTGATCACATATCTGACTTATGCCTAATAGGTTCATTCTCGGACCTTCTACATATAGCACATTTACAATGTCTAGCAGTCCAGGTAGAAAGATGGTTCCCTTTCCTTTAATCTGTGATTTGCTCTCATCACTGAAAGTGACATTACCACCTTTCTTAGACTCGAAAACCTTAAAGAGAGATCGGTCTTGAGTCATGTGTCTTAAGCGGCCCTATCAAGGTACCACAAACATGTGTCCATAACCTTAAATGTGGACTTCATCATGAAGCACACCTCATACTTAGATGACAAATCAATAGGAATGGTGTTTTCTCTCATCTACCATTTATGAATAAGGCTTTTAACTTTCACTCTTCTCAGACGAACTCCTCTGCACATTTTCATTCTGAGACAATCTAGTTTCTTCTTTGTCATGCGAAGATCTTTTCCAATAATCGTCATGATAGATTTCAAATAACTTTTAGATTTGCATTTTCTGATAGATTCAATCAATTAGAGATTAGAAAAATAAGATGTATTAGAAACCAAAGATCTTTTCATTTAAGTTTGCGACCATGACAACAGGGGTCAATGGATCACACAACAAAGATTAACCCTAATCAGAATGTGCCTACTCTAATACCACTTGATAGGTCAAGAATGTATTGACCCCTTGTGATAAATTAACCAATTAATCAGTCAAGTGAATTAATTAAGTCAATTAACATGTAATAAGTGTGGTAGCAAAAACAAATCACCAAATAACTAAATGCAGCAGAAATTAAATTGACATAGTGATTTTTTTAAGAATGGGGAAAACCTCCAAGGCAAAAACCTCATCGGGTGAATTTAAGGTTACCACACCCAAGAATCCACTATTATCAAAACAAGAGGTTACAAGTAAAGGAATCCCAGTACCTTATACCAACTTACAGTTGAACCCTTACCCCAATACTCAATTGGACTTATTCTATAGTGACAATCTCTCCTTTTCAATGCACGGCTCCCAGTTCGTGACTAACCAATTAATGCATGGATCCAAGTACGTGACTTACACACCAACTTGAGAAGGATGTTGCCTGCAAAGTTCTTGAGTTCATCTACACGATGAAAATCAAGAAGCTCCTTGGTTTCAAAACCTTGCGGTGTACAAACGCAATGACTTCTTCAAGAGAAAGATGAACTAGGGCATATGTTTCCTGTCACAATATGCTTGCATAAAACCTTTGCATCAAGTTTCATCAACTTGCAACTCTTGTGACGGCCCTTAAAATAATCCTTATATTTTGTTAGGACATATGTGAATCATGTTAGGAATATATGTCAATGTAGAATTGGCTAATCCTTTGAAAAAATGCACTTTACTTGTAATTTGGTAGATCTGGGATGTGTTTAATACTTCAAGGAACAAGGTTTCAAGTCCAAGTGTTAAAGTTATGCAAATTTGTCCAAGAATCGGGTAAAGAAGTGCTAGATTTTAAAACTCGACAGCTAACTCAACAGATAGAATCTATTGAGGTTTAAAAGGTCGAGTAAGCCTGATGCTCGACAATTGCTCGATAGATAAGCTATCTATCGAGATTTACGAAAATCAAATTTTCAGTTTCGATTTCACTCCAATCCGTGTATATTTGTTTAGGCTTTCTTTTCTCACAACCTTAAACATATATAAGGATTATTTTAAGGGTCATCACAGTAGATGCAACTGAATGCAAAAGTTTTTCACAAGCATATTGTGACCGGAGACATATGCCCTAGTTCATCTTTCTCTTGAAGAAGCTGCTACGTTTGTATGTCGTAGTATCTGTGACCAAGGAGCTTCGTGATCTTCATCGTGTTGATGAACTCAAGAACTTCGCAGCTAACATCCTTCTAAAGTTGGTGGTTAGTCATGTACTGGGATCCGTGCATCAATTGGTTAGTCACGTGGCCGGGAGTGCATTGGAAAGGAGAGATTGTCACTACAGAACAAGTCCAATTAGGTATTAGGGTAAGAGTTCAACTATAGGTTCGTATAAGGTATCGAGATTCCTTTACTTGTAACCGCTTGTTGTGATAATAGTGGATTCTCGTAAATGGTGACCTTAAAATCACCTAGTAGGGTTTTTGCCTTGGAGGTTTTCCCCATTCGTAAACAAATCATTGTGTCAACTTTATTTTTCATTGCATATTAACTTAGTTGGTGATTTGTTTATGCTACCACGCTTATTACATGTTAATCGGATTAATTAATTAACTTGACTAATTAATTGGTTAATTCATCACAAGGGGTCAATACATTCTTGGCCTATCATATATGTTTAGGGTTGTGAGAAAAGAAAACCTAAACACATACACATGGATATATGTGAAATCAGATCTGAAAAACTGATTTTCGTAATTCTCGATAGATACAATTGTCGAGCTTCATATTTTAAACCTCGATAGATACATCTGTCAAGTTTTAAAACACAGCACTTCTTCAATTGATTCTTGGACAGATTTGCGTGGCTTCAATACTTGAACTTTAACCTTTGTTCCTTGAAGTATTAAACACATCCTAAATCTACCAAATTACAAGTAAAGTGCGTTTTGTCAAAAGATTAGCCAATTCTAAATGACATATGCTCTTAACATGATCCACATATGTCCTAACAAAGGAAATTAAAATTTTGGTGGGGCTAACATAGTTGCTCCACCCTTGTATTGAAGTGCCTCAAATTTTAATGGATTTGTCCAAAGATTGCACTAATTTTTGTTTAAAATTTTTTATCCAAGCCCTTATGCCCTATTCTTGAATACTCCACTAACTTAGTCAAATACAAATTGTCTAGTGGACGACAAAGGAGATGCTAAGTTGAAGATACATGCACATGAATGAAGTAATACAACAAGACAATAAAAAGGTGGAAATTACTGATGAAGTTGAAATTGAAAAGTACTGTGTAATAAATATGAGGCCAAAGCAAAGGACATGAACAAGTGGAAATTATTGATGTAGTTGAAATTGAAAAGTACTATTTAATAAATATGAGGCCAAATCATAGGACAAAAAGCAGGTGGAAATTATTGATGAAAAAGGACGATAAGCAGTTGGAAATTATTGACGAAAAACGACAATGGAAATTATTGATGAAAAAGGACGATAAGCAGGTGGAAATTAATGACGAAAAACGTGGAAATTATTGACGAAAAACGACAACGGAAATTATTGATGAAAAAGGACGATAAGCAGGTGGAAATTAATGACGAAAAACGTGGAAATTATTGACGAAAAACGACAATGGAAATTATTGATGAAAAAGGACGATAAGCAGGTGGAAATTAATGACGAAAAACGTGGAAATTATTGACGAAAAACGACAATGGAAATTATTGATGAAAAAGGACGATAAGCAGGTGAAGATTCCAATGAAGGACAAGGCCACTTATTTCCAAACACATGCTGCATATCAAAGCAAGATTGTATTGCTTAAGTTATTCATTTATTCATTTTGTCATATTTGAAAAGTTTAAATGAATTGGTGGGTGTATCATTATCTTCATTGCTACCTAAGACGAAGAAAAGAAAGGAAATTCAAATTCACCTCCATACATTATCACAAAGATGAAAGCAAGTATAAAATTTAAGGGCAAAATATTATTTTGGTTCCTAAATTTTATCAAAAATTTGTTTTTCATCTTTAAATTTTAAACTTTAATAAGATTGTGATTATGGAAAGTATCTGAATGTTAAAATAGTGTGTAAAACACCTATGAACGTTTAGACCTCCAAATTACAAATTACCATTTCAAACTTATTATCAAACAATATATGTGCGGAATATGAAAGTAAGCTAAAACAGAATTGATAAAACAATCTAAACCGAAAATAATCACAACCACAGAAGTAATTATATGGCAAAGATTAAGGGAAGAGAGATGCAAATACAAAGACAACATAGCGATGTGTTATTGAAGAAGAAACCGAAGTCTTTAACGTAAAACCTCTCCGCCACTTTCCAAGCGGTCAATAATTCACTAGAGAATAAAGTTGGGATACATGAACAACAGAAGACCCTCCAAGCCTAATCTATCCAGTGTACCTAAACCCTCCAAGCTTCTTACTTCAACGAGGTTACGCCGAACATTTGTCTTCTCTAGCTTACCGGATCCTGCAATTAGCCCATTGCATCAACCAATATCAATTGGTCCCTTCCTAACCGCTTCCCAAGCACCAAATAACCTTCTCACAAATATGGATATGGTGAGATAAGGATTTGACTAATGTACCTCTAAAAAATGTAACAATAGAGAGGGTGAGAGTAAAGGAATTTTACTAATGAATCAATCTTGTTTTTCTCTAGGGTTTCTCTCTCAAAATTCTCTCTAGAAGCTCTCTACAATACGTGGGTATAAGGGTATTTATATTAGTGTGTGTTTGGAATGCGAAAGGTCGGGTTTGTAACAAACAAAGTTGTCAGCGACTCGGGCTTGCGACTAGAATGAGTTGCAAGTTTGAGTCGCGAGCTAACCGCCTAGCCAGATTGAAAGTTTTGTCCTATAGTGCTCTAGCTAGCATGACTCTTGACTCCCCGCATGCTTCACATGTGTGCCTCTTTTGGTGACTCGCCGATCGCAAGCCAATCACGAGATCCAGTCGCAAGGCCCTACTTGAGTGCACACTCTTGAGCTTTTCTTCACACTCTTTCACACACTACCCAAACATGATTCCCACCTAAATATTAGGTTTTTAAATGCTGAATTATAAGCAAATTGGCATGGAATAAAACCAACAAAATGGTTGATTAAATTCAACCTTACAATCTCCCCCTTTAGCTATTCCGTGACAAAACCCTAAAACAAACTCTAGACTTAACATGTGATTTAGGAACAGTTGAACAAAACTCACTCACACCTAACTTTAGAATCTGTGAAACTCTTAAACCATACGTACAAGTATTTCCCGAAAACAACAACACAATACGATCATTGTAAGCAGAAAACTTGAAATGCATATGGAGCAAGCACAATACGATCAAGCAAAAGAGTTTAAAGCAATAAAGCATGGCTTGACCAAAAACAAACAACCACTATAAAATAGTGATCACAATGATCATTCACACAAGGAATGAACATTCGGACATGCAAGCTAATAAGCTCAATGTAAAGTATTATTTGCATGTCCAACACTCAACCGATACAAAAACCAAAGTAATTGCATCAAGGATATAAAATCCAACAAGGGCACAGGAGTGATGTACTTAAAGAAATGCATAACATTAACAACAAGTACTAAGTTACAAAGCATAGGTACAAAACAAAATATTTTAAATAGCTAAGCATAATCATGAACTATGAGCAAAGCAAAAACATTGAAAGTTCAAAAACGTGTACAAAACACCTTTGAACGTTTAGACTCCCAAATTACAACTTAACCAATACAAGCAATATGTCAAACAACTAGTGTGCGGAAACTTAACACATGCTATAATACGAAATTGGTTAAAAACTATCTAAGCCATAACAAAATAAAACCACAGCAGATAATAAAAAGGCAAAGATAGAGAGGAAGGAAGATGCAAACACAAAGACAACACGCGATGTGTTATCGAAGAGGAAACCGAAGTCCTCGGCGAAAAACCTCTCCGCCGCCCTCCAAGCGGTAATCAATCCACTAGAAAATACAGTTGGGATACAAGGACAACAATAGACCCTCCAAGCCTAATCTACCCAGTGCACCTGAGCCCTCCAAGCTTCTTGCTCCAACAAGGTTGCGCCAAACCTTTTTCTTTTCTAGCTTCTCGGATTCCGCTACTAGACCATAGCATCAACCAATGAAGATTGGTTCCTTCCTAATCGCTTCCCGTAAATCCAAACAACTGTCTCACGGTGATGATGATGGTGAGAACCAGGTTTGGTATAATGCCTCTTAAGGATTTGACAATGGAGAGGAAGAGAGTAGAGGAATTTGAAGAGACTCTAAGGTATAGATTGTGGGTGAAACAATATTGTTTTTCTTTAGGGTTTCTCTCTCAAAATTCTCTCTGGAAGCTCTCTTTCAATCGTGGGTAAAAGGGGTATTTATACTGGAGTGGGAGAGGAATGTGAAACGTCAGGTTACAAAACAAGGGTGGCTCGCGGCTTGACTAAGTCGCGAGATCGATCATGAAGTTAACCGTATGGCCGATTGTCCTGTTTTGTCTGTAGTGCTCCGGCTAGCATGACTGTTCATCTTCCAAAGCATGCTTGGCACGTGTCTTCGCTTACAGCGGCTTGCGACCGCGAGACACCGCGAGTCCCAGCCGCGACACTCTGTTTTCTTGCACACTCTTGAGCAATCTTCACTCTAACTCACTCACTACCCTTACAACAAACCCACCTAAATACGGGGTTACTAAATACTGAATTACAAGCAAATTTGGCACGGAATAAAGCCAATTAGATGGTTGAATAAATTCAACCTTACAATCTCCCCTTTGGCTATTCCGTGACAAAACCCTAAAACAGACTCTAGACTTAACATGTGAGTTGGGAACAGTTGAACAAAACTCACTCACACCTAACTCTAGAAGTCGTGAAGCACTTGAATCATATGAACATAATACTCCGAAACACAACAATACACCATGATCATTGTAAGCAGAAAATTATAAATGCATATGAAGTAGGCAATATGTGATCAAGCAAAGATGGAGTTAGGAAACAAACCATGGCTTGATCAACCAAGTGAACACCACAAGGTAGTGATCACAGTGCTCATTCACACTTGGAATGAACATAAGGACATACAAGTTAGCAAGCACAAGGCAAGACACTTGTATGCTCAACACTCAACCAATGCATAACATACAAGGCATATGCATCTAGGAACAATCCTACAAGGGCACAAGAGTGACAGTACATAAACTAAAATGCAGAACATTTAGATTAGAGTACTGATTACAACATAGCATAAAGGCTGCATTAAGCAAGGTACATACCATAAAGCCTACAAACTATGCATAAAACAATAACCCTAAAAGCTTACAAAAGCACATGGGTACAAACACAAAAGCATCCTGAATAACATCATCAAAATATATTAAAGTTTAAACCAAGAGTATAAGTAATGAGTTAGAAACAACTATACACCAAAAACACAGTGTATCAAACCCATAAAAACATTAAATAGTACCCAACAAACATAAACCTAAAACCATAAGTTTAGAGGATAAGACTAAAAACAAAAGTATGACAAAAGTATGTGTGTACTCCCCTATCACTATGCACACTTCCCTTTGAACTTTTCTCCCCTTCATCTGAATGCTCTTATCTCCCCCTTTTTGTCACGAATAGCTAAAGGCTCTCGTCCAACTTTCGTTGAATATCATCTAGCTGATTCTCCATAGTCTCGAGACGCATTTGGACATGGTTGTTTGTGGAGTAGAGAAGTGCCACAAGCTCATCAACGCGTTTTGAATATGCTCAAGTACATTGCCGACTCTATCAAGTATGAGGAGCGATCAGTGCTTGCGGAATACTAGCGGTGAAGCTTCAGGAACAAAACACGTGATGTAGATGTGGTATGTGCGGGTGTCTACGAGTCGGGGTAGATGGAGTAACCAGAGAGATGTGAGCACTCCTTGGTGATTTAGAGGAGTGACTTACGCTAGCTTGAAGAGTGAACAAGGAAATGGGACGTTGACTAGTCAACATTTTTCCATCTGCAGGCGGAATAATGCCCGCACGAAGAATGAGCTTCATGATGAGATTGCAAAATGGAATAACTCCTCGAGCTACCGATCGACACGCAGTCTTCCTCAAGGTGTAGTAGATGTGAGCACATATATCAATGGGGGCTCCTGTAATAAGGTCACAAAGAAATAGAGCTCTCCCAAGATTGATGAATGTAGTGTTGGACGGTGGGTAGAGATTGGTGAACATGATCAACTTCGGTGTGGTCGGCTCAGTGCAAACTTTGCGGTCTTTGATGGATGTTCTGACCGGATACTTCATGATCGTATCCTAGGATTTGTAATATTTCTCCAACTTCTGGATTTCGTTCATCGTAAGGAGTTATATTCACATTTCGAGGTCTGGTGATGCCGAGAAGATGCGATGGAGTCCGGGGTAACACTAAACTCTGTTCCTCGACCGAGGAAAATGAGTTCGGTCCAAGATCAGTTGCATTGGAGAAGCATTCTTTAACCAGCTCATCCATTGGATCATCAAAGTTCCCGAACAAGTTTGCCCAATCTCGTTTCTCAAAGATTCGAGGGATGAAGGTGGTCCCTAAGGTGTTGAACTCTACCACCCGTTCCACTATAGTGGTTGACTTGTCAAACACGTTTGAGTAGAGGTGTGAGTTAATCGGAAGTCCGAACCTATCCTCATTGGGATCTTGAGATGCCCGAGATGATAGTCGAGTCCTTTTAGCAACTGGTGTTGCTGGTTCGTCAACAACAATGTCTTTACCCCTGGAAGATCGACGAGACATCTGCAAGATAACAGGCCCACAGCAAAGAACCAAACAGCAATACCACACAAGATAATTGTCAACAAGGTTCGGTGTAAACAGAATATCAATATATAAACACAAACTTAAGATAGTGCAGACCCAACCAAACTTCCAACAATACAAAGAGGCACAAAATAACAGGTGCGAGCAAAATGGTGATAGTGCACCAAGACATAGATGGACAACACAATCGACAAAACTGTCAATGAGACAAGTTAACATGACCATGATATGCAATCGATACTGACATTTGAACATGTAGAGCGAGATAACATAATTCACTCCACCGAGAGATATGAACAAGGGGAAAATATGTCAACATGAAGAAACCAATCATCCACACTTTGGAGCACATGGTTGAGAGACATACATTATGTTATCATAAAAATTCAGTAACCAATTACCAAACACCATCATCAATACTCAAGCAAGTGTAATGAGTAAGTCAAATAGACACCAAACCCATTTGAGAAAAGATTCTCGGACTCAATAATAGGCAAAAATCAGAACAATGAAAAACACATTGTGACCGCTTAGCATGAAAACAGGTGAGAACAATATCAAACAAGACACGCCATACCCATTACACAGAGAGAGAAGTATATCGAATACAATACCAGTCCAAACAAGAATGAGAAATATGCGGGAAAAAGGAAAATGAGATTGAGAAAGCAAAACCCATACCTTTTCTTGATGATTTGGATAAGAAATGAAGCACCAATGAGGTTTGAAAATGGATTCACGAAGTGTTTGGAGGAAGATAGTTTAGAAAGAAGATGAACAGTTACAAAAGTTCGAGGAAAAACTGAAAAAGGTTTAAAAACTGCTCCTGTTTTTCGCTAAACACGCGATTTTCACGACTTGATTAAGTCGCCACACACGATCGCTTGACTCAAGCCGCCAAAGCACTCAAGAACAAAAATTTGAAAATTTTTCTAAGTGTTTTTCGCGATTGGAAGGTCTACCCGCGAGTGAGTCGCGAGCTGAGCCACGAAAATCTCTGAGTGAACCTCGCGACTGGACCTTCCACTCACGAACAAGTCGCCAAAAATGACCAGCGAAGATGCGGCTGAGGCACGCGACTTGACATACCCGCGATCGAGCCGCCAAAACAGGGCAAAACAGGATTTTTGAAATTTTCAGATTTTTCAAACAAAATACTTTCCAAAAACACCTAAAACACTCAAAAATCTTTTTGTGCTTGAATTAACAAAGATTGAGCATGTGAAAACACATTTCATCAAGTACAATCACACAAATGAATATGGCATTTATTGAACATAAACTTGTGTGTTGTGTGTGGATATCAACAATGAGATAGTCCTTCGTCTAATGTGAAGCTTCAATGATCAATTTAACCAAGACATACACAATTAGCACTAGATCATGTGACCCATCTCAATTATAGAAATATGTATATATGACCTCCCACACAGCTTGATAACATAACTTGGAGCTTATCATTTGACTCCACTATTTATCATAACATTTGATCTTTTTGATCTTTTGAGGAAATCACCTCTCATTGTGAGAGTGATATTTGACATTTCACTTTAATGAACAAGCCTTTGGCCTTTTTGAAAAAACATTCACATTAATATAAGGTCGCTTACCCTTTTTCCTAGTCGAATACTAGAATGTGCGACATGGCTTTTTGCACTCAATATCTCTTTTCATTTGGAGATTTACACTTGGTGAGCTCTTTTTAGCAAAACAAAAATAAAGAGTGGGAAGATATATAGACACAAGTCTATGCATGTCTCAAGATCAACATAACCATTCACTAATCATTCATGACAAGTTTGAAGATCTATTTACAACAATCACATAGATTTCAAGATTTTTTCTCATGATGATATAAGTGCATGAAAACAAGCAATGCTCGAAAATGCACAAAGCCATTAGCACAAAGGTACAAGACAAAACAAGATTTGAGACAAAACTCAACAAAGTCAATCAAGCTTTTTGATTTTCTAATTTTTATGTGATTTTTGGATTTTTGACACAAGAAACAAAAAAATTGATAAAACAAAATTAAAAATATTCACAAGTAGACAAGTAAACACCCAACATCAAAAACAGCAAGCAAACCAAACAAACATTGTCACAAAGCATAGGAAGTATTAATGCATGGACATGTTGTAATGCTTATGCATGAGTACCCTTTTTCACCCACACGTCACTTGCGTTTGGGGTGATTTCCTTATAGGATTGGGTACGGAAGTTAGGGCTTTCAAACCTTCGTGAGAAGCTTTCCAAGCAGTTGGTGAATGCACCAATCATCTTCATCACGTTCATCATTCCGGGATCTCCATTTTGATCTCTAGATTGATCACCTGCCCAAGTTCTCCTATCATTTCTGGGTCCTCCTAACCTTTGAGGAGTTGCACTGTTCTTTGCTCTCGACTTTTGGCAATTTGGTCGAGTATGCCCTTGAAGTCCGCAATAATGGCACACATAAGTTCCTCTAGAACCTCTTTGTGGTCGTGGACGTGACTTGGCACGAGATTCAGACCTGCCCACAGATCGATTACGGGGATTCAGCATCCGTTGGTTCACCACATTCTTCTTCTCCTCCACCTCGAGCTTCTCACCGTGAGGTTCAGCTACAACTGGATCTTTGGCCTTTACAAACTTCACTTCTTTAGTGACATTTCCAGATGAACTACTTCCTCCGGTATATCCCAATCTGGATTTGTCCGAAAAGCTCTTTTGAGATGATATAACATCATCTAGCTTCTTGGTGGTGACCCTCTCTATTTTAGCATTCGCTTGAACAACCTCATTCTCAAGAAATCTCACTTTTGTGTAAGCTTCGGACAACTCACCATTCAGTGTTTCTATCTCACATTTGGCCTCCCTATATCGAATTAGGAGACTTTTGTAGTCCTCCTCGGCCTTTTTCATTTTTCTCACAGCAGCCTTGGCCACCCTTGTGTACTCACCCGACTTCTCCAAGAGTGAGTTATAATTCTCTTGAAGATTTCTTTGTGCTTTCATCTTCTTCAAAGATCCGATTCTTCAACAATTCCTAGTGATTCATCATCACCATGTTCTCCAAGGTCTCGTACAAGCAGATTCAACTCATCCGAAGACTCAACATGAGCAATAGTCATAAAAGCCGAATAGTTCCCCTCTCCATCACAGCTCTCTTCAGATTCTGAGTTAAATGAATCCGAGTCACTCAAGGTCGTGGCATACACTTTACCTTTCGATTTCGGATAATTAGGACATTCCTTCTTAAAGTGTCCATACCCGTTACATTCGAAACAAGTGACACCTTGTGTGGGTTGGGATTCTTTTCCATCTTTCTTTTTGAATTCTCTCTTCTCCCTTCCAGAACTTTGGAATTTTCTTTTATCATCAAATTTGCCATTATTTTTGAATTTCAAGAACTTTCTGAAATTTTTGACAAGGTATGCAACATCTTTGTCAACCACATCTTCTCCCGATGAGTCTTGATCTTCCACCTTCTCATTAATGGTTTTTAGAGCAAGAGATTTACTCTTCCGTTGATTTGGCGCGACATCTCATAAGTGCGCAGAGAACCAACCAGCTCCTGTACTTTGATGTCATCAAGGTCCTTGCTCTCTTCAATTGCTGTCACTTTAGCACGAAAACTTTCCGGCAATGATCGAAGGATCTTCCTTACAATTTTTGAGTCCTCCGTTTTCTCCCCAAGTTGAACTTATCGACCACCACCTCATTTAGCTTCCTATAGAAAGAGTCAAAAGACTCATCCTCACTCATTTTGAGCTCCTCAAACCGAGTGGTCAGCATTTGCAACTTAGTGTCTTTCACTTTCTTCGTGCCTTCATAGGTGATTTCCAAAATCTCCCATGCTTCTTTGGCAAACGGTAATATGAGAAATCCTGTGAAATTCATCCGGAGACACACCACAGAAAATAGCATTGAGTGCTTTTCTGTTAGCATTAGATGCAAGTGCTGCCTTATCCCATGTGGATTTGGCTGCCTCGGGTTTGGTCCAACCAATCTCAAGAGTATCCCAAACGAATTCATCAATAGAACACAGAAAGGCTCTCAATCGAACCTTCCAAAAAGCATAATTACTACCATCAAAATATGGAGCTGCATTTAGGGATTGAGACTTATCCATCTCAAAAAGGAGTCAAGGATCACACAATGGTAATGAAACCAATGACAGTGTACCCGCTCTGATACCAATTGAAAGTTCAAAAACGTGTACAAAACACCTTTGAACGTTTAGACTCCCAAATTACAACTTAACCAATACAAGCAATATGTCAAACAACTAGTGTGCGGAAACTTAACACATGCTATAATACGAAATTGGTTAAAAACTATCTAAGCCATAACAAAATAAAACCACAGCAGATAATAAAAAGGCAAAGATAGAGAGGAAGGAAGATGCAAACACAAAGACAACACGCGATGTGTTATCGAAGAGGAAACCGAAGTCCTCGGCGAAAAACCTCTCCGCCGCCCTCCAAGCGGTAATCAATCCACTAGAAAATACGGTTGGGATACAAGGACAGCAATAGACTCTCCAAGCCTAATCTACCCAAAGTGCACCTAAGCCCTCCAAGCTTCTTGCTCCAACGAGGTTGCGCCGAACCTTTTTCTTTTCTAGCTTCCCGGATTCCGCTACTAGACCATAGCATCAACCAATGAAGATTGGTTCCTTCCTAATCGCTTCCCTTAAATCCAAACAACTGTCTCACGGTGATGATGATGGTGAGAACCAGGTTTGGTATAATGCCTCTCAAGGATTTGACAATAGAGAGGAAGAGAGTAGAGGAATTTGAAGAGACTCTAAGGTATAGATTGTGGGTGAAACAATCTTGTTTTTCTTTAGGGTTTCTCTCTCAAAATTCTCTCTAGAAGCTCTCTTTCAATCGTGGGTAAAAAGGGTATTTATCTTTGGAGTGGGAGAGGAATGTGAAACGTCGGGTTTTACAAAACAGGGGTGGCTCGCGGCTTGACCTCGCGGCTTGACTAAGTCACGAGATCGGTCGCGAGTTAACCGTATGGGCCGATTGTCCTGTTTTGTCTGTAGTGCTCCAGCTAGCATGACTGTTCATCTTCCAAAGCATGCTTGGCACGTGTCTTGCCTCGGCGGCTTGCGGCCGCGGGACACCCGCGAGTCCCAACCGCGACACTCTGTTTTCTTGCACACTCTTGAGCAATCTTTACTCTAACTCACTCACTACCCTTACAACAAACCCACCTAAATACGGGGTTATTAAATGCTGAATTACAAGCAAATTTGGCACGGAATAAAGCCAATTAGATGGTTGAATAAATTCAACCTTACAAACATAGTTAATATAACACAAAGCTCTTTCTCTCTTTCTCTCTTTCTCCCCCTATCATATCACTCCCCCTATCATGAATCATAGGAGCTGTGATAAATTTGGAACATATATACTTGTAACTCGAAACACTTGCACAAAACACATTAGACTCTCAAGGTAAAGCAAGTAATAAAAAGACAAGTATAATGTAACAAGCAAATTGCGATCAAGTAAACATGATATGAAACATATGAGCAACTTGATCATACACCAAAACAGTCATATAGAAATGACTACAATGATCACATGGCAAAGCAAATGATCATCTGAACATGCATTCAATGAAGCATAATAACATAAGGATTTATGTATGTCTATAGGTTTTATTAGACAATGCTCAAGATGATTCAAGTCAAGATTTAAGAACATACAAGCTGCAGGAAGAAGACTTCATATTCTGCCTGGTTCGTTCGATCGAAGAACAGGCTCGATCAATTAAAAATCGTATATGCAAAATTTTAAGTCGGCCCAAACAGCAACTTAAGCCCATTAAGAATTAGGGTTTCAAATCTACTTCTCCCACTATATAAAGGAAACCCTAAACCACATTTTTGAGACTAAAGAGAGAGAGATTAGAGTGCCTCTTGTGCCTCTTTTGGTTTTAGGGTTTTGTACCCAAACCTCTCTAAAGTCTTGGTTGCTAGAGAGTTGTATTGTTGCTCATATTGTTGTTTGTGTAAATCTCTTGTGAGATCTAGAGGAGTTTTCCTTTACACAAACTTAGGGTTTTCAAGGAGGAGATTTTATCTTCACCTTGATGATCAACTCAGTTGTTGCCATTGAAACTTATAGAAACACAAGCAGGTGTGCTTGTATCTGGTGGTGAATCCAAGAAAGAAGGAGTCCGTGGATTTGAAGCTTGCTCATGGTCGTGTTAGTAAGTTCTACTAGTGGGTAGCAATAAGAAGTCGAGCGTGGGGGCTTGTAAGTCTTATTGTATGAAATTCTTTCAAGATAGTGGATTCAAGTTTACCTTGAGGATAGTTAGGTCAAATCCTCCATAGGTTTTTACCGGTTTGGTTTCCTGGGTGATCATATCTTTGTGTTATTTATCTTTACGCTGCTTTGCATGATATGATCTTTGTGATTGTGATAACCTAGATTTGTTAAATTGGACTAAGTAACAACTTGGCTAATTACCTAAGTTAATTCAATTGTGGTTTAAGGGGTCTAAAAACCATTAAGTGGTATCAGAGCGGGTTGCTCTCTTGTTGTTGATCTTTTGATCTAAGAGCTGATCCTTAACCCCTGTTGTCATGGATAATTTGAAGTGTTTTTCTGATCATGTTTTCGCTCATGCTTCTATTGATTTTATTGATGCCTGTGAAACTTTTCATAAGTAATTATTGAAATCTATGAAAATTGCTAAGAAATTCAAGGAAGAGTTAAAATTGGCTAATCTTGAAAAAGAGGAATTGGTTGTTAGATTAGATGAATCGAATAAAAAAAATGAATTTTTGAGAAATCAAATTTCTTCTCAAGATGAGAAGATGAAAATCTTGGAACAAGAGTTAGTGGAATCTAAAGCTAAAATTGAAAATTTGACTAGTACCAAGCTCTTTGTTGATAATGTAGTGTTTCTGTTTCCCTTAAGCCTAAAACTAAGAAAGTTTATGTCCCTCCTTTTAAGAGGAATAATAAAGAAAATGCTTATTTTGCTAAGTTAGACAAAGGTAAAAGTTTTGATGTAGACGCTGAAATTTCTAAACCTAAGTCAAAACCTACTGTTAGAGAGCATAATAAATCTGTTTTTGTGCCTACTTGTCACCTTTGTGGTGTTGTTGGTCATATTAGACCAAATTGTTCTTTGTTGAGGCAAGAACCAAAGCCTGTGACCGAAAACCCTACTAGGAATACCGATGTTCCTAAATTTGTTCCTGTCTGCCACTTTTGTGGTGTCCGTGGTCACATTCATCCTAATTGTCATAAACTGAAATTTAAGCATTCTGTGTTTCAATCTAGGATTTGTGATGATATTTCTCCTGCCATAAGTCCATATAAATTGTTTCATATTCTTTTGAAAAATTTGAGCTTGTTGGCTTGTGAATTGAATTTACAGGATTTGAGTCTTTCTCGGAAGATTGGTGTAATCCCTTAAATGCACTCTACTTCTCATGGATTTTCACCTACAAAGCCAAAGACTCGTGCTATATAGGTGAGAAAAGATTCTCTAAGGTGAGTGTAGCTGACTTGTCCCTGATTTAATTCTTTCAATTGTTTATGGACATGTCTTGTTTCTGTTTTTGGTTGTTTTTGTTTTTTTAAGAATTTTTTTTATTTTATAAAAAAAAATCCAAAAACATTGAAAATTTTTCAAAAAGACAAAAATATTTTATTTTGTGTCTTGTTTTATTTTTCTTGAGGATTACATGAATTATGATATCTCTCTCTTGATTTAGAACATGCTTGACGTTGTGGAGAAACTTGAATAGTATGTGCTATATAAGTACTAAGCTATTTTTGATTTTGTATGAGTATGTACTAGTTTGTACATGTATTCATGGGTTAATTAAGAAATTGATATTTCTTGTTTGTGTACCCTCTATAACTTAGTTAAGCACTGTCATGCATTGCATTTACATTGTTCATTTAGCATAATGTGTGCTTTTTGTTTTTGGTCATAAATTTTTTTTTAAAACCAAAAAGATTTTTGTGTTTTGTATTTCACATCTTGGATTTATAATCAAGGATTGACCATTTTGATTTTACATAACAAGTTTATGTACCTTGTTTAGTTTTGATGAGCTTACTTATTGCACTTTACTAGTTGAAGATTTGTAGTGCATGTTGTGTGGGAAAGATGTTTATGGTTTTGATCACTTTGTCTTGATCTTGAAGTCACATGTCTTTGACTGTCGGACTTGAACCTTTAGAGAAAGACATAAATAACTATCTCACCATTGTTTACTAGCCAATCATGAACACCTTAGTGCATATCGTAAGATTTTGTGCTCGAGAAAGTATAGTACATGCACAAAAAGAACATAAGGTGTAGCCTCGGTTTAAATGTAAAAATTAGTGTACATTATCCCGACTATTTTAATAAGTTTCTGCTCAAATAAAATTAGTGTGTATATTATGAGGCAAATCAAGAAACTTACATGATTGCAAACTTATGATCTAGGAGATGTGGGAGTTATATGATGTAACTCTTTAGGTGATAGTCTCTTTCAAATTCTATATGATGAATTTTGTAGATTTTGTGATTGATTTCTATTTATATATCACCTCACATGTATATCAAGTTTTTGCTAGTTACACACACTACACAAGTTACTCTTTGCTAGACTTGGTACATTATATTGTGTGTGATCTTGTTATGGCCATCCAAGATTAAAAGTTCCTTGATTTTAATGCAAAATGTGTTTAATGTTTGCACTTTGAGGACAAATTGATTGAAAATCTTGATTTTGGAAGATTTGGGTTGAATTCAAGTGTTTTTGAAAAACTTTTCGTCTCATACTCATGCATTTTTTTATATAAAACAATGTGCTTTGAGGAGTTTTTGCATTAAAATGCTCTGTTTTTCAAAAATCTGATCTTTCCGGACTTTCGATCGATCGAACCTGTTTTTTGATCAATTGAAATTGCGATTAAAATTTTTGGTTTGAGTCTGTCTGACTCGATTGATGTTCGATCGATTCTCGATTGATGTTCGATCGATTCTCGATCGATCGCAACTGAAAAATTTTCAGTTTCTTTGTTTTTGACCAAAATTGTTTTTCATGCATCATTTGTGTTTAGGATTCACATGCATTGCATTGTTTTTGTATTCATCTCATTGTTTTCACACATAACATGCATACACTTTGCTACATTGGATACTCAACTTGATCAAAAAATTGATTGATTAATTTTTGAACTATGTACTTTCTAGTATATGCCGTTTTTATGTGTGAACTGTAGGAAATATTTTTCTTAAGAGATATGATGGATAATCAATGTGCAAATATTTTCTCTACTCATGCAACTGTTTATGGGTCACATAGTGCCATGTTTGCATTTTATTGAAAAAGAGAATATTTTTTTCTTCATATGTATCCTTAGTTTTTTTTAAAAACTTGGTTTGTGTCTTTTTATTTATCCCCAACCCCTTTATTTTTCCCCAAAACTGTTTTTCCCAAAACTTGTTTTGTTTTTCCTATTTTTATAGGGGAGAATTTTTTTTTAACCTTTGTGGTTCTTAGGGGGAGTTGTTGCTCTTCATAGGGGGAGTTGTCTCTATTTTCTCTTACTCTGTTGCATATGTTTTCTGTTTACCTTTCGATTAGGTAGTCTTTGTCAATACGTGACAAAAAGGGGGAGATATAGATGACCTGTTTGTTTTGTTTAGGGGGAGACATAGACATAGAATTTTTTTTGATATATTTGTTTCTTGTTTCACTTCTTATTGATTTATTTATATGAGTTCTTCATTGGTATATGTCTTTATTTTGTGTTATGTGAAATCAAGAATTTATTTTTGTTTACTTGTATTTTCCACACATATGTTTATGCGTTTTGTTTAGTGTTTCAGGAAATATATAGATTGATTCACTTGATCTGTTGTCTACACTTGCAACTGATGGATAGTAGTTATGTTGAATTTGTTGTAATGGGCATTTTATTGTATTGGGTTGTTCTTGTATTTGAGCATTTCATTTTGTATGAAAGTTTTGTCACGAATTGTCAAAGGGGGAGTTTGTTAGGTTCTAGATGTTTAGAACAATTGACAAATCGTGAACACAAACTTGTCTAGATATAGATCTTAGAGTCTATAGGTTTTATTAGACAATGCTCAAGATGATTCAAGTCAAGATTCAAGAACATACAAGCTGCAGGAAGAAGACTTCATATTCTGCCTGGTTCGATCAATCGAAGAACAAGCTCGATCAATCGAAAATTGTATCTGCAGAATTTTAAGTCGGCCCAAACAACAACTTAAGCCCATTAAGGATTAGGGTTTCAGATCTACTTCTCCCACTATATAAAGGAAACCCTAAGCCATGTTTTTGAGACTGAAGAGAGAGAGATTAGAGTGCCTCTTGTGCCTTTTTTGGTTTTAGGGTTTTGTACCCAAACCTCTCTAAAGTCTTGGTTGCTAGAGAGTTGTATTATTACTCATATTGCTATTTGTGTAAATCTATTGTGAGATCTAGAGGAGTTTTCCTTTACACAAACTTAGGGTTTTCAAGGAGGAGATTTTATCTACACCTTGATGATCAACTCATTTGCTGCCATTGAAGCTTAAAGAAACACAAGCGGGTGTGCTTGTATCCGGTGGTGAATCCAAGAAAGAAGGAGTCCGTGAATTCGGAACTTGCACGTGATCATATCAATAAGTTCTACTGGTGGGTAGCAATAAGAAGTCGAGCGTGAGGGCTTGTAAGTCTTATTGTATGAACTTCGATTCTTTCAAGATAGTGGATTCAAGTTTACCTTGAGGATAGTTAGATCAAATCCTCCCCAAGTTTTTACCGGTTTGGTTTTCTGGGTGATCATATCTTTGTGTTATTTATCTTTCTACTGCTTTGCATGATATAATCTTTGTGATTGTGATAACCTAGATTTGTTAAATTGGACTAAGTAACAACTTGGCTAATTACCTAGATTAATTCAATTGTGATTTAAGGGGTCTAAAAACCATCAAAATTGACAAAAATTAAGTTTCCCCAACCCCTATGATGAAAAACCCAACCAAGAGTACAAAGACTCTAAAAAACATAATCTAAGGACCAAAATAAAAGAAAAGAATTTAGAATTACTTTAGAGACGTTAATGGAATGAAAAACCATTCAAATTGATTAGGTTTTGATGTAAAAGAATTGAAATAGGGGTTTAAGAGACGATGGGAGAGTTTTAAAACAGGTTTCCAACGAAAAGCCCTTTAAAAAGCTATTTCTGGGCGTTTCGCTATTGGCAAGTCATGAGATGAGTCGCAAAACCATTATGTGTAAACTTGCGACTGGGCAAGTCGCCAAAACTCGCTACTCACAAGAGTAGCCAAAAATTCTGACACCTGTTTTTCAACACAAAACATGCTTAAACAATGAAAAACAAAGTAAACACTAAACATGAACACAAAAAGTGATACAAATCACTTCCAAATACATATAAAATGATCAAAAAACTTTTTGGATTGATCCATATATAGTTGAGCACACACACATCACATTTAAACAAGTACAATCGAACAACTGAATAAGGCATTTATTGAACATTAGACATGTATGTTGTGTGTGTGTATCAAATGTGGAATAGTCCTTAGTCTAGAGTGAAGTTTCAATGATCAATTCAATCAAGTTATACGCAACTAGTACTAAGTCAAGTGGTCTATTTCAATTATAGAAATGAACATATATGACCTCCCACAAGAAAATGATTACATATCTTTGAAGCTTTTCATTTGGCTTCTTTATAATTCATAACATTTGATCATTTTTAATCTATACATCTCTTTTTGAGATCGATGCTTGAAATTTTTGATATTTCAATTTGATGAACAAACCTTTGGCTTTTTGGGCTTCATACATTTTCAATACAAGTCGCTTTCCCTTTTTCCTAGTAAAATACTAGTATGTGCGACGGCTTTTGTAGCTCATTATCTCTTTTCATTTTGAGATTTAACATTGGTTAAACTCTTTAAGCAAAAAAAATAAAAGAGTGGGAAGATATATAGGCACAAGTCTACGCATATATCAAAACCAACATGACAATTGACTAATCATTCATGACAAGCTTGAAGATCGATTTACAACAATCACACATAGATGTCAAGATTTTTCCCACAGAGATATAAGTGCATAAAGAACAAGCTAAGCTCGTAAATGCACAAAACCATTTGTACAAAGTTACAAGACAAAACTCACATGTGATATGTGCTCAAACATATACGATCAAACTTTTTGAATTTTTCACTTTTTATGTGGTTTTGGATTTTTACTCACACAAAACTAAAACATAAAAGTAAGATCAAAACAAAAACAATGCATAAAAAGAAATGCAAAATGCACAAAATGCATGAAGATATGACATTCAATGCATGAAGGATTCTTCAAAGATCGAAAAAATTAGATCAAAGACCAAGAGAGCAAAAGTTCAACCATAGGAACCCTTCCTCATCCAAACGGAATGATTGTTTGGAATGAGTGTCTCATGAAAAGTGAGACGAGGGTTGAAAGAATGAGAACCGAAAATGCACATAGATAAGGAGTTAAGAGCATTAAACACTTTCTTTAACAATATGTTATTTTCACTCAAATCTGGTTTACCCTTTTTAGCATAACTTCCATGAAGCTCAAGTTTCTCTTTTCTTTTGATTCTTTTAAGAGCATGAAACTTAGAGCAATGAGGTCTTAGATGACTAGAAGCACCACAATGGTGACACACAATGTGTTTAGGTCCACTAGGTTTTTTGGGAAGGGATCTAGCAACATGGTTTTGTTCCCTCTTTAACTTATGACATTGAGATCTTATATGACCAATCATACCACAATGGTGGCAAGTTGGAAAAAACTTAGATCCATCCAAAGCCTTAGGTTGAGACCTAAACGGAGGCTTTGACTTAAGAGCCTTTCTCTCCACCTTTTGATTTCTTTTGTGTGGAGGAATGTACATCGATTTGCTCATAAAGGTAGAACACACATTAGGCACAAAATCGGGTACCACAACATGATTGCAACATATATTATCATCATTTTTAGCAATAGTTATAGCAATCAAACACTTGGCATGCATTTTCAGAGATTCATTCTCAAATTTTAGCTCATCAACAAATTTGTTAGATAAAACAAGTTTAGCATCCAAGCCCACATTCAAACGCTCAAGCTCCTTGAGCTTTTCAAGAGAATTTTCAGCAAATTTCTTATATTTCTCAACCAATTTGTTGGATTCATTGAGTTTAGCAATCAAATCATCATTTTCACAAAATAACTTGCTTAAATTCTTTTTAAACTTAGCATTTTTCTTAAAAAGTTTGTCATTTGGAATATCAACAACACCCAATGATTCAAGTAACATGTCATCACAATCATGAGGATAAACACTCATAGAGGCATTTTCACAAACACGTGACATGCTACAATCTTTAACATCCAAAATATGCATAGAAGCATACAAAGCACCATCCATGGTAATAAACACAAGGGGTCAAGGATCACACTCAGGTATTTAAACCATAACAAATATACCCGCTCTGATACCAATTGAATGTTCAAATAGTGTGTAAAACACCTATGAACGTTTAGACCCCGAAATTACAAATTACCAATTCAAGCTTATTATCAAACAATGTATGTGCGGAATATGAAATTAAGCTAAAACAGAATTGATAAAAAAATCTAAATCGAAAATAATCACAACCACAGCAGTAATTAAATAGCAAAGATTAAGAGAAGAGAGATGCAAACACAAAGACAACACAACGATGTGTTATCGAAAAGGAAACCGAAGTTCTCGGCGTAAAACCTCTTTGTCACCCTTCAAGTGGTCAATAATCCACTAGAGAATAAAGTTGGGATACATGAACAACAGAAGACCCTCCAAACCTAATCTACACAGTGTACCTAAGCCCTCCAAGCTTCTTGCTCCAACGAGGTTATGCCGAACCTTTGTCTTCTCTAGCTTACCGGATCCCGCAATTAGCCCATTGCATCAACCAATATCAATTGGTCCCTTCCTAACTGCTTCCTAAGCACCAAATAACCTTCTCACAAATATGGGTATGGTGAGATAAGGATTTGGCTAATGTACATTTCAAGGATGTAACAATGGAGAGGGTGAGAGTAAAGGAATTTGGAGGATCAAAGTATAAAGATTGTGGATGAGTCAATCTTGTTTTTTTATAGGGTTTCTCTTTCAAAATTCTCTTTGAAAGCTCTCTACAATACGTGGGTATAAGGGTATTTATACTGGTGTGTGTTTGGAATGCAAAAGGTTAGGTTTGTAACAAACAGAGTTGTTTGGCGACTTGGGCTCGCAACTGGAATGAGTCGCGAGTTTAATTCGTGAGCTAACTACCTGGCCAAACCGAAAGTTTTGTCCTGTAGTGCTCCAACCGACGTGACTCTTCGGTTCCCCTGCATGCTTCACACGTGTGCCTCTTTTGGCAACTCGCCGGTCGTGAGGCCCTACTTGAGTACACACTCTTGAGCTTTTCTTCACACTCTCTCACGCACTGCCCATACATGATTCTCACCTAAATACAGGGTTTTTAATTGCTAAATTACAAGCAAATTGGCACGAAATAAAGCCAACAAAATGGTTGATTAAATTCAACCTTACAGTATCTCATGTGAGCAATAATATCACTTAATTTTTAAAATGTATTTTCTTGAAAAAATGAAAAATAATTTGTAGTGAAAGGCATGACAATTGTTAGGGATAATTAATTAATTTTATATGGAAGAGATGTGATTGAGAAAAATAAAGCTAACCTGTAGGAGTTTCAATGATGCTATGTACATTAATATTCCAAAAAACAATAAATTGAATCCAACATAGAATTACACAAATTGATAAATATAGGCATAGGTAGGATAAATTTTTTTTCTTATATACAAAAAAGAGATATTAACAACTACTTGATAGATGACCACCACTTTATGTGAGCTTGGAATCATACAATAATTTTTGTAAAGTGTCTCACCCAAACTCATCCAACATGCCCACTATGCAATTCAACAAAATTGTTGATATGTCACTCTAAAAAAAAAAAAAAAAAAAAAAAAGAGTAAGGATTAAATATAACTACTTTCTCTAAGTAATCTATAAACGTATTAATTATATTGCAATCTTATCCAAATTGAATAGTTTATCAAGTTTAATACTATTTTTTTTGTTGATTAAGATTGCAATATAATTAATACGTTCATCTTTTTTGGTTAATAGTAGAGTAACACAGTTTGATACGTATCCAAATTGCACATTTATTATTATTACTTTTTTTTAAAGTTTTATGTACTGTAATATTGTAATCAAAGAATTTTCTTTTAAAACAAAGTTTTACGTACAGCAATATTGTAATCAAAGAAAAGCAATAAGTATTCCATCTTTTTAAGGTAATGAGTAAGCTTTAACCCAAAAACGCATATCATACCAAAAAAAAAAAGGAAAAAAAGAAGAAGAAAGATAATGATAAGGAAATATGAAAATAAAGAAAAGCACTTCAAAGTCCATATAATTAGAATAAGGATTAGCAAAAGTAACCTTAGAATAAGGATTAACAAAAGTAACCTACCAAAATTCAACAAAAACCAACTACAAATTGCGTAATCCTCATCAAATTTTACAAATGATAGGTGATGGTGATTAAGAAAAAGTGTTAGAAGACTGTTTATTTCTATATTAAAAAGGAAAAAAGAAAAGAGCTATGTACATTAAGATACTATCGAGATAGAAAAGCTTTTTTTGTTTAAGCAGGAACAATTAGAAAAAATCTTTTGTTTTTGTAAGTAGAGTTTCTTTTTCCTGTATCTATTTTTGCACTGACTATAACACTTTACCGACCCTAATCAAGAAAATAAGAAATTATCGCAAAGAATACATATCACATGTAAATATTTATGTAAATATTTATGTAAAATTCAAATATTAGTTATATTCATTGAAAAATACATACCTCCTACGCGGTACCCCTCTTCACACTTTCAAGGTGCTTTCTACAATTGTAAAAATCAATTTTATTTGTAATCTGGAGGTGCAGTACCCCTCTTCAACATTGAAGATACTTTCCACAATCATAAAATTAAAAAAAAATTTAAAAAAAAAAAAAAAAAAAGTAATCGAAAGGTAGGGGTAAGTGTTGAAATTTTGGTAAACTGCTTTGTAGTAGGCTAATTGAATAACCGATCACGTAATGGCTGATAGTAGGAGGGTGGTCCTAGTTTTTAGGCAATTTTTAGACATTTTTACCGTGTTCCCCTCCAAATTTATCTCTACTAAACCCCTAGGTTTAGGGGTATTTTGGAACCAAAAAAAAAAATCTAATTCAAACAGGGGAAGCTCCTTATATATTAGTATAGAAAAAGATAAGGAGAAATTACACTTTGTCCATCTGTAGTTTGCCCAAAAAACACTTTACTTGTGGTTTAAAAAATGGCACTTTGCCCACCTATGGTATGATCCATTATCAAAACATTACCCACTTGTGTACCTGCCGTTACTCTAACACCATTTCACTCAAAAACACAATAGCAATTGAATCAAAACACCTTACTTAGAGAAACAAAGCTACCCTTTACACGTACACCCTCTCTTTGAGATTTTGGTCCACTCCATCAAGATCAACACGTGAAACTCTCAACATCGAAAGAAGTTGGCAGTCTGATCAAAACCCATGTGAAAGATCTTGAAAATTTTCTCTCGAGTTAAACCACAAGTACATTCTTAATAGTTAGGGTTCTTGATTTTTTTTTTTTTTTTCTTTCAAAAATTGCTAATAGATTTTATTTTAAGGGGAAATTATACTTTACCACCCTAAACTATGCATTAGGTTGCACTCTAAACTATTTGAATATACACTTTGCACCCTAAACTATCACACTTTGCAACCTGGTGTTACTTTTGCAGTTATATTTGACGGAATACTACTACACATAACAAGCACATGCATTTTGCTTAGGTGGAACAAACGTAAAAGACCAGAACGCCCTCTTCAAAATCAATTAAAACATCCTCTGTGCTCATTTAACGATTATGGATCTTCACTGTCTTCACAACCAGATATGGTACACAGCAGGTACACAGCTGTAGTAAAAGCAAGCTGTCACTGAAAAATTTGTTTCTTTGGGCTTGTTTCCCTTTTCAGTTGGGGTTGAATTCGATTCCAACACTGACCCATTTGGCTCCTTTTGAGTATTTTCGCTGATGTGGTCGATTTGGAGGCTTTTGGAGTTTTGTCTGTTTTTCTTTTTGGTGTGGTTGTGTATGCATTTGAAGGGGTCAGAATGGTTTTGTCATTGGAGTCAAAGGCAAAAGACAAGATAAGTATGGGAAAGTTTTGGGGTTGTGTATAACTTTCATTTCTCTATTGTACGGTGGATTTGGAGCTTTGGGTTACTTTGCTTTTGGTGATGAAACCCAAGACATTATCACAACCAATTTTGGTCAAGGCTTCATTAACATTTTGTACCATTGGGTCTTTATATTTTTTCTGAATTTGGAGAAGATGTTGGCAGGCATGCGAGACAGGGAGAGTGGTGTGGAGGAAATTGGGTCTTGTTTTAATTGATTTTGAAGAATGTTGTTTTAGTCTTTTAAGTTTGTTTCACCTAAGTAAAATGCATATGCTTGTCGTGTGTAGTAGCATTCTATCAAATATAACAGCAAAAATAATACAGGGTGCAAAGGGTGTAAGGTTGAATTTAATCAACCATGTGTTGGCTTTATTCCATGACAAATTTGCTTGTAATATAGCACTTAGAAACCTTGTATTTATGTGGGAATCATGTAAGGGTAGTGTGTGAGAGAGTGTGAAGAAATGCTCAAGAAAGTGCGGTGAAGCAGAGACTCGCGGCTAAGACTCGCGGGTGGCTCGCGGCTTGCAAGCCGCCAAAAGTTGCTCACGTGCAGAGCATGCGGGGGAGCTGAACAGTCCACGCCACTTGGAGCACTACACGACAAAAATCCAGATGGCCATTAAGTTAGCTCGCGACTTGAACTCGCGACTCGGTCAAGTCGCGAGGTCAAGTCGCCGGCCAGCCCTGTTTTTGGAAAAACTGACTCTTCGTATTCCATTCTCACACCAGTATAAATACCCCTCATTCCCACAAGATATGTGTGGCTATTCAGAAAGAAAAACCCTAAGAGAAGTTTCTTCAAAACACCCACCCAATTAGAGAGAGCTACTCATTCTTAGAGAGAAATCTTTGTAGTCTCTTCTCATTCTCTCTCTCATTGTCATACCTATTGAGAGAAGATTTCTATCCAAACACTACCCACACCCATTCAGAGTGTTGAGTGTCTTTGGAGCTTTGGGAAGCATTGGAAGATGCCAAGGATGGCGGATGCTACGGTCTAGTAGCGGAATCCGGTAAGCTAGAAAAGAAAAAGGTTCGGCGCAACCTCGTTGGAGCAAGAAGCTTGGAGAGCTTAGGTACATCGGGTAGATTAGGCTTGGAGAGTCTATTGCTGTTCATGTATCCCAACTACATTTTCTAGTGAATTATTGACCGCTTGGAGGACGGCGGAGAGGTTTTACGCCAAGTGCTTCGGTTTCCTCTTCAATAACACATCGTGTGTTGTCCTTGTGTTTGCATCTCTCTTCCCTTTATCTTTGCCTTTTATTTTCTGCTGTGGATGTGATTTATAATTGGTTTAGATTGATTTCCAATTCTGTTTATAGCTTATATTCATTTTCCGCACACTAGTTGTTTGTCATAAAGCTTGAATTGGTTATTTTGTTTTTGGGGGTCTAAACGTTCAAGGGTGTTTATACACGTTTTTGAACTTTCAAAGGGTGATAAGTATAATAGTTTAGGGTGCAAAGTATGCATTCGGATAGTTTAGGGTGTAAAGTGTAACCTAATGCACAGTTTAGAGTGAAAAAGTGTAATTTCTTTTTTTTTTTTTTTTTTTTTTGGTAGATTACTTAATATGTAGCGTGTTAATGAAAAAAAAGTTTTTGAGAAATTGGGTCTATGCTATTCATTTTCTGTTTTGTGCTATACATTTTCGCTAACTTCTCAATGGAACTTTGGGTTTGGGGATGAAATTGGGTCTGTGCTATACATTTGTGTTGGATTTGCTGGAGAGTGCAGACAGATGAACTTTGCATATGTTCTTATATTCTGATGGGAAGGGAGAGAGGACTCAGCAAGACTTTATGGCCTGCCTAATCAGTAAGAATATCAGGAATGCAGGCGCTTGGTTCAAGATCAATTCTATGGGAAAGCTTTCCCAATTTCTGGGACCAGATAACAGAATTGTGTTTTAGAATTACAAAACACATGATTAGGCAACTTGACCTAAAGTCCCGATTAGGTAGGTAGGTATCTTTTCTATGTATCTTATTGTAAATTTTGGTTTCTGTTTGTTAGTGAGATACATTATAGCTACCTTTAACTCTATCACACGGGATGACAAAGTGCATATATCTATAGAGAAAACAGAGGAATATTACAAATGATGATGGTTTTGACCTTTCAAAAAATTTTGTTCTTTTTATGGTAAATTCACGTTGTTTGTTCTTCGCATTATATCATTTGAATTTGGGGTGAAATAACTAGTGATATGAAGAAAAAAGAGCTGGGATTGACATTCTAGATTTTGCTTCATTACCATACAAGTATTCATGGTTTAGAATTTTTCATGCATTTATGGATTAAATTGTTCTGCTGAAATTCTTTAAGCAAAACATATCATGTTCTAAGGATGGCTCTCTAGGTCCAGCAAACTCCAGGAAAACAATTCATTGCCCAAACATGATTTATGGAGGCTTCCATTTCCATGTTCTCTAGTAAAATCACTGCAAATCACTGCATTATAGCTAATTCAGAATTTCCATTTTGCTAACTTATTCTACAATCACAATCAACATTGCCTTGAGTTCTCATTGGAACTTTGGGTTTGGGGATGAAATTGGGTCTATGCTTACATTTGTGCTGGATTTGTGTTCCTGATAGGTTATTGATACAAACACATGAAACTTCTTCTTCTTTTTTTCTTTTTTTTTCCAGCAAGTATTATTCTTTCACTAGCCGCAAACTTACGCGTTACGTATGACAATTATTTTTATGGTGATTTTATTAATTTTTTTTTTTTTACAATTTAAACTAATTTAATAAAGAGTAATATATTTCGTAATTATATTTTTATTTATTATAGGAACAATTATAAATCATAAATATAAATTTTGTCATACCAAAATAAAAACAATACAATTTTCTTAGAAATTCAAAAGGCAAGTTAACGAAAATATTCATTTTTTAATAAAAGTTATTTATAACATTTTGTGAATCATTAAAAAGAATATAAAATTTGGAAATTATTCTTTTAGTTTTAAACAAAATTTATCAAACCTTATTTTTTTTGCCTACAATCCAAAATACCGAAAAACGTAACTAAAAAATTTAATAAAACTTAACAATGATTAATTGGACCAATTAAAAAAACAATTTGTTGTTAATAATCTATTAAAGTTATTTTCTTTGTAGAAATTGTAATTTCATCCACCCAAAACATATTATCATATATACAATTATTAGCAAAATCTAAGAATTAAATTTTTATATATGCATTTTTATAAAATAATAATAATAAGGCAAAAACACCATTTTGGTCTCTACATTTTGGTAACAATCAATTTAGTCTATGTTATTTTCAACTTGTAGTCAATTAGGCCCTTACCGTTAACTTCTAACGGAAAATGCTTACGTGACAAACGGATTGCACAATTGACACATTTAATATTAAAAGATTAAATAAATGACGTGGCCAATAAAACTTGGACCTATCAGCATTTTATTTAATCTTTTAATATTAAATGTGCTAATTGAACAATCCGTTTGCCACGTAGGCATTTTTCATTAAAAGTTAACGGTAGGGACCAAATTGACTACTAGTTGAAAATAAAAGGGACTAAATTGACTGTTACCAAAATGTAGGGACTAATCCTCTTTGCACAAGGCTAATGAAAAGAAGAAAAAAAAGTTTGTTTGATTTTCTTTGTTTTGTTTTTTTATTTTTTTTTAGTATTCATTCTCAGAATTTTGTGGGTATATTCCCTGCAAACCCTCATGAGACTACAACTTGTCCACTGGTGTAAGCTAAGGGTTTAAAAGCTTGTTGCATACACTAAATGCAATCGAAATTTCAATGAAAGTGGATTAGTTAGGATTTTCTTTTTCTGTGTTTTTAATTTCTTTGTTTTTGTAAGGTTGAATTTAATCAACCATCTTGTTGGCTTTATTTCGTGCCAAATTTGCTTGTATTTCAGCAATTAGTAACCCTGTATTTAGGTGGAATTTTTGTAAGGGTAGTGAGTGAGATAGTGTGAAGAAATGCTCAAGAGTGTGCAAGAAAAACAGGGACTCGCGATTGGATCTCACGGGTGACTCGCGGTCGCAAGCCTTAAGAGCCAGAAGCTGCACACGTGCCAGGCATGCCAGAAGTTGAAGCGTCATGCCCACTGGAGTACTACAGGACAAAATAGGACAACTGGTCGTTCAGTTACCTCGCGACTGGAACTCGCAACTCGGTCAAGCCACGAGCCAGCCCTGCTTTGAAAATCCCGACTCTTCACATTCCATTTTCACCCTAGTATAAATAACCCTTTTACCCACGAAAGAATGAGAGCTTCTAGAGAGAATTTTGAGAGAGAAACCCTAAAGAAAAACAAGATTGATTCATCCACAATCTTCACATAAGAGACTCTTCAAATTCCTCTATTCTCTTTCTCTCCATTGTTAAATCCTTGAGAGGCTTATTACCAAAACATTTTCTCACCATATCCATTTTCGTGAGAGGGCTGTTTGGTGCTTTGGGAAAGCGATTAGGAAGGAACCAATTTCACATTGGTTGATGCTATGGTCAAGTAGCGGAATCCGGGAAACTAGAAAAGAAATAGGTTCAGCGCAACCTCATTGGAGCAAGAAGCTTAGAAGGCTTAGGTACACTGGGTAGATTAGGCTTGGAGGGTCTATTGCTATTCATGTATCCCAACTACATTTTCTAGTGGATTACTTACCGCTTGGAGGGCGGCGAAAAGGTTTTACGTCGAAGGCTTCGGTTTCCTCTTCGATAACACATCGTGTGTTGTCCTTGTGTTTGCATCTCTCTTCCCTTAATCTTTGTCATTTAATTTTTGCTGTGGATGTGATTTTATTTAGTTTAGATTGTTTATCAATTCTGTTTTAAGTTTATTCATGTTCCGCACACTTATTGTTTGTCATAAAGCTTGAATTGGTAATTTTGTTATTGGGGGTCTAAACGTTCATAGTGTTTTATACACTTTTTGAACTTTCATTTTGTATCAGAGCGGGTACATTGTTATTGGTTTCATTACCATAGTGTGACCCTTGACCCCATATTGAGATGGACCAGTCTCAATCCCTAAATGCACCTCCATATTTTGATGGTAGTAATTATGCATTTTGGAAGGTTCGCATGAGAGGATTTTTATTTTCCATTGATGAATTAGTTTGGGATGCTATTGATATAGGTTGGACCAGGCCTAAGGCAGTCAAATCCATATAGGATAAGGCAGCACTCGCCGCATCTAATGTTATGATAAAGCACTTAACGCGATTTTCGGTGGTGTGTCTCCGGATGAGTTTCACAGGATTTCTCACATTACTGTTACCAAAGAAGCATGAGAGATATTGGAGACCACCTACGAAGGCACGAAGAAAGTGAAAGACACCAAGTCGCAAATGCTGACCACTCGGTTTGAGGAGCTCAAAATGAGTGAGGATGAGTCCTTGACTCTTTCTATAGCAAGCTGAATGAGGTGGTTGTCAGCAAATTCAATTTGGGGGAGAAAACGGAGGATTCTAAAATAATAAGGAAGATCCTTCGGTCATTGCCAGAAAGCTTTCGTGCCAAAGTGATAGCGATTGAAGAGAGCAAGGACCTTGATGACATCAAAGTCCAAGAGCTAATTGGTTCTCTTCGGACTTATGAATTGTCGTTGCCCACTCAACGGAAGAGCAAATCTCTTGCTCTTAAGACCATTAATGAAAGGTTAGAAGTCCATGACTCATTGGATGAGGATGTGGTTGACAAAGATGTTGCATACCTTGTGAAAAATTTCCGGAAATTCTTGAAATTCAAGAATAATGGTAAAATTGGTGATAAAGGGAAATTCCAAAGTTCGGGAAGGGAGAAAAGGGAATTCAAAAAGAAAGATGGAAAAGAATCCCAATCTACACAAGGTGTCACTTGTTTTGAATGCAACAGGCATGGACACTTTAAGAAAAAATGTCCGAATTATTTGAAATAGAAAGGCAAGGTGTATGCCACAACACCGAGTGACTCAGATTCATCCAACTCTGATTCTAAGGAAAGCTGTGACGAAGAAGGGAATTACTCTGCTTTTATGACTATTGCTCATGTTGAGTCTTCGGATGAGTTGAATTTGCTTGTACAAGAGCTTAGAGAGTATAGTGATGAAGAATCATTAGGAGTTGTTGAAGAATTAGATGCAGAAGAAGATGAAAGCACAGCCAATCTTCAAGAGAATTATAACTCACTCCTGGAGAAGTCGGGTGAGTACACAAGGGTGGCCAAGGCAGCTGTGAAAAAAGATGAAGAAGGCAGAGGCGGACTATAAAAGTCTCCTAATTCGCTATAAGGAGGCCAAATGTGAGATAGAGACACTGAATGGTGAGCTGTCAGAAGCCTACAAAATTTATGATTTAATTTTTAGAATTGCATATATCTTGTGATTTGTTTGGCTACGGATACAATTGATGGTTTGATTTTATACTTAAGAAGTGAAGAAGAACATGCTTTAGATTTTTTAAACATAAGTTTTAATGATGATATTTTCCATGATAGTAAGATTGATTTCTAGATTATCATGCAATGGTTGGGAAAAATTAATGATCATAAGTATATGATGATATGACTTACAAGGCGGATTCCAAACTTAATTCCTTTCCCTTGATTGTTTACATCTTTTTATTGCTTTATATCTTTTCCTTAGTTTAACTATTTGCTTAATCTTATTATTTGCTTAGTTTATTTAATTGCAAACAACCAATTTTTATTAAACTAGATTAGGATTAATTTGGTTAAGGTTTAATTAATTTTCCTACGTTCATTCAAGCCCTTGTGGGTTCGACCTTGTTCTTGTCCAACTATACTTGATGCACGGTTCATACACTTGCGAGTACTTTAAAATTTTCAACAAAGTATCTCGTAAAAGGCACCTATATAAAAGATTAAATCTGAGATGCCATCAGCTTTTGGTACTCACTCAAAATATTCCTTGGATGAGTTTGTTTTTGTTCAAAGTACACCTTATTTCGGGCATTCCAAATAGCCCACGCCATTGTTGCCCAAAGTTCCAAATCACGTTGGTCTAAACTCTGCACCATGAAACCGAACAGCAAGAAAAAGTCACAAGCCTCATTGGAGCACTTTTAAATCTTTCCCTTGACCAAAGCCCACACATTCTTGGCAAGGTGACACTCCCACAGGACATGCCCAAACATCTCGGTTTTTTTTGACATAACCCACACACCCCCGTACTATGAACCTTTCTTTAGCACAAATTGTCTCGAGTGGGTAGGTTATTTGAGCACGCCTTCCACATGAAGGTTCTGAATTTTCGAGGTACATTTAGTGTCTAGAGTTTCTTCCAAGTTGGTTTGTCTATCTGGGCCTTTGAGTGCTCCACTACTTGTTGTTGCATCAACTCAAGCGCTACATGGTAAGCAGTCTTCACTGAGAAGGTCTTCGACCTATTCTCCATCCATATAAGGGAGTCCCTAGCCTGTGTATCATTAAGGGGTAATGCTAGAATCTCATTCCGAGTTCTAGACGTGAATAGTGTGTGGACCTTGCCTAAATCCCACTATCTTGTGTCAGCATCTATCAAGTCACACACCTTGAGCTTAGGGTTGGGCTCACCATAGAAGATAGGGTCGTGAGACAACCACTTGTGCGTAGTGATACCAATACACTCACTGTCGCCTATTTTCCATTTCGAACAAGCAACGATCATGTCCCTAGCAGACAGGAGACTCCGCCATACGAATGAAAGATTGTGGCCTAGAGGGGCCTCTAAGAACGTACTACTAGGGAAATATCGGGCTTTGTATACTCGATAAAAGAGAGATTGAGTGCCATGAATCAGTCACCACACTTGCTTGGCCAACATTGCGAGGTTAAAGGCGTTGATGTCTCTAAAACGAAAACCCATACCAGCTCCATTCTTGTCTCGTGCACGACTTACGCTTGACTCATCCGATGGATCTTTTTCTCATTGCATTTTTGACCCCACCAATATCTGGCCAAGGTTGAGTTGATGGAATCGCACATTACTTTTGGAAGCTTGAATAAGCTCATGGAGTAAGTCGGTATAGACTGAGCAACCGACTTTATAAGTATCTCACGACCAGCCATGGAGATGAATTTCTCCTTCCACCCTAATACTCTCTTAGTAACACGTTCTTGGATTTCCCTGAAGGTGGTTGTCTTAGCTCTGCCCCAACCATCAGAAAACCTTAATACTTCTTGTAACTGGACATGATTTTGGCTCCAAGAAAATTTTTTATTGAGTCTTGCGTGTCTTGTCCGGTGTTGCGACTCAAGAAAAGCGACATTTTCTACCGGTTAATGGCTTGTCTAGAGGCCTATTCATATTGTAATAATATGTTGAGCAACACTTGGCACTCCTGAACCGTGGCTTGTGAGAATAGTAGGCTGTCGTCGGTAAAGAGCAAATGAGAAATAGTCACTCCATGCCGACAAGATACAACTCCCTTAATAGACCGATTCACTTCAGCCCTATGAAGCATTGTGGACAAGCCCTCGGCACATAGAAGGAACAAATATGGCGAGAGGGGATCGCCTTGCTTGATCCACGAGTGGGTTTGACTGGACCACGAGGCTCGCCATTGATGAGGATCGAGTAAGATGTGGTGCACACTGTTTCCATAGCCAGCCATATCCATGTATCATCAAAGCCGAGTTTAGTCATCATATTCCGTAAGAACAGCCATTCTACCCGATTGTAGGCTTTGCTAATGTCCAACTTCACCGCCATTTGACCACACTTCCCTTTCCTCTTATTTCTCATCCTATGCAACAACTCAAACGCTACGGTGGTATTATTAGTGATTAAGCGATTAGGAACAAAGGCACTTTGAGCATCGGAGATAATATTAGGCAATATTAATTTGATACGATTGGCCAAAACTTTTGAAAATAACCGTGACACCACATTGCCTAAGTCGATGGGGCAATAATCTAAGATGTACTACGGCTCCTTCTTCTTGGGGATAAGAATGATGTGGGTATAGTTCATCTTGTGTAGGAGGTGGCCTGAGTTCAAGACAGAAAGAACAACTCTAACCACATCATTCCCTACAATATGCCAATATTTTTGAAAAAAGAACGGGGACATACCATCAAGGCCCGACGACTTGGATGGATGCATTTGGAACAAAGCTCACTTTATTTCCTTTGGTGTGTATGGTTGTAAGAGTTAGTGGTTCAAGTCTAAGGTTACTAGCCTATCTACGAGGTCTAAAACAGCCTCCATGTTAGTTGGTTGAGACGAAGTAAACAAGGCTTTAAATCTTGCTCCGTTGCATCTACAATTCCATCATTTGTGGTACACCACTCATCATTGGCATTAAAGGTCCCAGCAATGTGATTTTTTCGTCTTTGTTGGCTTGCCCGTTGATGAAAGAATTTGGTGTTCTTATCACCCGCAAGAAGCCAAATGGAACGTGATCGTTGTCTCCACTCCACCTCCTCCTGGTGCAAGAATGAGTTTATATTAGCCCGTATACCCCGAATGGCATCATTGTTTTCTACCTTATTCTGGTTGGCTAGTTCTTCCAGAATCTTGTGCTTCTCTTGGAGTCTCTCCTTAGCATTCCCAAAAGTCGTACGGCTCCACCGCACCAAGGCTTGTCTACACTACTTGATCTTTTCAAAAAGTTGAAACATTGGGCTCCCCTCACATACCGACCCAACCCAAGCCTCATGTATGGTGTCCTCACATGTTGGGTGGGTCACCCATTTTTCCTCAAACTATGTGGGACTTTCTTCTTTCTTGTAGGCGTACTTGGTTTGTGAGTACTTTGTAATACAACTATTAAGAGTACACCATAAAGGATTAAAAAATAAACAAAAATTAGCAAAGTCTCAATCTAAATTGAGCACTATAAAAATTCATGCTATGTAATAGAATAAATACCAAATTACAATAAATACCAAATTATCCAAATCATGCTATGTAATAAAATAATATTATATTTTTATATGCTATATTTAATTCTTTATAGCGCAATAGGATAACATTTAACAATCAAAGAGGGAAAAAAAATAACAACTTAAAAAACAAAACTAAATTGCATTAACCCAAAGTAGAGTTTTAAAGAATATAAAAAATTATCAACTTAAAGCAGAGATGCAAGAAAAATAAAAAAATAAAAAAATCCACCAAAAAATTGAGAGAGAGAGAGAGAGAGAGAGAAAGAGAGAGAGAGAGAGAGAGAGAGCTTTTTATTGTGAGGGAAAACTATGCATAGAATGAAAGAGATAGTGACAAATTTATAGTAAGAGGGTGTGAATAAGAATAGACAAAAATAGAAGAAGATGAAGGGAAAGAGGAAGAATAATATTAATGTAGAGGGTAGTGGGGAGATGAAAAGGTAAGGGAGGGAGAAAGGTTGGAGAAGTAGTGGAGAGATGAAAAGGTAAGGAATGAAGAAAAGTTGGAGAAGTGTAAATATTAAAAAAAAATAAATGTTAAAAAAAATTATAGGAAAATTAGAAAGAAAAAAAAAAAATAATGACATGGACGCTAATGTGGCTTAACTGGAGCGTAACAACAATAAATGTTACGCTTCAGCTTTTAGATATATATATATTTCAACTAATGGGAATTTTAGTAGTTGAAAACTTCAACTAATGATTGCTAAAATACAAAACAAAGACTTTTTTTTTTTTTTTTAAATGTGCATATTCTAGTGGGAACTGTTAGAAATTTTCAACTATTAAAATTTATATATTGTTTAATGAGCTAAAAGTTGCTAGTGGTTTTGTCCTTTACTTTGTTGTGTTTTTTTGTGGACCCTAAGAATCTTTTTGTATTGAGGAAAAAATCTGTAAATGTGGACTTTGTGGTCCATTCTCATGTGGTTGTCTCCCAAAAGCATAACAAACACTCTTGTCTGTTTCTACTATGTTTGTGTTTTATTCTTTTGTCTAATAAAACTTTAGTTAAGCAATTATTTTTAATGCTGATGGTTGATTTGAATTTCACTATTGAGATTAGCACAGATCTAATTTCTCAACAAAAAAAAAAAATCATTAACACTCTACACATTAAGTAATCTATCAGAAATTTAAAAAAATAAAATCTACCAGCAATGTTTGAAAAAAAAAAAAAAATCAAGAACCCTAACTATCAAGAACGTACCTGTGGTTTAACTCAAGAGAGAAAATTTTCAAGATCCTTCACATGGGTTTTGATTGGATTGCAGACTTCTCTTGATGCTGAGAGTTTCACATGTTGATCTCGATGAAGTGGACCAAAATCTCGAAGAGAGGGTGTACGTGTAAAGGGCAACTTTGTTTCTCTAAGTAAAGTGTTTTGATTCAATTGCTATTGTGTTTTTCAGTAAAATGGTGTTAGAGTAATGACAAGAATATAGGTGGGTAACGTTTTGCTAACGAATCAAACCATAGGTGGGCAAAGTGCCATTTTTTAAACCACAAGTGGATAAAGTGTTTTTTGGGCAAACCATATGTGGGCAAAGTGTAATTTCCTGAATAACTTTGCAAACCCTTTTTGGCATCCACAATCAATGGATCGCCTCTCGGGTTATTTGAATGCTTCATCATGCAAAACCTTCATGTCGATCTCATTGAACCCATGCACCTCAATCTCATTTGCACCTTCAAAGTCCCCCATCATTTACTGGTTCTTACTTCTTCTTCTTCTTCTTAAAACCCAATTCCGCATCACTCTCTCTTATATATCATTCACATAATCACACGAGTAATTCAATGCCACCCAATTTCCCTGTTGGAAAATTATTGAATACTCAGAGAGTACAATAAATGCGTACTCCTCCCTCTCACTTGAATTATGGGTCTCACTATGAATTTAATTAGTCGGACCCACAATTATGTAAGATGAGAGAATACACATTTATGGTACTCCGGGAGTATCCAATAATTACTCTTTCCCATTTGAGAAAACAAGTACAACCTTAGTCCTTTGTTACACAACAAGACATGAAATATTTTTTTTTCTTCTTTTTTAGAAAGAAGACATGGATTTTACATGATCTAATTTGTGGAGTCTATCTCTGAATTTTGGAATTTAAACCTAATTTAGTTATTTATATGAAATATTAATCAAAATTAGACCATTGCTTGCTCAGAAAATTTGGCAAAATAATGGAAAATGGTGTGTCTAGTTTTGCTCAGACCATTGCTGGTAGGTTTTATATGATACGGTAAAGAATCACTATGTTCAAGTGTTCTTGACGTAGGGTTTGCAAATGAATGTAACTTATGAATTTGTACTTTTGTTTACAAATTTTTAGATTCAGGTAGGAATTTTGAATTTAATTTCAATTTACCATTTTATTTTTCTCTCTTGTGTATCCTTATCCTTTCAATTGAACGAATTTGGGATTAAGATCTTCAATTTTTAAATAGTGAGAATTTTTCTTGAAAGGTTCTTAGATCTTTTATTTATTTATTTATTTAAGTTTTATGTCTTTTATTTGGTTTTTTAATGGAAAACTATGAGGTGGGTAGTGGTTGCAGCAACATAAAATCGGTCCAATTTCTTTTTTTTCACTGATGTAGTGAGGCTCATCTTGAGCTATTGAACATGTCTTGGCCGAATCTTGAATATCACCGGATTTTCAAACGAACCTAAATGCCCCAAACACACCAAAATAGGGCAGAATTTTATCAGAGGTGGAATAGGGGTGTGTCTCATTCTGGTTTGCATAGCGATAAGAAATTTTGGGTGTGGGTCAGGTAGACTAAGGCAAATGGGTTTATGTTCTTGAGCCTATGCTTTTGTGTTTTCGAGTTTGTGCTTTTGTTTTTTCTTGAATAGATTGTATATTCTTGTATTTTGGAGCATGTTGTGTTTGTATTGTGAGCATGATGGGTTTGATTTTGAATTTTCTAAGTTTGTGTTTGAATTTGAATTTGTTGGGTTTGTATTTTTGTTTTGAATTTCTTAATTTAATTAAAAATGAAATTTTAATTTTTAAAATTTGAAAGCAATAATATTAATGCTTTCAAATTTTCAAAATTAATTAATGCTTTCAAATTTAAAAAAAAAAAAAAAAAAAAAAAAAAAAAAAAAACTTTTGATTACCAAAAATTACTTTTTGGTAATTAAAGTTTTTTTTTGTTGGTGGTTTTTGGCTATAGCCGCATTTTTAAAATGTGGCTATAGGTTGAGGACCTATAGTTACGTTTTTTAAATGCAGTCTATGTAAACCCTATAGCTGCGTTTTATAGACGCTGCTAAAATAGTTCCTATAGCCGTGTTTAAAAAAACATGGCTATAGACATGTCATAGTCACAGTGTTTAAGCCATATCTTAAAACACGGTTATAGAAAACACGGCTATAGACCAAATGGACCTGTAGCCATGTTTTTAGAAGCTATAGCCATGTTTTTAAAACGCAGCAATAGGACCTTTTTTTTGTAGTGTAATTAACTCTAAAGAAAATGCCAAAAAAAAAAAAGATTAATCAGAAAGAAAATAAAGCTTATTCATAAGCTTTCCCCCTTCTTACTGGCAATTGCTATATAACATCCAGATTTGCAACACATATGACATACCCAAACCAAGATCCAACAAACCAGGTGGAGTTTTGGGCTAGCTGAAGCACAGGCACACAAAGAAGAAATAAAGACATTTATATAAGACAAACAATATTTAATGTGGTTTGGCTAAGTCTATTCCTACATTTACAAGTGATACCAAACAAAACCCATTATCAACTATAACGATTATAATCTGCTCAAAAAAAAAAAAAAAAAAAAACAAAAAACAAAATCGATTATAATCACTATTACCCAAATTTACAAACCAAACTCTGACACTCCAAAACACTGACAAAAATCTCACACACGTAAGTATAAACGAAATACCTCACAAATACAAACTCACAATCCCAGAGTTCAAATACCACTCAATATATCTCTCAAACTCTCATACTCACATAACAAACAAATTCACAAATGAATCTTTCTACCTCAAAAACACGAACACACCACTCTTTACATAAGACAACTACTTTGGGCAGATCCTCAAGTATCAAACTATTTACAACAATGCCGATTTATAAGGCTCAAATTCTATTCCTTTATGTATAAGGAATACCCATTTACTTGTCTTATAAAGAAAACTATTTCGATCCAAACTGTGTATATGAGAGAGAGAGAGAGAGAGAGAGAATTTGAGCCTCATAAATAGGCATTATTGTAAAAGAACGTAAATATAAAATGCATTGTGAATGCACGCCATCATTAAGTTGATGCATTAGAGACGTCCTGGGGAGGATTGATTGTTGTTGATGCATCGGACATCCTGGGGAGGATTGATTGTTGTTGATGCATCAGACACGTTTTGGGGAGGATTGATCATTGTTGATGCATCAGACACGTCCTGGGGCGGATTGATCTTTGTTGATGCATTAGACTCGTCCTTGGGAGGATTGATCATTGTTGATTCATCATACAAGTCCAGGGGAGGATTAATTATCATCTCAAGACCACTCTTAGTCTTACGCCTATAATCTTGAAGGGCCTTTCTTAGATTTGCAGTGGGCAAAATCACCTCTAGTATTCGCAGACTAGACAAGCTATTTGGAAAATCTGTTAATTGAACACATTTTTTTATCACCAGATGCCGAAGATTCACCATTGCTTCTCCTCCTTGTGTCCATTTAGTTATTTCCAGTTCCACCATTTGGAGGATTTGGAGTTGAGGAAACCCACCTGCATTGAAATTAATCTCCTTCATAGAAACAGAATTTTTTCGTAGTTTGAGTATGCGAAGATAAGGCAGCTTCTCTAGCCTTTTCATGCAACTGTCCCCAAGAGTTGTATCCTGTAAAGTTATTTTGGTGAGTGTCAATGGAAATGCACTTGGATCAGGAAGTTTAGAAGGTGACTCAATTTTGAGGGATTGAAGGTGGTATAGATGGTCAAGGCTTTCAAGGAAATCAGCTGTTTCATCAGGGTTTTGGCTAGCTAGTTTTAATTTGTTAATATTAGGGAACTTGGCCCTGACCATGAGGTGCTTCATTCCTTTTTGGGGACGCATGCAAGACAAGGTTTGGAGGTTCTCAAGAGATTTCTCATCAGTTCCCCAATGCTCAGGTAGGCTACGGAGATGAAACAAGTTGAGATGTCGTAGTTGCTGCAGCTTCCAAATTCCATCTGGCAAGTCGCTCAAACTAGACTCTCTCATGTCCAGTGTCTGAAGATTTAGGAGATTGCATATAGAGGAAGGCACATGCCTGATGCCCGGAGCTCTTATCCTCAAGTACCTCAAATGAATTAGCCTTCCAACCTCCTTGGGAATTTCCGAGACTTCTACCATCCCAAGGTTCAACACCCTGAGCAACTTGAAGCTTTCATAAAGTGAATTCCACTTAAATGTAGGAAGCCTAACATTATCACCTGGGACAGAAAAATGGAAAGAACGGACACCTTTACAGTTGTGGAGTTTAGAGAAAACATCCTTCGGCAAAGAAAAAGTACCATGAATGGCTACTCTTCGAGTCTTTTCCCCAGTCTTTTCAGGAGCATCACTTGAATTATCTGGGACTTCAAGAAACTTCATTTCTCTACCCTTGGAAATGCAAAACTTCAAGATAAGATCATGGATTTGGCACGTCTTCACTCCACCATCGGTACTCCTCCTTGCAGTCGCCTGGATCAAGTTGAGACCAATAAGCTCCTCCAAGTACTGTAGTCCAATGTCCTCCATTCTTCTACTACCCTTTTGCCGAATAAATCCTTCGGCCATCCACAATTGGATCAGTTGCTTTGTTGGGATTTCAGCCCCTTCTGGGAACATACCAAAATAGAGTAGGCAGAGGCTCAAGTGATCGGGTAAATGTTCATAAACAAAGCTTAGAAGCAGGTGCAGATGTATACTGTGCTCTGGGTGATGAGTATTGGAACCCAAATTCTCCTCCATGGGGGAACTAGGCAATATGTCTGAGTCATGATGCTCTTGACCATCATTGTTATTCTTGCTTCCTTCACCAGAGGATACACCAAAACAATTAGCTAATCTGGACCAGGCGTCAACACTTTTCCCCTGCATCTCCAACAATCGGCCTAAAATCGCTAGCGAGAGTGGTAGCCCCTCGCATTTTTCTGCCATCTGTTCTCCCAGTGATTCCAAATCTGCGTGACTGGCTTCTGCACTCTCACTTTTTTTTGTTGATGGAAACACTCTCTCACGTAGGACTTTCCACTTCCCTGCCTTATCAAGCCGCTCAAGCGAATAGGAATGGGGGATGGTTACACTTCCAAGCGAAGTTTCAGGCTCAGGCCGACGAGTGAACAAGATTTTACTTCCGTTTGTTTCAACATGAAAGGTTTTTTTTATGATCTCGTACCATCCTTCTTCCATATTCCGTAGATCATCAACGACTATTAGATACCGGTTTTTTGCTAAGCACTCGGATAGCTTTTCTTGGAGCTTTTCCACTGTCAAATCTTGCCTCTTTCCAGTAATGATCGGCTGATCAAGAGACTCTAAAATTCCAAGCAACAACTCTCCAGCTTTGCAATACCGAGATGCGTGGACCCAAGCACGGTATTTGAATTGTCCCTGAACAGAAATGTTGTTGTAGATTTTCTTGGCAAGGAAAGTCTTACCGATGCCAGCATCTCCAACAATTGAAATAACCTCACGACCCTGCTCCTCGTTTAATAGCTGCTTCAACAAGATATCCATTTTTTCAGGAAAGCATGGGAGATCAACTTCCTCGATCTTCCTGTCAATTGTTAAAAATGAATTGCTGCTAGCTTGGGCGCTGCTTCCTCTTTCACTGTATATCTGTTTGACCTCCTTCGTGCTGCTGTTAATAATTTTTGAGACATCTCCAAGCTTGTTCCTGTGGTCAAAGCCATAAATGCACTTCCTGAACTCGCCTCTCATCCTTTGCTTTGCGATCCTGACCGCCAACTTGTCGATGTCATCCTCAACCCCATTAGCAACCTCGCTGATTCGCTTTGCCATTACTTCCACCTCTCCTGCATTCCCTTGACCCACAGAGTTTCTAATAAAGCCACTTGCCAATCCAAGCTCCGCATGGAATGATCTTAGCTCATCCTCCACTTCAAGAAGCAGATCAGCATCTTGGTCTAGCAGCTGGTTCAGAGTCTCCAGGAGCAAAGAAACAACACTGTCAGCCATTTTTCTGCTATCGCTTTTTGCAGCAATGAGTTCACAACTTCAACAACAAATTTGTTCTTAAAATTTGTATCATATACTCAGTTTACAGTCAAGAATCAAGAACAATAATTTTGTATCAAATTTTAACACGGTTAGCTATACTTAAAAATGATTAAAAGTGACTTGGGTAATATTGACCCCTTCCAAAGTCAGTACTTCAGTACTTGGGTACTATCAAAGAATAACTATTCCAATCTTGGGACAGCTCATACTTGTTTCGTATGGTAGATTCAACCACCGATGAGGACCTAACCGTCAGAAAAGTCATTACTTGAACAATCAAATTGAGCCAAAATTTTAATGTACTTTAATATTGTCTTCGTTTTTTTTCTTTTTCTTGAATAATATACTTGAGTTAGAAAGACTTCCATTGAACCACATTTTGGTAGCCTATGATGATGAACTTGATGCATTATCTAACAACCATACATGAAAGTTAGTTACCTTGCCTCCCAGAAAGTTTGTTGTTGGATGTAAGTGGGTTTTCAAGATTAATACTCGATTTGATAACATTATTTACTTATACAAGACTTTACTTATGGCTAAAGCATAATTGTTAGTGTTGCACAATACGCATGCAATATGTATCATATGATACATATCAAATTGATTGAAAAAAGTATTATATTGTAGATACATATTGACTATGCACATGAATTGTACCATACATGAATTGTACGATACCTAAAGTAAAGGGTTTCGTTGGGTTATTAGCGAGTTATCCAACTTGAGTTATGAGGATGCGAATACAAATGATTTTATTTTCTTTTCTTTTTCGGATAAGAATAAGGAATAATAAAAAGTACTTAACTCATATTTAATTGATTTGATTATTTTATGGATCCATTTGACATTACTAATTAAAAATTTCAAATTCAATCCATAGACATAATTTCGAGTTTTCTTGAGCCGTATGAGGAGAAAACCTCTTATACATTTCTAGGGGGGGTATTATTCATCTACATCTATCCCAATGGGTGGTTTATCGAATCGTTGCAATTGATGCTCGATGCCAAAGAGAACTAAGAGCTCTTCGGAAAGTGGGCTTTTATGATCCGCTAAAGAATCAAACCTATTTAAATGTTCCTGCTATTCTATATTTCCTTGAAAGGGGCGCTCAACCTATGGGAACTGTTCATGATATTTCGAAGAATGCGGGAGTTTTTATGTAACTTTGCCTTAATCAACAAATTAAATTCAATTAATGAATAGAACAAAAGAGGGGGGCGGTAGTATATAAAAGGTTATACAAAGTTATATAAGCCCCTCTTTTGTTCTATTCATACCTATTTATTATTACTACCAAAAAATGTCTACTACTAAAAAATGTTGTCTTCTATAACGACAAAATTTTATTTTTATTTTGGTGATAGAAATTTATTTAATTTAAGACAGATGAAAAAAGATCAAATGAATAACCGAGGTAGTTGGATTTCTAAATCCAAAATATTTACATTATTGCTAATTCAATACTAGTTGGTTTTTAGTTGAAACTTTCACTTTTTTATGTTATGAACAAATAAATAAATAAATAAATAAAAACAAATGGGATTTAAGATTTCTTTTTTTTTTTTTTTTTTTTACTTATATGGATTAAGTAAACCCAAGCATTGCGATACTTTGCTACGAATATTGATTCTTACGCTTACATCCTTTTGTATCCATGTTTATTATCCATATATATTTAGTGCCAATTCAATACAAGTCATTAGTTTTTTCTTTATTTGTATAATTTATATTTTATTATATTAATTCAATATTTTTTTTTTTAATTTATGGTTCTCCACATTGTGTTCTTTTCTCAAGATTTACATTCGTATTGACAACAGTGTATCAAACAAATATAATCCGATCATGAATAAATGTATCTATTTCCCTCTGTTCCATCTATGGACTTGGTTTTTTATTTTACTTTATTTAAACGATGGATTTGTCGGATTTTGTGGGATACGAGAAGCCTTTATTTATTTATTTTATTGAAAAAAAAATGGATAAGGTAATAATGGATAAGATAAGATACGAACTAAATCCGTGGTAGTACATCAATTTTGACTTAATCCATATTCTTATCTTAATCTAGATTCTTATTTTAGAAGTCAGTGCATTTTCATCTAATATGTTCATTATTTTTTTTATGTTGAGAATCAATTAGCAATATTTTTGCTATTTTACTATTTTAATTTCGGTGTATAATTAAATCTAATTTTTTATTCCGATTGGATCTACACATTTTGGGGGGGGGGGGGGAAATAATGGATAAGATAAGATACGAACTAAATCTGTGGTAGTACATCAATTTTGACTTAATCCATATTCTTATCTTAATCTAGATTCTTATTTTAGAAGTCAGTGCATTTTCATCTAATATGTTCATTATTTTTTTTATGTTTAGAATCAATTAGCAATATTTTTGCTATTTTACTATTTTAATTTTAGTGTATAATTAAATCTAATTTTTTATTCCGATTGGATCTACACATTTTGGGGGGGGGTTGCTAACTCAACGGTAGAGTACTCGGCTTTTAAGTGCGACTGACAATTTTTACACATTTGTATGAAGTAACGTCTTCGTCGATACTATCTCTAGAGCTTATAAGACCGCGACTGATCCTCAAAGGAATGAATGGAAAAAGCAACATGTCGTATCAATATGGAATTACGAGAATATTTTATTCTTAGCGGATCGGTTCAAAACTTTGTTTAAATTCTTGACGAAAAAAAATAAAATGAAATTTTGGGTTAAGTGAATAAATGGATAGAGCCCTATGGCTCCAATTATAGGTAAACAAAAAAAAAAAAAAAAAAAAAAAAAAAAAAAAGAAACGAGCTTCTGTTCTTAATTTGAACGATTACCCGATCTAATTAAACGTTAAAAATAGATTAGTCCTTGATGCGGGAAATGCTTTTCCCATAAGTGGATCATCGATTTATTTTTAAATCCTAATTATTAGTAGCTATTCTCCATTAGAGTGTGGGGGTAAATGTGTAAAAAAAGCAGTCTATTGATAAAGATAAAAATCCCTTTTTTCCAAAATCAAAAGAGCGATTGGGTTGAACAAATAAAGGATTTCTAACCATCTTGTTATCCTCGAATGAACATAAACCAATTAAATTAGATGGAAAATGAGAGGCTAAAGAGTCTGTCGATCAATCTTATCTGGTTCCGGGGTATATATATATACATATATATATATATATATATATATATATATATATATAAGATGCCAATGATTTTACAAGATGATGTAAATGGTGATAATACTGACTATCATTTTTTTTAATCGATAGTTACAATGGAAGAGGAGGATTTGAATCTTGAAAGTCTTTGTGATAAACACCGAAAGATGCTAGTTAAGTTACAAAACTTTTAGCTTGACTAGCTTGGATTGTGGACATCAAAGTGTTAGGCAAGATGATTAATAAGACTAATAAGAAATTATTATGTTTTATCACTTTTGAGTTTGACCAATTTGAAAGTGGATGTTATAAATATGTTTTAATTTGATTTATTTGTTTAGCTTTGTTAAATATTATTACATAAGTAATGATTAAAAGTAGTCATTACTTGAATATTTCTAAATTTATAATAAATCTACCTTTCATATATGTATATCTATAATTTTTTTATAAATTTTATAAAGTATTTGTGTATCTTAAGAGATACGATTCGAAAATAATAATTAAAAATCAATTCATAATGCAACTAGCATTTTGACAACTATGGTAAAACCCAAGGATACGATATCGATAATGATGATACTTTAGGGCCTGTTGCTAGTTTCTCTTGCTTGCATTCACTTCTTGTTGTCATTACTTCTCAGAACTTGTCTCTCTTTCAAATGGATGTAAAAAAAAGTCTTCCTCAAAGACGATTTGAGCAAGAAGTTTATATGCAAACTCCTAAACAACCTCATCCTTCAAATAAGGTCGGTTGTCTCTTTCGGGCTCTATATGAACTTAAGTGGGCTTGCCTATTAGGTTCTAGATTGTCAAATTTTATGATATTTGTAATATGTATCGAGTCTGTAATAGTTACACATTGTCTAAGATCAATGTGTCAAGATGCAACTCAAAGAAACCCTTTAATTATTCAAGAGTTCGACTACCTTTCAATCAATCAAACCTAATATTCAATTGATTTAGAATCATTACTCGATCGATTGAAAGAGGATTTTTCGATTGATATTTGAATGAAGCTTGATTGATTGAAAATCTTAGATGTTTTAATTAAAGTGGGCTGCCTAGGTTTTCGTACCCTAACTGCACAACATATAAAAGGCACGTTATTAAGAGACTTCATAGAGCTTTGGAAAGGTCACCATCATGCACCCTATAGAGAGAGAATCTAAAGTTTGATGGACTTGTGAGTTTAGAAAGCGAAAGGGACTCTTTACGAGAGTGTCGCTGCCTTTTGGTAATCAAGTGTTAATTTAATCCACGGAACCAACCAACCTAAGGCGTCTAGTGATATTCAAACCTTCAAGGATGGTCCTTGTAGTTAGTCATAACTCATAAAGGTTTAGTCGTGAACACATATGAGGCATTACAAAGGGATTCACGTACAACAAGTTCAAAATTTTTGAATCTGATGTGGGTCGCAGTAGTAAGTTGTACAACTGGATAGTGTCAAAGGTGAAAGGGTTTTGAACTATAATTGTAACTCTCTCTTCCTGTAATGAATTCCCCTTTGGAGTCCTTCTCCATTGGTTGTTTACTTTGTCACCAAACCTATGTGTTCCTATTGTATATCGTTTTACTTTTCAGATTTGGCATGTACTATGGTGATTAACGTATCGAAACTGTGATCACATAATTGGTTATAACCAAAACTTAATCATTAAACGTGCTATATAATTAACAAAGGGCGTCTAAATATGCAGGTTCATTGTTGAACTTGGTTTGCCAAATTCAGCACCATGGTCTCTCGTCTTGGTTACACTATCAACTCATATGACTCAGCCATGTTTCTCTCGTCTTGGCACCATCCTCCTGCATTTTGCACGTTGATAACGTGTTCATTCCCGAAGATGACCTTACTAGTATTTCTATACTAATTTGCTATCCCTATACTCTAGTATCATTGTATTATTGCACCATTAGAGTATTCTCATTAAGGCTCCTATATGCTAAAAATCTTATTTTTTAGCAGCTGAACAACAAAACAAATTCTCCATCAAAACTGCTATATTGTATAAAATTTACAATCTTGCTACAGTGGACTCTCATTTTTGAGCGCACACTAGCTGTATTGTAAAATAAAAAATATTTTTTTATTCACCAACGGCTCTCTCATTTCTCATTTTCTTTTCTCTCTCATTCTCATCTCTGTTCTCTCTTCTCTCTCCGTGGTTCATGGGCTGTTTTGCTCGTCCCCAATCTTGGCTCGTCGCCGGTTCTGCTCGTCACCGGTCTTTGCTCGTCGCAGATCTCTCTGCTGTCAGTCACTCGATCTCTCTATTCCGTCCGCAACGTCGCTAGCTCGTCACCGATCTCTCTACTCTTTGGCCACCGCCTCCGATTCGCTCTCCCACTCGCCTTCACCGGTTCGGATCTATGATTATCTCTCTCTCAAGCCTTGGGTTCCGATTTGCGGGTTGTGGGTTTGTACGGGGGTTCCGATTTGGGCATATTTTGGTGGGTTTGTGATTTGGTTTTGGGTGGTGGGTTTGTGATTTGGTTTTGGATGGGTATGGTTTGTGGTGGGCCAGTGGTGGTGGGTTTGCTGGTGGCAACGATGGTGGAAGTTTTTTTTTTTTTTTCTTCCTGCTGTGGTTGGTGGTGGTGAGTGGATGTGGTGGTTGTCGGTGGATGTGGATGTGGAGGTTTCTTTTTGCTATGATTTTTTTTCTTTTTTTGTTAGTGGTGGTTGTGGTATGGGTGGTGGGTTTTTGGTGGGTGGTTGATAGTGCGGGCGCGGAGGTGCTGTGAGAAAGAGAGAGAGAGAGGAGAGAAAGGAAAATAAAAAATTATTGAAAAATAATAAAGAAACATTATTTAAATGAAATGGTAAAAAAAATAGAAGTTTTGATATAGGTTGTATTGTAAAGTGGTGTGTTATATGTTAAAAAAATAGGTTTTGAATGGCTAAATGCTAAATTTTTTACAAATCTTGATAAGAATGCTCTTAGTCCTAGGTTAATTGGTATATATATATATTCCTATAATTCTAGCGTGCAATTCAGTAGCATATTGTTGGTTTTAGTATTGGGAGTATTTCCATTTTTTTTTTTTTTTGCTGCTCACTTTGCCTTCGTAGAAATACTTATGAGTAATGTTACGGATATAATAATTTTTATAATAGTTGAGTTGACAAGTTTTTGTTGATTCTTATTTAAATCTACTGACATAATTATTTTACTACCAATTAAATTTTTTCAATTCGTAATTGTCAAAAAAATTGTGCCTCTCTAAACTTATTGTTATTTCATAGTTAAGTCACAATAATTTTAGTATCCAAAAAAAAAAAAAAAATCACTCAATACACAGCCAACTTGGCTCTTGCATGGCCTCGGTTGATTTGAAATTGTTCTGAAATGCCAAGATGTGCCATAAGAAGCCATACATGAGTGAGGAGCTCCCCGCCTTCCTTGAGCTGTTGAGCATGATAATATCCCCTGCAGTGACTAGCAGCGTAACCTAGGATCTCAATCCACACGTCACAAACTCCCAAACAAGCTCCCAATTTTTCTCTTCACCCATTTCCTGCAATTGTTTTGCAAGTTTATTTGCATTAAAGTGCACAGATTTTCTCCTGTCTCCTTTTACCTTAATCGGTTCAACATCAGTATTCACTTTAAGCAACATTTTGCAAAATTCCACTTTATTTTTTGATAGACCTTTTTCCTGGAAAAAATGCTTGGCCTTCTCACAAGTGTCTTGAAACCTGATCATCCCAATCCCAATTGGCAACAGGAAAGGACACATGACTAATAGATACAACACGTAGTCTGACAGGTTCTTGCTCCCTTTACACCTTAAATTTTTGGCAGCCAATTTTTTACCACCATTTGAGTGATAGCAGATATCTGTAGCAATGTGCCAGATAAGAATGCTAGGGTCGAACTCTACCTCGGTGGTCCAATTGAATGAGGAAGAACGTTCATATTCTTCAAAAACAAGATTGCCTCTAGCACTACATAAAGATGAGGTGTTGTCCTTTGCTGTCTTTGCGCTTTTGGCGTCCTTTGACTTCTTCAGAAAATGCTGGAAGATAAAATCTTTCAATTCGGTAGAGATTTTGCTACGGGATTTATACCAGCTTTTCCCAAATATAGAAAATAGGTGAATGACTCACAATCTTTTGAAAAAGTTCAGGTTTATCATCCAAACAAGGCATGCGCTTATCTTTAAGGGAAAAGCTTAGCAAATTGTACTGAGGCATGGAATTTGACCACCTCTTCTTGTTAGAAGGTAGAAGAAAATACACTACTTCAGAAACAACGTATTGAACGCAAGAAATCAATTGAGAAACCTTAGATTGAAAACAAGTCATTAAAGGAGAAACCTTAGATTGATAACAAGAGAATAAAGGAGAAACAATAGGTTCAAAACAAGAGATTGATCGAGAAATAATTATTCGTTGAAAACAAGACATTAAAGGAGAAACCTTAGATTGAAAACAAGACAATAAAGAAGAAACCTTTGGTTCAAAACAAGAGACTAAAGGAGAAACAATAAGTTCAAAACAAGAGATTGATTGAGAAGTAATTATATGTTGAAAAAAACTTTTTATTTGAGAAAACTGAGACCCATCCTCACTCAACCATAGCTGTGTCCAATCGGAGGAAAGTAGCAAAATGACAGCATAGAATTCTAGAATAATAGCTCCTACAAGTAATATGTAAGTAATGATGAGATCAACCCACAGGTGATTGTGCTTCTCAATAATTAGGAAGAGCACAAACACTATAATAGTGCAAGTCGAAGTGATGAAGCGGAAAATGCATCCCCAAATAGTGTACATTATAGGTGCCTTGGTATAAAAAACATCATATGCAAATCCAAGTTCGATTTCAACTACCTCAAAAGCAGTTTTCGAAATGAGATTCTGGTTCTGGAAGTAGTACCGGCTTTTATCTCGGTCATGGAAGCTAAGAATAAGATCTACAAAGAGCTGCTTAAAAGTGTTGAAGAAGCCGTACGCATCAGGCAATATCCGTTTACTAGTGTTCCCATTGTTATTGCCACTGCCAGCAGCATCGGGCTGGTCAGCAGCCTCAATCACTTCAATAGCCAACACACTAAATCCCTCGGCTTTTTCAAACAGAATTCCTCCATGAATTTGGCATAATTGGGGCCAGGATCAGGAGGATTGAGCAATGAATCAAGAAACTGCTCACGATTTGCAGACCTCAGGGATAATGTCCTTTCGATGTACTTTATTCCCCCAGCAAAAAGCATGGGAATGGTCAGGAATGAGAGCCAAGTTCGACTCCAGGCCGTGACAGTGATATAAATTGCCACGATCATTTGGACAACAAGTCCAACCAAATGCCTTATCCACAACTCATTGTCTGCTAAAGCATAAGCAGTAATTGTGTCTGGTCCGCCAAGGTGCAACAGCAGAAATGGTGCCCAAAATGCACTGAGCTCATCATTGATAGGATTAGTAGTATTGCTAATGCTATCAATATCACAAGTGCAGGAAGGTCTTTGGTTATTGGAGAGGACACCTAGTGCAACAGTTGCCACCCAGTCTGCGGTTAGATATGCAGACCAGAGAGACAATCTGAGCAAAGTGCTTGGATTATACTTTCTTCGACTGCCTAGAACGATTTGAGATATTTGCAAGGTGAGGCTGATCAGAACCAATATTCGTAGCTCCCAAAGGTCCCATGGTTTCCTTTCCTTTTCTGGGAACACCTCGACGAGCCTCCTCTTCTCCACAAAAAGCCAAGCGCTCAATACTGAAAGCAAAAGAACAAACCTTTAACACTTAAATTAGACTGAACTGCTACAGTGTCAAGAAACAGAAGTTCCTTTATATTAACAGGAAGTTATGAATGAATTTTTGCGGTTTTAGGTTCTTTATATTGTTGGTGACTTACTTGTAAGAAGCATTCTTAGTTCAGCTTCTTAGTGATAGAATGCTGGCGTGGAGTAGGAAATAGGCCCTATAGTGCTAACTTTGAAGTGTGAAACGTTTGAAACGCTGAGTGGCTGACGGCAAAGGGAAATAAAAGAATGAAGAATTAAAAAAAATGTTAACAAATGTTTTAAGGGCAATAGTTTAGGGACTATTTTCAAAAATATTTTATGAAAAATGATAAAACAATTTATTTTTGTTGTCACAAAAATAATGTTAAAACTTTCTTAATATAGTTTATTAACAATCACCTTAAAGACACTCATTAACGTGACTCTAAAAACAAAAAGGAAAATTCCATTACAGTCCGTATATGAGCTCCCTCAATAACATTCAAACACCTAATCACATTAAATTTAATAAAGTCAATATGAAAAACCTAATTTACTACACACCTAAGACATGGAACCTAAAAGAAAGACTTGCAGCCTGGTTGCTACCCACTACTGACCAGAAATTTAATTTGACCCAACCTCCTACCAATTTGATTTGTTCTCATTAACGTTCACGATGTCTCATATGGTACTAGTCACATTTTTAAGTTCTCAAAGTTTTCTTTGTTATATTCCTTTTTTTTTTTTTTCCAAAACACGTGAGGTTGTTTAAATTTAAAAGTTGACTTATTTTTTAAGACAACTTATGTAAATAAAGACTCATTTGTTTGTTTTGCTTATAAAAAAAGACCCATTTGTTTTTAATTTATAACTATTCTTCCAGCAAAATTATAAAAGTCAAAACTATACTTTTATTATAAAAAAATAAAAAATAAAAAATCAATAAATTTAAGCTAACCTAAAACTGCATTATGTTTTCTTTGTTATTCAATCAATTATCTAATTATATGTATTTTTCTATGAAAGAAAAGGGAGCTTAAGAGTGTGATTATTGTACCTACCCACTTAAACCTTGTCATGCATAGCGTGAGATTGCCCAAGCAATAGTAGGGCTTGCCACTACTTGAAACCACAGCTCCTGGACTCGCAATGTAAAAGGTCACAAAGATTTCCTACCACTAAGTTACGCTCTTGGGTGGTTTAATCACATCTATATAATATTTAAAAACTGAAACGTAGCATTTATTGTTACTACACTTCTGCATGGGTGGCTTGATGCATTTGGAGGCCTTAGGCGAAAACTAAATTGAGCCCTTTTATATATTTAAATGTGAATTTTTTTTAAAAATTAAATGTTACTTAACCTCTATTATGTTGTTTTAGATGCAAAAATACTAATTAACCACATAGAATTTTTTTTACGAAAGTCTATAGACACAAAAAATTTGACAAAACTTTCCACACTTGTTGATATAGTAGATTGATAGTGGTAAGTAAAAATATGATGTTAGTGACGGACCTAGATGAAAACTAATAAAAGTTTGTCAACTCAACTATTGTGAAATTTTTTGTGTATTGCTTTTTTTTTTTTTAAGTGCTACATTCATAATATTTTCACAACAAATCTTAGGTGTTAAGTTGGTACTGGTTCTAATTGAAATCCATCACTAAAATTGCTTTTTTTTTTTTCCACCAATAACAATCGGTAATAACCCGCCACTTAGGATTTATCGTAAAAAATGTTGTGGACATAATATTTCTCTTTCTCTCTCTTTTTCTTGTTTTCCATTTGATAAAAATATATTATTTTATTTATTAGCTAATATTTGGGCTTAATAAATACTATTATAATGAAAGAAATAACTCTATTAGTTAAAATTTTGGGGCCTTTTTCTACTTGGGGGCTTTAGGCAACCACCTCATTTGCCTATACTATAGCGTTGGCCCTGCACTTTTGTTGATCCATATTAGTGGTCATGTTTTTATTTTCTTTCCATCCTTTTTAATATAAGAAATGTTACATCTACAACATTTTCACAACAAATCATAGTAGTAAGTCATTATTAGCTTTAATTTGAACCCACAGTTGAAATTACTCCTTTTCCCACCAATAATGTCAATAACAACTTGTCACGTAGAATTTATTGTGAAAGTATTGCAAAAATATTGTGGACATAACATTTATCTTTTAGTGTGTGTGTATATATAGACACACACAATAATGCATCCCAAAACTAATTATAACTTGTCAATCATGATAGGACTATCACTTTTTACTACCATGACTTTACACATTATTGAACCTAAATGTAAGTAATAGTAGAAAATACATGTAATACAAAGAGTTTGAGTAGAGATACCATTTATTCCATTTATTTATTTTTAGTTTATACTCACCCAAAAGAGAAAAAAAAAAAAAAAAAAAGCATTATCCCACCACTACATTCATATTCATATGCTAATTAAGTATTCAAGGTCAAGTTGAAAGGTTCAATTCTAATCCCACTTAAAAAAAAAAAAAAAAAAAAATGTCATTTTAATCAACTTTAAGAGATAGATGTGGTAATAGCATTTTTTGTGGTGTTTTATATATATGGTTCAAACTCCACCTATCCCTCTCCTACTAACTACCTATCTCAAAAAATATATATATATATAGATATATATAGTATTTTGCACCCCACATTTCTGCAAACTTGCTATTAGGTTTAAAAGCCATTTAAGTATGTTGTCTCCTCAAAAAAAAAAAAAAAAAAAAAAAAAAAAAGGAAAAAGAAGAAGAAGAAGGAGCCATTTATGTTGTAACAAGCAAGAAGCCCCAAAAGTCATCTTGGATGCTTGTAAGGCTAATTGCATTGTTGTTGACTCTTCTACTTGATTAATAAAGTTTCCAAATTATCATTAAAAAAAATTTTAAAGAAAAAAAATGTTGCAAGTTAGCTATTAAGAATCTAGTTGGCAATTATAGCATGGTTGTCGGTCATTATAACAAGGGTCATGTTAATATGTGCCTTTATGACATTTGTTAATACACTATTTTAGAAAAGAAAAAAAATTATACCACTTTCATGCAAGGTTTTGAATTATGTTATGTTCCGGTGGATAATCCAGTGTCCCTTGTTCCGTTCCTTCCTAAATTCTAGCGAGTACCAGCATGATCCAGCGTACCAGGCCGAAATGTGAATACATGAAAATTTTCAGACCTTGAGAGTGAAATCTTGGGGAAGAAAGGAGGTGGGAGAAAAAAAATAAAAGAAAGGAAACTATGAAGGTCAAGGCATTGGTCGGCCTTGCCCCAAGCCAAGGGCCCACCTGTACTCATACACTATTGAACCATTTTTTTTTTTTTTGAGAAGTTACACTATTGAACCATATTAATGGGCTTCCTTTGTTGCCAAGATTAATTGCAGCTAGAGATCCATAACCAAAATAAACACGCCGAAAAAGCATAAAAGAAAATGGAAATGCAGCTAGAAATATTGCCATACAGAAAGCGGCACCTAATTTTCTCTGTGAATTGATGATCCCTTGGTTGAGGTGGTGCAACAGAAAAAACCAGCTATACTGCATTAATTGCATTCTACCAATCTCGATAGTCTTAAGTCAATCAAGCATTTCATTGTTCTTTTTCTCCAGCGATCTAAACATGGTCATTGGGATGAAACAAAATTAGAACACAGCTGGTGCTACCATGGTGTTACTTCATTGCATTTAATCAATTTCACTGACCCGCATCTCCTCAGCAAACCAATGTGCAAACAAATGAAGCGGTTCCTGGAAGCACAATATATGGTTTGGCTGGGATAAGGAGAAAAAGGAAGAGAAAGAAGAGAAAATCAATGGATGTGGAAGCAGTTGTTTCCATAGTGATACGGAAACTCACAGACCTGCTCATTCAAGAATCAATCATCTTCAACATGGCCATAAATGAGGTAGAGCTAGTCAGAATAAGTCTCAGAAAAATGTAGAACTTCCTAATAGATGCTGAAGATGAAAAAGAACTTGACAAATGTGTTAAGGAGTGTGTGGATGATATTCTTACTGTTGTTTATAAAGTGGAGGATGCCATTGAAGCATTTGTCGTGCAGAGAATGTATGCAAGGGGAATGGGATTCGCTTGGAGGTACTTTTTCGTAACCTAGAATTTGAAGGCTGACCGAGACCTTCGCAATAAGATAGAGAAGATCAAGAACATGATAGAGGAGCTTGACAAAAGCAGGGCGGAAACGTTGAAGAAATCAAACCAAGTGAAGCCTCTCAGGATTCCACAATTAACTTCCCACAGATCAAGCTATCAAGATGAAGGGCTAACAATGAATCAGCAAAACAATAATTCTAGCTATCCTGTGGACGAAGAAACAGAGGTCATAGGCTTCAGAGAGGACATAAGAAAGCTGGTGGTCATGCTAACTGACCGGGATTACCAAGGGCTTCGCGTCATTTCACTTAAAGGCGACCATGGCTCTGGCAAGACTACCCTTGCAACGGCAATCTATAGAAGTCGTGAGGTTAAAGGTCATTTTGATTGCCGCGCATGGGTTCTTACCTCTGGGAACCTTACAGATGTTCTGCTAAGCACATTAGAACAAATTGTCAATGCAACAGTTGATAAGAAATCAACGAAAAAAGAATTGGCAGAGAAGATCCATAAGAATTTGCGGGAGAAACTGTACCTGATTTTGTTGGACGATTTGCAGGAACTTGTGTATGGAAAGAACTTCTTGACACCTTTCCAGATCCAAAAAATGGTAGCAGAGTCATGTTGACTACTAGCAATCATCACGTCGCTTTCTCAGCAGATACAAGAGTAGAGCTTCATCAGCTCAACCCGCTAAATGACGAAGACACCAGGGAATTATTCTTGAAAAAGGTACGCTTACCAGACGACTGTCAGTTCTCTGAGTCAGATATATTCAAGCTGAAAAGAAAAATTAAAAGAAGATGTAAGGGTTTACCTCTGGCAATCACGGTGCTTGGAGGTTTGCTGTCGACAAAGGAAGTGAGCTACGAAGTATGGTTGAAAGTTATTGAGCACCCAAGTTGGCAGCTAGACAGTGAGCAAGTCCAGTTCTCAAGTATCTTGGCCCTGAGTTATAATGATCTACCCTTCCACTTGAGGCCTTGCTTCCTTTGAGATTATGATATTCCTTTGAGAAGGTTGTTGCGGTTATGGCTGGCAGAGGGATTTGTGAGGCAATCACCAGGGATGACTCCTGAGGATACAGTGGAAATATACTTGGAAGAACTTGTGAAAAGAAGCATGATTCAAATATCCAAAAGGAGAAAAGATGGGAGTCCCAAAACATGCCGTATGCTTGGTGCGTTACATAATGACAGTAATTTCTTGTCTAAAGCTCAGGAGATTGGCCTTTTCCACATCTACCAATTGTCAGGGAACGAAAATCATAAGCATGGTGTTCGCCGGTTTGCTGACTATGTTGACACCAAAGAGTATCCCATGAAAATTCAAAATTTACGCACTTACTTGTCCTTCAGCATTCAAAAGAATGATATGCCTGTGAAGGAAATTGATGGCTTTCTCAGCCTAGTCCTCGGTTAAAAATTTGGACTGCTGAGGGTGCTTGATCTAGAGCGTGTTTACAAGCCTAAATTGCCTAACAATATGGGGAAACTGTTTCTCCTGTTAAGGTATTTGGGTTTGAGATGGACGTTTTTGGATACCATTCCCTACTCTGTTGGTGAGCTACCTTACCTCGAGACTTCAGATGTGAAGCACACCTATATCAGCTCTCTACCAAGTTCTATTTGGAAGATGAAACACTTGAGGCATCTGTGTCTGAATGAAATACGCCTTGACATGTATTCGCAAAAACATGGAACTTCTCTGACTCATCTCCAGACGTTGTGGGGATTGTTTGTGGACAACAAGACTCTAGTGAAGAATGGTTTGTATAGGTTAATTAATCTCAGGAAGTTGGGTTTGACATGTCATTTAGATTCCTTTCAAGAATTAGATGAATGGATTGCAAGACTCGCAAGTCTTCAATCTCTCAAGATAAGATCCAAGAATCAAAATGGTCAACCTTGGAAGCTCAACTTGAAACCTCTGTCAAGCCTTCAGAATCTCACCCACCTGTATTTGCTTGGAAGCTTACCAGAGCTACATGATAGGTATGAATTCCCTCCTAAACTCACAGTTCTTACTTTGTCAATCTCAAAGCTGGAGAAAGACCCCATGCCAATCCTAGCGCAGCTGCCAAGCCTTTCTGTCCTCAGGCTGTTGGCTGATTCCTACACTGGGAAGGAATTGAATTGCCCTCCCGGAGGGTTCAGTATGCTTCGAATTTTGAAGCTTTGGATGTTAAAGAATTTGGAGACATGGAAGGTGGGGGAATAAGCACTGCATAATCTCCGAAATCCGATGTTGTGACAAGCTACAGGAGCTTCCAGACAAGTTGCTAAGTCTGAGCAAAATTGAGAAAATAGTTTTAACGAACATGCCAAAGGAATTTGTAAAAAATGTTCAAGCAGCCTGAGAAAATTTTAATCTTCCCTAAAACTCTGCAGTTCTGATCGGAGTGGGATTTCATTGTCAGTACAATGTGCAGCTGGTTTCCATCCATCCTATACCAGTGATTCTCGTTATCTTTCAAGTTATTCATTTTTCACTAAAAAGTGTTTACTTCATCCATTGGATTTCCAGAAATGATATTGCCTGGGCAATTTGCTACTATCATTCATCAATACCTTTACCCTCGGAATCCCCTAGGGAGATTTCTGGCTCGTGTAATGTTACAAGCTTGGAAGACAACCGGTGTTACCGGAGCTGCAACTGAAACCTCAGTTTGCTATAAATGTTGTTGCTGCTGTCATTAATGTTGCTATTATTTCTTTTTATTCTTGCTGCAGCTGTTCTGTTCCCGTGGTTTTACATAGTTTTTGTCTGATTCGTTTCATCAACCATATTCTCAAAGTGTGTTTAGACGAGCTTATTTTTTATTGATTCTTATTCCCATTGGTTTTTATTGTACAATTTTACCTCTCTCTCTCTCTCTCTCTCTCTCTCTCTCTATATATATATATATAAAACTAGCGGTGGAAATTAATAAGTTCTGATTTTAACCTAAAATAAATAGAACTGAATCATATAATAATTCTTCATTAACTTTCTTTTGGAATAGTACATGGACATGGAGTTCTACAATCTATGGTGCAACATTAACTAACAAATGTTTAAAATTGACAACGCAAATTAGATCTTTAGATGATGACAATTCATAAGCGTTCACACCGCGCTATGCAACATCTTTGACTTTGAATCACAAAGTATTAAACTTTATAAATTGTAATCTGAATATAATCTTTGGCAAACGCAAAATCCCATGAAAAAAATAGGAACAAATGAAATGAACCATTGTGGCGTCAGTAAAAACCAAACACCCAAATTCGAGCAGTCAACTCGTAAAAAAATTGCAGAAGTCGACTAGTTATCCTTAAAATGGTCTGCTTTATAACAGCTAATCCAAGCAATGTAAATAGTTCGCATTAAAAAATAAACATAGGACAACATTAGGCTAATAACTAAAGGCTTTACTGAAACACATCAATTACATGGTTAAAAAAAACACATCAATTACAAGAAAACCTTGGCCCCAGTAAGTAGTAACAGAGACGAAAGGGAAAAGATTAACAAATGTCAACAGATCTCCAAGAGTAAACAAATGTCAACAGATCTCCAAGAGATATCGTAGAAGCGCTTACAACACAAACCACCAGTGACATGCCTATGCCCTTGCACATTAAATTACCATTTTTGTCGTACATTTTCATAGCCCACTACACATTAAAAAATTGGAATTCGAGGTAGCCACCCAATTACATAGCCCGCTGTACCCGTTTGGATAGAAATTATTTCTCCTGACTTTTTTTTTTTTTTTTTTTTTCCCATGACCTCTAGCACTGTGTGCATTGAAGCTTATAAACAGTAACTCAAACAGTAACTTTTTCTTTTAATAATTGTTTTCAATTTTTAACAAATTAAACTATATCTAAAAAAAACCCTTAGTCAGAGAAAAATAGACTCATGTATGTATGTGCAGCCCAGCAATTCTTTATGAGGTATAGTTCATAGAGTTGATAAAACCAGCTCAAGAAGTAGGCACTAATGACCAGGGAGACCGGAATCTTCACACAACCCAAATACAGAATCATAAAACTAATGCTATAAGTCATGACAAACACCATAAAAGCAATAAACCCACATGTTTGGGTGTGTATATATGAAAGATCAACACACCAGAACCAATGGTATATCAGACTCCACTCCCATGGCTACGGTACTACCAATCTTAAACTAATCTTAGCAGGAAAACCCTGCAAACAATTATGAACCTCATTAAACATTCAAACGGTATTGTCCAAAATAGCATCCACTGATCAATCTCACCACCGACTAAGGCCATATGACATAAAGCAAGCCATACATCTACCCAATATGAATTAAGCAGCACCCTAATAATGCACCTAATTCCTATTTCCAAGTACCAAGGTAAACCAGATTTATGCCAACATAAAACTAACAAGCAATAAAATCCAGTGACAATGGTGTGGGGGGGGGTGGTTGCAGCAGCGACAGAGGAAGTTGAGTAGTATGCTAATTAAATTAGATTTTCTTGCAATTCCAGGTATCAAATCCAGGAATGCAACTGTACAGAAAATATTAACAATGCAAAAAATGGGAACAAGTTAAAACAGAACCCCACTCAAAATCTAAGTTGGAAGCGGAAAACCATTTAATTTTTTGGAAAGTCAATGCCACTTTAAACCAAAAAAGTTATATTTTCACTTGACTTTTATAAACATCCGTCCACAATTGATTCTTCACAAACAAATTCTATAGCTGCGATGCAACATAACTTTACAGATCAAGGTTAGTGATATGGTTGTGAAGAAAACAAAACTCAATGTTGTAAACTCACCACCATATCTGCAAAACATCAAAAATAAATGCCCTGATATCAAACTACACCAGAGTGGTACATGCCCACATCACCTTACAATGCTATGGTAACAGTTAAAACCAACTTCTTGACAACAAATCAGTCTATCATTTACGATAACAAGCCATGTTGAGTTATCTTTACAACTTTTACCCAAAATTGGAAGGTATAAATCACCATCTAGACAGTTGAAAGAAACAAGAAAACTAAAGTAAGAATAAAAATTCTCCTAACAAAGAAAATCCAACCATAATCAGAATAACAGGCCATTACCAGTATCGGAGCACACATGAAACACATCAAACACATTGATTTCAAATCACACTGCCAAGAAATTAAAAACAGAATAATATGAGCAAGTACAAATTATCAAACCCAACTGCAAGGACTAGTAAAAAAAAATGCATTAAACCAAGATTTAAACTGAATCAGAGTCAACTCTACAGATCCTTGTGAACTTATCAGGGTCACAAGGAACCTATCAACACAAAGTCAATCAAGCAGCATCTTAAACATCAAGCCTAAACTGTAAGCATTCCTCTCATGATAACCATTTATTCAGAAAAACTAGCACAGTAACAACCAGATCCAAGTCATTCCTGACAACTCATGCAAACCACTGGATGTTACATTTTCACCCAACAATAAAAGCATTTCTTAAAAACCATAAAACATAAACAAACAAGAAAATATACCAAAAGAAAATGTCTACATGATTACATGATCATGGTAGCAAGAGGGAAACAAAAACTTCGTAAAATAAAACGAAATAAAACGCATTAACATAAAATGCTAAATCAAGGGGACAGGGTGCTGAAGCTCTACAATAGACAATACCCCTTCACTAAATCATTAGAATTCATTTGAAAAGTACAAATAGAGGTCAACTTCCCATCTATAACTATCCATTTCCTGAAAGGGCAAAACAAATGACAAGGGAGCAGGGATATATTTTCTTGGAAAGGGGAACAAAAGTTTAGACATAAAATGATCAAACCATTAGTATGGGATGATCAAACATTTTGACAGCCTAAATGACTATCCTATCATTCAAGCCATTCTCTACTCGTCATCATCCTCCTGCAAACAACAATTTCAAAGAATAATCAACAAAAAAAATCCAAAAACCAAAAAATTATTACAACAATCAAGACTAAAGAATTCAATCAAACCTCTTCACTGCCATCTTCATCCCCTTCATCATCATCATTGACCTCGGACATCGACTTCTCGGACTCTACTTCATCCTCAGCTGCATTCGCACCTTCAGCCTGTTCAAATAGACAAACAACCAAACAAATCACTCATACAGTACACAAACTCACAAAAGAATAACAAAAATAAAATAAACTTTTTAAAGCAATTACCTGCTTCTTGTTATAGGCTTTCATGTTTTTCTCATAATCAACCTTCCTTTTCTCTGCCTTTGCAACATAAGGCGCTTTTTCCTGAAATTATTTATATTTCTTGAGTATACAACATTTATAGGCTAAAACTAATTAACAATTTTCACATCTTGAAATACTTACGGCTTCGGACATGGACTTCCATTTTGCACCAGCAGCTTTACCAACCTGATTATTTTAACAAAAAGAACATATTTCAAGCTGATGAAAACCACAGAATTTACTAAACTACCACCAGCCAAAAAGGCAGATGAATATAATCGAGCTTACAGCAGAAACTGATTTGTTTTCAGGGTGGTCCTTGTTGAACTGTTTCCTGAACTCTTCCCTGTAATCATGAAAATAAAAATAAAAATTAATTAAAAAAAAATTAGGAATTATAGCTTTGTAGCAAACTGCTTAAGCTATTTTGCAAAAGGTCAAAGTTAGTTTTGTTTATGAAGAGTTCTACATGTGATTTTGACTTTTTACGAGAATTAAAAAACAAATAAATTTCTATGTAGACCTTTTTTTTCTCTTTTCTTTTACCTCGAGAAAACTAGTTTCCGGAAAATGAAAGCGAAAGCGAAGGGTAAGAAAAATAGTTACATGAAAACGAAGAAAGCACTAGCAGGCCTCTTAGGCTTGTTAGGGTCCTTCGCGGCCTTTCCCTTCCTTCCTGCTGGTGCTTTGGTTGAAGCACCGCCTTTCTTCACCGAAAGCCTACAACAACACACACAAATCCACACCAAAATTAACAACACAAATAACATATATAAAAACACAGAGCAATTTTGGTCAATTTTTAGATCTAAGATCTGAGAAAACATGATCGAAGAGTTTTCATCGCATATTAGGGCTTAAAATTAGAGAGAAAAGGAAAACTCACTTGGATTCAGCTTTCTTCGGCTCAGACCTCGACTTTGCTCCTTTCATGGCGAATCCTGCAAAATTAAGATCGGATCAGTTAGAACCGCCGCGGAAATCGAACGAAGCACGCGAAAACTCGTCGAAAATCGATCGGCAAAGGTGGACTCACCGGGGGGGTTTGGTGAACTAGGGTTAGGGTTAGGGTTCGGGAGAAAAGTTTTTTCAACGCGTAGAGAGAGAGAAGGACAGAGAGAAGTGGGAATGATGGTGAGGTCTTTGTTGAGGTTGAGGAGGGACTATAGAGAAATCCCGAAAGGCGGAGATATTAAGTTGAGGGGTTAAATTGAAATTCAATTGCGCACGAAATGAAATTTGGGGGTTTAGGCGGGATTTGAAAATTTAATGCCACGTCATCGATCCGTGCCCTTCTATTCTATTGGCTTTGGATTGGATTTCCCCTGCGTTAATCTTAAGCGTATTGTCCTCCCCTCGTTTGTGTTTTCCTTTGTGTTTCTTTCTTTCTCATTCCGGTCGGGTCAGCGATGCCTCAATTGGATTCGGGTCTTGTAACCCAGTTGGCCCAATTAATATTTTCTTTATGACTCAAAAGCCCAAACATTGCTTGGTCAGGATTAGGTGCATGAAGATGAGATATTTTTATGACAATGAAGTGACACATTTGAAACTTTATTTCATTTTTATTTGGAAAATTTTAATATCTACTTTTCAATTTTTGTCGTCTATATGTATGTCTTGGTCTAATGAAAATTTTTATAGAAAACATTTCATTGGTTTAAATACACTTGATTGGTGGAAAAAAAAACATCGGCTACATGTTCATTTAAAACAATTCTACAATTATATAAAATCAGACTTTGCCTCATCCACTGAATGTAAGGCAACAAATGGTTGCATAACATATGGAGGTGTCCAGACTTTTCATTTGACCATAAGAGCACTAACTTTTTTTGTTCCTTTATTACAATAATAGTTACTTCAAACAAAAGCAAAACGAATAGGTCAAAATCGCAGTTAAGGTTGCATTTGGATATATATATATATTCAACTTATTTTACTATTTAACTTATTTTTACTACTATTTATGAACCCTACTGAATTTTTTGATACTATTTATGGGTCTTATTGTATTATTTCAACTAACTTTTACATTTCCTTACAGTAAAAAGTTTTCGGTTTCAACAAAATAAGCAAATCCCAAACAGACCTTAAAAGAAGGATAATTATCATAACAGGGTTCAATAAACTCACATTTCCACACTTCTACTTGGCACAATTGTCCCTAATTCTTGTTCAATATAAGAGCATGTAAAGAATTAAAGATATCGGTAGCTAGTGTTGGTGGTCTAATTAGAGGCGATAGAGGAGCATGGATTAGTGGCTTCTCCGAAACATTGGCCTTTACTAACTCCATGGCAGCCAAACGCTAGGACAAAAAATATCTCATATGCCGGACGTATGAGACCTATATCTTACTAACATGTGAGTCTTTACTAACTCCATGGCAAGTGAATTTTAGGATAGAAAATATCTTATGTGTCGGATGTATTAGATCTATGTCGATCTATGTCTCACTGCCATGTGAGTCTTGTAGAACCCACATGTTATTGAGACATAAATCTCATACTTCCGGTGCTTAAAAGATTTTCCACTCTAAGGCCTCCGCGTTGGGCTCAACCTTGCTAGGTGCCTCAACATTTAAAAGTTACTCATCAAAATAGACACTAATTCTGTTATCAATTTCATCACATTACATTGTTTTATAACTGACTTTGCTCACCCTTTTAGTGCTCTGACTGACTTTGCTCACTTTTTCAATGCTCTAATTTTTTATTGCAAAATCGAAACCCTGCTCTAGTCTTTTGATGAGGCTCTTTTGCATCATAACCACCACGAAGGGAACCATTGTGTAGATCTTTTGCTAAAGAAGGGGTCTCTATTATCTTTTGTGTTGTATACTTGTATTCATCTCCTCCTTCAAGTATTTGCACCAACTTATAGCTGACGCTTGGGGTGTTTCATGCTTTAGACTTTGTTCTATTTAGTTTTCTTTAATGCATTTCCTTTTTCACCCAAAAAAAAAAAAAAAAAATAGTGGTGTCTAGTTCTATCCAAAAAGAAAAACAATAGAGATGTCTAGTATCAAAGGCATTTGGTTCTGACTTTTTGATACTCAAAGCAACATTGTCTTTTGGTAGATTTTAAATTAACTGGTTATATATATTAAGTTCAAAATGGGTTTGGCTTTATATATTAAATGGAGAAGAAGAAGAAAGGGATTTTGGTTGTGCATAGGGTCAATGTTGGCATTAAACACAGGTTAAAGTACTAAACAACTTGATGGATAGAAAGTTACCACCACTATCACGATATCACTACAACTTCTATCTCAATTTGTTTTTATAGGTTAAGTTTATGTTCGTTATGATTTTTTAGTAATCTGACTTCCTCCAATATATTTCAGGATAATTTTTAAACTGTCTTTTTTTTTTGGTTAAAATACAAAATTCACTCTCTAAATTTCATTATAGTTCATTTCAATCCTCTAACATTATTTTCATTCATTTCAGTACACTAATTTCAAGTTTATTCAATTAAAGTTTTTCTGTCAATTTCTATTAAAATTATAAAATAGAAAATATTTTTTAATCACTAATTGGTTGTTTTTAATTTAAAAAATTTGAAGAAATTTTTTTTAAAATTTGAACAATTAACACTCCATTTAGTAACATTAGATGACTAAAATGAATTCTATTAAAACATAGAGGGTGAAATTTGTATTTTAGCCATTTTCTTTTTTTCTAGGAATAGCTAATTAAATGAACCTAGTTTTTAAAACAACAACTTGTCAAACTTACTCCATTCCATTTAGACAGTAAAAATCAATAATTTGTGAAATTTAATTAACTCAACTAGTAAAGTCTATCGTTGTTAAATAATATATCTTAGGGTTCGAGCCTCACCTACACCAAAAATTAATTGGTGTTTTAATCTAATGATAAATAATGATCATCATAGAATGGATGTCATAAATTGAAATTCAAACATATTTAAATAAAATAATATATATAAAAGAAAACAATCAATAGCCTTTTATTTGAGAAAGAAATCACTAACATAATTAAGAGACCGCCTAGTACTGTTGTTTAAATACCACAACACGCATTTCCACAATATTTTTTTATGCATACATATTTTCATAACACTTAAACAATCTTATTAAAAATCTCTTACTAAAAAGGTCCTAAATTTTTTAAATTTTTTTTAAAAAAAATTGATAGTTGGGAGTGGGAGAATTTGAATCTTGGCGTATCCTCTAACAACATTATAGAATACTAATTGATCTACAAGATTCCTCAAGTTTTCAAACAAACTAAACTATTTGTGAGCAACATGAATTTGGCTCAATGACTATTATAATTTTTGAAAAACTCAAACATCTAATTGTATATTCCCAGACGAAGAGGAAGAATGACTGTACATTTGGGTTCTGCTTCCTTATCCAACATTTGACTTATTTTGTAAATTGTTTGTGGGTCCGACATCATTCTTTGCAGGGACCAACATCACCATTCGTTTTTTTGCCTTTTGATTTGGGTCCCACAAGCGTTAAGTCAAGACAACGGTATTATTATGGTGTCTTGAAAGATAATATTACTATTTGCGAATTCCACATTTAATATATTTTTATTTCTCTTTTAGCTAAACAATCTTTTTTTTTTTTTTTTTTTTCTTTTTTACTTTTTAACTTTTATATATGTTACTTTCAAGTTAAATCAACTTATTCTATTTAATATTTAGCTTTTATTTGTCAACAAAAAGTTAAACCATTTTTTTTCTTAACTTTTAAGCTTTTATTTATACTACTTCCAACAAAAAGTAGATCAACAGTGAAAAAGTTACAACTTACAAGAGCAATGGGCCATGCAAAGATTGTTGTGTGCCGGCAATGGCAAGAGTCTCTTTGCCTCATGTGGAACTGGAAGCTAGGAGCTGCGGCAAAGAATTGGACATGCATGATGCAAGCCCCAGCATGATCTCAACTATAGTCTTTATTCTTTACTGAATCGGTGAAATGCTAACCAGTTGTTGATAGGCTTTTTTATGGATCACTTTATTGGACAAACAAAAAGGAATAACGAGAGGGTCTAAAGTAAAAAAAGCCGCTATATATGTCTTTGGTGGACCTTATTGACAAATTACAATAGCTCAACTGGCACGTGCTATGTTTTCAAATGAGATGTCCAAGTTCAGATCCCTCCTCTCAGTACAACTATTAAATTATCAAAAAACATGTTGTCTACTCAATCAAAGGGACAAGACAAACAAGGTAGCAAAGCCTTGGCTAGTTTTTCTAACGCAGGACTTCTTATGGTTTTTAAGTCCTAAGTTGCCAACCAAGAGATTGACCAATTGCCCAAACTGTGCAGATTTGAAGCTGCATGGATTAGAGACACTCAAAGCTTGGAGGAGGTGGATCAAGCATGGAGAAAAGCTACTCAGGTACCCCTTTCTTTCAACTAAGCATATATAAAACTTCAATCCACAGAAATTTTTTTATCGAAATGGAAGAAATGAGTTTTTAGGTTGCTTAAATATTAAATATATGAGTTGATGGAAAAATTGATCAAATCCTATGCGCAGGCCGTTTTGAATTAAACTTGATGGTTGAGGCTAGTTTACAGCATCTAACGGATGTTTAGACAATAGGTTATTTGGAACAAAAATTCTATGAGGAAACCAGTTACAAGAATTAGACATTGACACAACTCACACAAGGTTATTCCACCTATAAACACCTAATATAAGACTCAACACATACTCACATAACATACACTATCAACACTCCATTCTATTTTGGCCTATGCCCAAAGTCTCCGATCCTAATGACAAAGAAAGCCTCAATCATTGTCAAAATTATCAGCATTGTGTGTTAAAGCCCGATAGATAACCCCAAAAAGGCCTATACCCACTTTTAAACCCATATAGTAACTCCTATTATCTCACATGGATTAAGTGTATGGTTAACCACGTATTTATAAGCTCTTGGACACCCTCCCCTTGCAGGCCAATTTTCAATAGTGAGTTCTACCCATGGGTTTGTAATATTTGGTATCAAAGTCAACTACCACCCCAAGTAATTAGATGTAACTCATTGAGTATGGGATCAAATAAGTTGTGGCTTTGTGGTCAGATCTCGAAGGAGGTGACCTAGAGGCTAGATTAAAAATATTGATAGGTGAGTAGAGCCACCAAAAAGAGAAAGGCTACCATCGGGTTAGTATCGCTAGAGTGAGCCATCGTGGACGTTGGCCACGGAACGTAGTGGAATGTTATGATCCTAGTATCCCACATGGATTAAGTGTAAGTTTAACCATATGTTTATAAGCTCTTGAGCACCCTCCTCATATAAGCCAGTTTTCAAAGGTGAGTTCTACTCTTACAAGGAATTAAGGTAGCAAGTACTAGCTCACAAGATACTTCCCAATTCCTCAAGAAACCTACTAAGAAAGGTCTACTTGTTCACATAGTAGTGCAATGTGCTATTGTTGATCAGAACCAATGCTCGGTTGCTATTGAGTCTTTGTTGCAAGAGTTTGATGGGGTATTTGCTACGCTAGCGGAGTTTACCACCTCTAAGGGGTCATGAACACCAAATTAATCTTAAGAAGGGCACCCAACCAGTCTGCAAAGACCCAATAGGTATCCCTATTACCAAAAAACTAAAATTGAAAAAATAGTAAAAGAATTATTGGAGGTGGGGTCTTTTAGGAATAGCCAAAGTCCATTTGCTTCCCCTGTTCTCTTAGTAAGAAAAGCAGATGGTTCTTGACGTATGTGTGTTGACTATAGGGCCTTGAATCAAGCTACAATCAAAGATAAATACCCTATCCCTATCATTGATGAACTCTTAGATGAATTGCATGGAGCTAGCCTTTTTTCTAAACTTGATCTAAGATCAGGTTATCACCAAATCAGAATGAAATAACATGATGTCCCTAAAACTGCTTTTAGAACCCATGAAGGACATTATGAGTTCCTTGTAATGCCATTTGGTTTGACCAATGCCCTTTCCACATTTTAGTCCTTGATGAATGAGGTTTTTAAATGTTGTTGAGGTCCAAAATATCAATATTGTACCAAAGCCCAAAACAATACAAAAAAGATTGAAATCCAAGAACCACTTGGGCTTTCAATGAAAGGCAAGGCCCAAATCCATTAAAAGTCAATAGGAATGGGTCCAAGCCCATGAATGGGCAAACATTGGACTTTACGAAACAAGGAAAGAAGAAGTTTAGCTTGACCCTTAAGAGAGAAAAATTTGGGGAACCAAGAGAGAAAATCGTTGGGGAACCCAGAGAGAAAATTGAACCAGGATACCTAGGGATTCCCGGGAGCCTAGAATCCTCGGGATATGTAGCAAGGCTAGGTTGGGATTGAGATAGCTCAAGGACACATGCCCAGGAGCATAAAGAACGAGAGCAGATATGTCCCATCGACCTCCTAATGATGCAGAAAAGGGGCGGAAGACTTGGGGAACCAGCAATTCATAAATAAGGGTCTAGTACCTTGGGGAACCCAGAAAGATGGATCATGAAAGAAGGTGGTTAGGGATCTTTCAGCCTGATAGAAGGGAATCCTCCCATTTAGGAATAATGACAAAAATGAAAGTAGCCAAAAGGTAGGTCTGAAAATGTGGTATCTAGAAGTTTTGGAAAAAGAAAGATCAAAGGTCAACCCTTTAGGACCCCCCCGAACAGGAAAGTTAGTTGAGGGGGATTTTAAAGAGGAAACTTCAAAGGAGGGAAATAATGAGAAAATAAGGAAGGAGTCGATCACCAATGTTGCTGGCACAACATTAGTTCTAGTACACAGGGCAGCAAATGGAGGGAATCAATGGTACAATAGAAACCCTAGGATGGCATTATAAAAGGAGGGGCAACCAACGGTGAAAGGCATTCAACAACGGTGAATCAGAGGAAAAGATTCTTGAGAAAAGTCTGTTAGAACTCAAAAAGAGAAAAGAGAGGGAAAGCACCATTCGGGATCCTGAAACAACCACTAGATAATACATTTGGACTCAAAGAGATTCAAACTTCGTAAGTTTTAGAGGCCTGAGGAATCATCTAAGTCTGTGACTTTTGAACTTATTTGGACCTTGTAACATATACTAGTAAGCGTAATGTATTAAAAACTTAAGAAAATAATGAAACATTCCATATCATCCTAAGGATCTCTAACATTTATTTCATTTTTTCTGTTATATCACTTTTTTATTGTTCCTTGTTGTACAATACGTATATGTTTTTTTTTGTGTGTTAATATGTATGTGTTGTAGGATTTACGCTTTGTGCACAACTTGGTTCGAAATTAGCCCAACTTAACTGCAGTGAACCAATCTCAGTCCCTTAAACATAAAGCATTTGGCCTAGGATCTTTGCTTTCTACTTGGGCTTGTGTGTTGTTTTACCTATATAAAAAAAGAATCCACAGAAACATTATTTAAGGAAGTTTGTGTTAGTATATATATATTTTTTATGATATTTTGGTTTATAGTCAGTCCTTGTCGACCATGTTAAGCACTTTAGGATTGTATTGGCATTGCTGGCTAAGCATTACTTGTCTACAAAAAAAATCCAAGTGCATGTTTGCTTGTGAGGAAGTGGAGTATCTAGGCCATATTATCTCAAGGAGGGTGTTAAATTGACTTTAGAAAGATAGTTGCTATGCAATAGTGGCCTATACCTAAAGATATTAAGGCTTTGAGGGGCTTCCTTGATCTAATCGGCTACTACTTTGTCGAGGGGTACAATCAAATAGCAACACCTTTAATCGCTCTGTTGGAGAAGAATTACTTTTCATGGACTAACAAGGCTAAAAAAACCTTCAATAATCTCAAGTTAGCTATTTCCAATCCTCTAGTGTTGGCTTTACCAGATTTTTCTCAAACCTTCACGGTGGAATGTGATGCCTCTGGTCTTGGGTTGGGTGTTGTCTTCATGCAAAATATCGGGCTCGTTGCTTTTCATAGCTAAGCTTTGAAGGGAAAGGCTTTTATACTCTCCACTTATAAAAAGGAACTCCTTACTTTGGTGACAATTTGTCAAAAAATGGTGGCCATATTTGGTGGGAAGGCCCTTTCTTATCAAGACCGAGTAAGAGAGTCTCAAGTTCTTGTTGGATCAGAGGGTTGGCACTCCAGCTCAACAAAAATGGATTTCCAAGCTTATGAGGTATGCTTTCATAGTTGAATACAAGAAGGCTAAGGACAACTTGGTAGGCGATGCATTATTCAAGAAGGACGGTGAGGAGGGTGCTTCCTTTAATGCCCGTACTTTATACATTATCTCTTTTCTCACTCCTACTTGGATTGCTAAACTTAAGGATAGTTATGAGTCCGATCCCGACCTATACCAACTGCTTCAAGCTTTCAAACCGAGGGAGGGGGGGAGGAATTCCCAAAGGGTTTACACTGCAAAATGGACTCTTACTATACAAGGGTTGAATCTATTCGAGGCCTAATAGCCATCTCAAATCTTTTGTCTTGTACTATGTGCACAACAGTCCTTTAGGAGGACATTCGGGCCATCTGAAGACCTTGCACAGAATTCAACAAGATTTCCACTGGCTTGGATTAAGGAAGTACTTAAGGCGACATATCGAGAGTGTGAATTAAGCATGAGACTTGTAAGCCGGTTGGGTTACTTTAGCCTTTGTCCATTCCCTCTACACCTTAGTCGGATGTAAATATGGACTTTATTGAGGGTCTTCCTAAATCCCACTTGAAAAATGTGGTTTAGGTAGTTATGGATAGGTTGACCAAATATGTTCATTTCATTCCTTTAGCACATCCTTACACGACTTCCAAGGTGGCAGAATTGTATGTGCAAAATGTTCTTAAGTTGCATGGAATGCCAACTTCTATTATGTTGACAGAGAGATCCTACTTTCACTTCACAATTTTGGAAGGAATTAATGCAGAGCTGTAAGGAATAGAACTGGCCATGTCTTCATTCTATCATCCAGAGATAGATGGGCAAATTAAAGTAGTGAACAAGAGCTTGGAGCAATATTTGAGGGCATTTACAACTGATAAACCTACTACTTAGGTTGATTGGTTGCCTTTAGTTTAATATTGGTTCAATACCAATTTTCACACCTCCACTAAAACAACTCCTTTTGAAGCCCTATATGGTTATCCAACACTAAGATTAAAAGGATTGTGTTCCTGGAACTACTAGAGTGGAGGCGGTTGATACGCATCTCAGGTCAAGACAGTAGATATTGTCATTGTTAAAACATAATTTGGTTTTAGCTCAAGAAAGAATGAAGCTACAAACTAATAGGCACCAGTCCGAAAGGTCATTGAAAGTGGGGTAGTGGGTGTATTTGAAGCTGCAACCTTATAGAAAGAAGTCAATTAATCATAAAACTCTTGGCAAGCTAACTCTTAAGTACCATGGGTCATTCCAAGTTCTATAGAAGATAGGTGAAACCTACCCTCCAATGCCTTAATTCATCTAGTATTTCATGTGTCCTGCCTTAAGGCCAAACTGGGGACTGACAAATCATTCTCATTCCTACCTTACCAGATTTTCTTGCAAAAGGCATTGTTAACCTTGAACCTATTGTAGTGCTATAAGAGAGGTCTCATAGGCTTCAAAACAAAACCATCACTCGGGTATTAGTCCGGTGGCAAGAAAGCAATCAAGATGATGCAACTTAGGAGAACTTATACAGTTTACAACAACAATTGCCTCACATTGTAGGCAAGGTGCTTTAAAAAGGGGATATTGTTAGGATCATTGGCTAAGTGAGTGAGTGCAAGAAATTGTATTGTGAGCTGTTGCACCATATAACTGCTAAATTGTTAGTAGTTAGTTGAGATTCCTATTCTATTAGTTAGTTATAGCAAAGGGATAGACATGTATTAGTATATAGAGAGTGCTTGATGTATGAGGGAATTAAGCAATGAAATAATCTCTTTTGTCAATTACATTCTATTCCTCTCTCTCTGTCTCTCTCTCTCTTCCTCAAATCTTGGAGGCTAGTTGTGCTTGAAGTCAACTACTCTATCATAGGTTCTGGGTTTTGAGAACCTTATCACTTCATTGCATAAGTAGCATATGTCATACGCAAGTTTGAGCGCGCCTTACAATAGTGGCGTACGCAAGTTTGAGACAAAAACTTAAAATCACTCATTTCAATTTCGAAGATCAATTTTGGTTAGCTAGTTTGGCCAACCAACTGACCAAAACGTCCACCAACTCCCATTTGCCCCATTAAGCGTATAAATAATATCATTCATTGTTATTTCAAAAGATCTAAAAGTTCCTATGCCAAAACTCTGTTGGTTTTACCATAGGTTTAGTACCAAAGAGATATAAAAAGGCTTTTAAAAGCTTAGATTAGTTTTCTAAGAGTTCACTATTAAAAAATTAGTCTCTCACTCACTAGTCCCAATTATCACTAGGCTTGACCAAGGTTTTGAATTCCGTTCCAGATTAACTACTAGAACAGAATATTTTGGTATCAGTGCTCCTATATAACTTCATATTTCATTATATCTAATTAACTAACACAAAATTTTACATGTGATATGTGAATAAAATGAGTCAAATGACAAATTTGGGCTTCAAAGTTTAAAAAATTCTAACACAACCCAGAATAGTCTAGAATTGAGAGATAGAAACAACCTAAATTCGTATGGAATTGATCAAAATTTATACCAAAATTGCACATGGGGGGTAAGTGCACCAAATCTAAAAATTTTGGTTGTTCCGCTAGAACGGAATAGGATTTAAAACATGGGTATCAACTATCTCTATCACACATCACACCATTTCCATCATTCTTGTCTCTTTGAAGTTACAAATATCCTAGTTTGAGCCTTAAAGTCCATTTGGTAGGAGGGATTTTAGGGGGATGGAAAAAGGGGGGAGAAAAGTAGAGAGAAAAATATGTTTTGGGGTGTCTGGTTGGAGTAATTTGAAGAATGAAAACTAGTGGGGTCCGGGTGTTTTCTCCCTAGACCCACCAAAACTCAATCTCCCAAGATTGGAGAGAAAATGGGAAAGAAAATGATGCAAAAATGTTTGGACCAAAATTCCCACATTACTAGCTCCATTGGAGTCTTTTGGCTAAATATTGCTTAAATACGAGTTTATTTGTAATATGTGTCTTGTTCAAAGTTATTTAGTTGTGTGAGGAGAGAGGTAAATTTCGGTAATGGTGTTACCCAAATTGTGACAAAAAGTAGGAGAAAGGAGAGAGAAATGATCTAACTAAATGGAGGAGAGAGAAAAAGAAATTTTCACAATACAATACCATTGCCGAAATTGTTATTGCCTAATTTTTGTGCTTGTGCCCGACTGCCCAATTAACCAATTGATCGAAAAGAGAAGAGAGAAAAATTTGAATTGTTGCAATACCACTGCCGAAATAGGAGAGAGGAGAGAGAAGAGAAAATTTTGTATTTTGGCAATCCCATTGCCGAAATAGGATAGAGAAAAATTAAAATTTTGGATTGTGGCAATACAAATGTCGAAATTGGAGAGAGGAGAGATAATTTTTTTGTACACTTAGTGTAACTTTAAGCAATGTTACGCCACTTAATATTTTTTAATTGAATGTAAATTTTGACAAATTCACCATTAGATTACATTATTTTCGTATATTTCACATGCTTGCAAAATATCAAGGTGATCAAAGATTAATATCCATGTCATCAATCAATTGTTTAAATTCAAGTTTTGTAGTTTAAAATAATGCATAAAAGATGAGTTTATAAATCGAATGATAAATAACATCCAATTAACATGAAAATTGGCATGAATGTTAAAAACATATAGAATATGTAATTCAACTATGAAATTTTCAAAATATGAATTCTATAACAAATTATTGGGTGATGTAACATTACTTAGAATTACATCATATGTAACTTGAATCCAATCACACACACACACACACATATATATATATATATATGAGTGTGTGTGTTCGCGCATGCCATCTATCCCCGCTCTCATTCACATTTTAACATGGTAAGAGCAAGAGGCAAGTGCCTTTTCCTCCTTTCTGAATATATCCTACAATATTTTTTGAGATCAATATATCCTACAATATGAACATAATTAAAATTGTAAAAAAATTCGGTTATGCATGTACGGTAATACATGCCTTCCAACAACACGACGACAAAGATAATAATAATAACACTAGCAAAAACAATAATTTTAATAATACACATTAACTTGCCTGTCATTTTTCCTTTGTTTACTTACCATTTTCCCCTCTTAAGTGTAATAGAATGAGGAATCTATATGAATTATATAAGTCACTAAATTTTGTACACTAGTTTGACTTTCATGTTTAGCGCCAACCATTTATTATTGTACAATTAATAAATGTCATATGGATTTGAAGTAATAATAAACCTACTATAATTGTCATATTAAACACTACATACTAGCTTTAGGGAGTGATAATTGAAAAAAAAAAAAAAAAACATAAATGAACATAAATACATAGTAATAAAAATCATATACATGTTAATTTATTAAGCTAAATTAAAACTAATATAAGAAATTAATCATAATCATACTCATAATTGGGTCATACATGTAAGGTAATAAATGTTTTCCAACAACAACAATGAAAAAGATAATAATAATGTAAATAATAATAATAGAGATTAAATTCAACAAGGATGTGGTGTAAACCCTTTGGTTTACACTAGTCAATAAGGACATGCCACATTAAACTTTTACTTAAACTCATGGTAAAATCAATACATCCTGATACACTTAATAACATCTCAAAAAAAAAAAAAAAAAAAAAAGCTATTTTCATGTTTTCCCTAAAATCTCACTCCCTCCACACCTCCTATGTCTCCAGCCACAATTCTCATCAGACCTCCGTTTGCTGCCGCACTACCTCACTGGACCTCCGTTTGCCGCTATAGTACCTCACCGAACCTCTATCCGCCACCGTCACACTACCTTGCCGGACCTAGGTGATTTGTTCTTGTTCTTAATATTGATGGGTTTTGCTTATTTTGATTGATTTGGCCATTGCTATATTTTGATATCTTCACGGTTTGGGACCTTTGGGTATTGCTATTTTAAAATAAGAACAGATATGAGTTTTGCACAGTAAGGACGAATTTTGCTTTTTGAAATAAGGACAAATATGGGTTTCGCTAGGTAATTTTTTATTATGGTTTGATCCCACTTATTGTTTTCCCAGTATGTTCATGCACTCATTGCTAGGAAGGAAAGATGATGAAATGAAACTCAATCTTGAAACAAGCTAGATTTGAACTGGCAGGATAATCCTGACATATGGTAGAAAATTGCTTCTTGGCAATGCTTTAAAATGCTTTAGCTACTTTGACATTGTCAGTGAAATTGTAGGAAATCTGTAAGTCTAATTGTTTTGAGGAATATAAGCCTCACGCAATTATAAAATTTTAATTTATGTTCTTTGTCCATAATTAGACCGTTTGTGTTCCCATAGCATTAGGATTAGTGTTCCTAGATTTGCACTTTTCTGAATAATTAATAATTTGGTATGTTTTATGGTATTTGGAACATGAGGTAGTGTGCCGGCATACGGAGGTTCAGTGAGGTAGTGTAATGGTAAATGGAGGTCTAGTGAGGTAGTGTGGCAGCAAATGGAGGTCTAGTGAGGATTGTGGCTGGAGACGCAGGAGCTGAGGAGGGAGTGAGATTTTAGGCAAAACATGAAATAGGTTTTTATTTTTTTTATAAAGAATTTTATTAGGTGTTGTGGGTACACGACTCACACCAATCGGTTTTTGTCCACTTTGGGGAGCCAGTCCCTCACGGTTTTGTCACGAAGGGGTGGGAGCTAAGGATTTTTGCCGTGAAGTGATTGACACCTAGGCTCACCCCAGTCCCACATCGCCTAAGTAACCCTCCCACTCATGGTTTATAAGTTTCTGGAGCGACCATGAGTGTACCACTACTACACAAAGCGGACAAAAACCGATTGGTGTGAGTCGTGTACCCACAGGTGTATTAGGATGTATTGATTTTACAATGAGTTTAAGTAAAAATCTGATGTGACATGTTTTTATTGGCTGGTTTTTCGTTTACACCCCGTCCTTATTGAATTTAATCTCATAATAATAATACTAGCAACAACAATAATTTTAATAATACACATTAATGTGCATGTCATTTTTCCTTTGCTTACTTTTTGCCTTCCCCTCTAAGTGTAATAGAATTAGGTATCTATCTGAATTATGAGTTACTAAATTTTGTACACCAATTTGACTTTTACATCTAGTGCCAACCATATATTATTGTACAATTAATAAAAGTCATCATATGGACTTAATGTAATAACAAACCTACTATAATTGTCATATTAAAATCGATCTACATACTAGCTTTAGGAAGTGATAGTTGACAATGAATATAAAAAAACCCATTACACAATCAAAAATAAACAAAAAGGAACATAAATACATAGTAATAAAAATCATATACATGTTAATTAATTAAGCTAAAATAAAAATAATATAAGAAATTAATCATAATCATACTCATAATTGGGACATACATGTACGGTAATACATGTCTTCGAACAACAATGACGCCAAAGATAATAACAATGTAAGTAATAATAATAACACTAGCAACAACAATAATTTTAATAATACACATTGACTTGCATGTCATTTTTCATTTGCTTACTTACCGTTTTCCCTCTAAGTGTAGTAGAATTAGGTATCTATATGAATTATAAGTCATTAAATTCTGTAAACCAGTTCGACTTTCATGTCTAGCGACAACCATGTATTATTGTACAAATTAATAAACGTCATCATATGGATTTAATGTAATAACAAATATTCTATAACTGTCATATTAAACTATGCATACTAGCTTTAGGGAGTGATAGTTGAAAATGAAAATAGAAAAACCCATTACATGATCAAAAATAAACAAGAAGGAAAATAAATACATAGTAATAAAAATCATATACATGTTAATTAATTAATTAAGCTAAATTAAAAATAATATAAGAAATTAATCATAATCATACTTACAGTTCTAATTATTGTATTCTTAAATTCATACACACATAATAGAAACTATAATGTAAGTGAAGAAGCATTTTACAAAATCTTTAATATATAAACATTGACATTCAAATATTACAATATCTTAAGGTATATTTTTACAAACCATCTATACAAGAAAATAATTTCCAATTAAATTAGAGGGTCGAGAAACTTACTACAATTGCAATACAAAGTGAAGGATTGTAGAAAGTATAGAGTGATACCTGCAAGAGAAGAAAAAAAGAAAACACAAATAGATAATCATAAAAATCTTGTCAAAAAAAAAAAAGATAATCATAAGAGCACCCACAGTAGATGTGGGATATGTGCTAAATGCTAAAAATTTATATATATAGTGACTAAATGCTAAATGCTAAAAATGCTAAATGCTAAATAAACACAAAAGAACAACAATACAAAATAATAAAATTCATATATAGTGACTATTACAGTTTTTTAATGCTAAATATCAGATATAACTTACAATGCTTGTAGTCCATGATGAAATTGAAAAAAACTCAAATAAAGGAGTTATCAAGATAAATTTCAAATAATAGTAATATTAATAATAAAAATAATCATACACACAATATTAACTATAATGTAACCATATATAATATTTACAATATATTAGCTTATTATATACACATAGCATATATACAACAATGTATTTTCCAACCAATAACCACCCTAAATAGTAAAGGTTCAAGAAGCGTACTACATTTTTTATTCCAACTAAACTTTAATGAAATCGAAAGAAATACAAATGAATGATTTATTATACTAAATAATAAAAATAAAAATAAAACACATACTCATACACATGTAACAATAACTATAATATAATTGACAATGCATTTTTACATTATTTTTATTATAAAATAACAGCTATATTATGCAATATATTATTTCCAAGTAATAGAAGTAACAATTGATAATAAAAAAGTAAAAAATAATTAAAAAAAAATCACAATACTACAATTGACAGAGAGTTGAGTTATAGAAAAACTCACTAGATCTGCTGGTTTATTACGATAAATGAAGTATTAACTTACAATGTTTGTGGTCATAATAAGAATAAATAATAATAAAAATTTCAAATTAACAAAACACAAACATAATAAAAATTAGAGAGTCGAGATGCTTACTATAATTATGATAACAACTGAAAGATTGTGAGAATTGTAGAGTGATACTTGTAAAAAAAAAAAAAAAAAAAAAAAAAAGCACAACCAAATAATACTAAATAAAGACAAAGAACAATAATACAAAATAATCAAATTCATTTATGGTGACTATTACAATTTATTACGGTAAATATCATATATAACTTACAATATTTGTAGTCATAACTATTGTAGGGTCGCACCAGTGGTCCAGGCCCAACAGGTATGGGGTTTCGACCCAAGGAATCGAAACAATGAATTTATAGAGAGTGGGTTGAGTAACTAGGCCTTAACGAAGTGTATACTAGTTAACATTGGGCCATACAACAATTGAAAATAAGAAAATTTCCTTCCATTAGATATACGGTCCGAGGAGATGTGGATGATGTATCTCTGTACTTGCTCAAAGGCTATGATTCTCACCCTGTTCTTCTGTTCTCAATTCTTGTTTTTTTTCCCCCCTTCATGGGGACTCCCCTCTCTTATATAGCCCCCTTGAAGTCATTAGGGCCTTACATTTGTTGATCATCCGGACCTTCACTTGAGTGCCCGTCCCATCGGACATCTCCCCTATCTTTCTGTGAGTTGTGGTAGCCAAGACAATACTGTTCGCAAGTCCTTTCCACATTAATGCGGCCGAGAAAAGTAGTGTCATGCATTTAATGTAGCGATTATAGCCTCTCCTTTGGCATCCTATACTTTCTTCTCTCTTACGAGCTTGTGGGACTCATCCTTGTTACTAATGCTCGTATGAGTGGATCCTTATAGCAGGTAGAGTGCATGTTTGAGTCATCTGGACCTTCACTTGAGTGCCCGTCCCATCGGACATCTCCCCTATCTTTCTGTGAGTTGTGGTAGCCAAGACAATACTGTTCGCAAGTCCTTTCCACATTAATGCGGCCAGAAAAGTAGCTGTCATGCATTTAATGTAGCAGTTATAGCCTCTCCTTTGGCATCCTATACTTTCTTCTCTCTTACGAGCTTGTGGGACTCATCCTTGTTACTAATGCTCGTATGAGTGGATCCTTATAGCAGGCAGAGTGCATGTTTGAGTCATATTTGGTACATCCGAGGAGACATTTCTCCTCGGATCGCCTTTTAAATATTTTTGGGCCTATAAGAATTGGGCCGGGAGCCCTTTTGGCACTCACACCTTCTCCTCGGACGTGACCAAACTTTTATATGGGACCCAAGGCCTATTGTATGATCTTGGGCCTTTGCCCCTACAACTATAATAATGAAGTTGAAATAAACTCAAATAAAAGGATTTATTAGTCTAATTTTTGAATAATAACAACAACAACAACAACAACAACAATAATCATAATCATAATCATAGTCATACAAACAATATTAACTCTAATATGAAAATACATAATATTTACAAAGCTTATATTTATACAATAAATTATTTTCCAATCAATAATTACCATAAAAAAGCAAAGATTCAAGAAAATTATTTTTCTTTTGATATTTTGATATCAACTGAACTTTAGTTAAATTAAAAGAAAAATGTAGGATTTACTTACTAAATAATAATAATAATAATAATAATGATAAGGGAAAATTACACTATACCACCTTAAACTATACCCAAATTACACTTTATACCTTAAACTTTTCGAATGCACATTTTGCATCATAAACTATGATCATTGTTACACTTTGCACCTCAACGTTAAGTTTGCGGTTAATTTAGATGGAAAAATATGATATTATGTGAAAAGATCCAATTGCCCTTCTTCTCAATGCCCTTAAAAATGAAGAAGAAATTATATTCTACCGTTTTAAACTATACTTTTGATTACACTATGCACCCTAAACTTTATATTTCCTTCCAAGTTAACGGTAAACTTAATGTCGGGGTGTAAAGTGTAACAAGAGTCATAGTTTAGAATGCAAAACGTGCATTTGAAAAGTTTAAGGTGCAAGTTATAATCTAGAGTAAAGTTTAGAATGGTAAAGTGTAATTTCTCCTAATAATAATAATAACAACATACATATAACAAAAACTATAATATACAACTTACAATTTTTGTGGTTGATTATCTTTTGTAGGCATGTCAAGCTCATCATTGGAACCGGGGACTAAAGTTTATTAATCGAGTACAAAATGAGGTGTCTACAAGACACCGCTGTGTTCTACTATGCAACCTTTGTTTTGTTTTTTGTTTTTTGTTTATTTTTTTTTTAGGGTTGGCTATTTCCTTCTTCTTTTTTTCTCCTAATTGGGCGCAAATGCTCCTTTCCTTTGGTTGGCTATTGCCTTCGTTTTAGGTTAAAAAATAAAAATAAAAAATAACTGGGCATGATAGATTTTTTATTTTTATTTTTTGGTTTGCTTTTCCCTTTTTAATTGGGCAAGATTGGGTTTTTTGGTTAATTATTTATTTATTTATTTTTTTTCCAATTGGGCATGATTTTTGTTTTAATAAAATTGGTGTGATTGCATTTTTTGTTGATTATTTTTATTTTATTTTATCGGGTGTAATTTCTTTAGGACAAAATTTAATTAGGTACAAAATTGGTTGTATCCTAATATTATAACCTTACTCGATATCTTTTTATTGAGGGTGAATTTTAACAAATCTACCATTAGATTATATATTCTTATATAAATATATATATATATATATATTTCATACTTGCAAAATTTTTATAAAATTAAAAATCAATAGCTATATTACTAATAAATTGTTTAAACTGCAATTTTTTATAGCTTAATATTATGTATAAAATATAAGATTATAGATCACATAATAAACAATATCCGATATACGAAATTCAACATGTTTATTAAGAGCATAAAGAACATGTTGTTCAACGGTTAGATTTTCAAAATATGTAATAATTTTGTAACTAAACTTTTTCATTTTTTTTAATAAGAATATATGAGTCAATTTATATAAATTATATTTTTCATCCTCCCACTTGCAATTTAGTAAAATTACTATGATTAACAAACTACCTGCCAAGTTTCAAAAATTTAATAAAATACTACTATGATTAACAAACTATATATGCTATAGTACTATAGCATATATAGTTTTCTTTTTCTTTTTTTTGAAAATCAACATATATAATTTATTATTATTATAAGTACAACTCTATTGCAAAGTTTTTTAAAAAAATTACTTTCATTGAAATTCAATTATCAAAATATTTCAAAATATTTATAAAGAGTTTTATTATAAATTTCAAATTATTTTATGTATCATAATTATTAGTTTTAAAAATTTATTATTTAAGGTATATCTTAATTATTATTTATATATAATTTGTAATTTATTTGTACATCAAACAACAAATTTTTTTTTTTTTGATGAAGCTGTAAATTTGTCTCATCATCTAGCTGATGTATATATGAGTTATTCTAAAACCATACACAAGATTACCTCCGTTACTCATAGGTCAACCATTGATACTTGAGAAAGATAATTCAATCGCAATTTATCATGTGTCCGAGTTGTAACATAATTATGACATAATTTAATAGCTATTTATAGACTTGGTTTAGGTTCAGTACATCTAAAAATAAACACATATTACCATCTTAACGAATTCAATGCTGCTAAACATTAAACCTAAACCTATTTATCGCAATTTAATGTATATTATATATATATATATATATATATATATCAGCGTCGGACATAAAGGGGTGCAATAGTTAAAAGTAGCAGTCTGATAGTAATTTTTATTTTTTGATGGGGTCTTATAGTAATTTTTAATTGAACGGTCTCATCCATCAACTGGTTAATCACGTGGCTTTAATGAACTGCATTTAAATATCCCTTTCTTTGCTTCATAGTACGAACCTCTGAATTTATTATCGATCCAGACTCCCACCTAAAATGTTCAGAGTTATTAGTGTTTACTGTTTTTAGTTACCTTTTCCGAAATAGACATTACTTGCCCATTTATAGGAGATTTACATTTGCAAACCATGCCATATTATTATTATTAGGCAAAGCTCAAAAAAAGTCTAATTAAAATTTTAAATGAGAGTCAAATTTTGGATCATGTGTCATAAATTATTTATTTTTAAAAAGAGTTTTATTTCTTAATTTTAAAATCCAATATAAGACCACATCATAAATATTAATTCAAGTGAGTCATTGAGTATAAAAACTAAAGAGTTCTAGAATAAATGAATTGTTAAAAAAAAATTATTTTACAATAACAAAAATTAAGAAGTAATAGAAAAATAAAAATAAAAATAAATAAATATGACCAATTTATATTTTATACCTAATAATATTCTTACAACACTTTTTAAAAAGTTAACAAAATATAAGAATGACTATTAATAGTATTTAAATTATATATATAGAAATTATACTATGCATCTTATTGTATATTTTTAAGTATATCAATGTATATGCATGAGGGTTACAAACTAGTGTTAATAATGTTCACATCCAGCAATACTATTTGATGACGTAGGGTCGTTTTCTTGGTATTTATCTACCAAAATGATTGATTGCCTCATTTTCTTTCTTTTGCATTTCATAATTTGGATTTTACCCTTTAAATTTTAAGGGTATTTAAATTTTACTCCTTAAAGTTTGGGGTGTTTAGATTTTACACTCTAAAGTTTCAGACTTTGGGGGTGTGAAATCCAAACACTTCCAAACTTTAAGGGGTAAAATTCAAATTCTGAAATGTCAGGGTGTAAATTTCAAACATCCAAAACTTTAGGGGGTAAAATCTAAGTTCTGAAATTTTAGAGTGTAAAATCAAAATACTTCCAAAATTTTAGGGATGTAATTTATAATTTACCCTTATTTTTTATTTTATTTGTTATTCTTTCTTTTACTTTGTACTCTTATAGTCCCATCTTATTTAAGCATTTATAGAAAAATAAAAAAAGAAATCTGAGGGCTTAGTCAAATCATCTTTGTAACTCTGTTCCCTAACCACAAAAATAAAGATTCTAAAAAAATAAATAAAATAAAGATTTTTGTTTTTTTTTTTTGTGAATAATTAGATAGTTACAATAAGAATAAAGATTTGAAACCTGGACATATTGAAAATATTAGGAATTGTCAACCAATTAAGCTACACTGTTCTTAGCAAAATAATAATAATAATAATAAAGGATATCAATCCTGCCACATCACTTATTATTAATTTTTGAGTAAAATATTATTTTGCTCCCTAAACTTTACCAAAAGTTTATTTTTCATCCCTAAATTTTAAGAAGTTTGTTTTTGAATATGAGAATCAGGCATCAATAGGTCAAATATGCTTATAATCTCAAGATTTACAAGAAATAATGAAAGCGTGAACCTTCAGAAGATCTAAATTATGGATAATTCCAATTGTTGCTATTTGTGGTTTTATGATTAGACTGGCATTGGGTTGTATTTCAAAACCTAATCCATATATAATATATGTTAATTTGCAATTGGCTAATGGGATGTGGTGGTTGAGATGGAGGATAGAGTTAGAACTATGCATATAGATGAGGTGGGGTTCATGGTCTCCCCCAAAATTAAGATCTTCCAGAAGTAGTTTTATTTAGATATAAAAGATTTTGTTATCTAAAAAAAAAAAAGGAATTTTGAAAAAAAAATTATACTTGGTCTTTTAAAAAGTGAATGTTTGTCCAAAACTTTCAATGATGCTAAGTTGAATAATTTTTTCCTTTTGAAAAATATCCTAACGAAGTGTACTAAAAAAACATTTGTTATAGTGGATTTGAGTTAACTTAACCGATAAAGTCTCCGATGGTTGAATAAGAGATCAATGGTTTAATTCTTGCCTGTATCAAGAACTAATTGGTGTCTTGGTTTGACAATAAAAAACAAAATTATCAGAATTTATGAGTAATGTTACAGTCATAAACTATTTTACAACATTTTTATAAACTGTTGATGTCGCCAATTTTTTTTTTTTTTTTGAGAATACTAAATATTTTTAATACAAAGGGGAGAAATTTTTTTTTTAAAGAAACTTACAGTGGTGTATATTCAAAATGACCAAATTCTTGGATACACAGATTTTAAACATTTTTAACTTACACTCATTTTCCAATGTGGAATTAACTCTGGCTAAATTCTTATTGGTTTTTATCTAAACTTACTATTAACATCATTTTTTTATTTACTAATAACCACTCATCACATTAACAATTTGTAAAAATTTTGTATAAAAATTTATATTTCTAACATTATTCTTTATTTATTTAGTTTTATGAATTAAGACATGTCACATTTAATTTCCCCTCACTGTCGGAGCTAGGGATAGAATTAATGCTGATAAAAAAAAGGGACAGAATCAATACAAAGACTTTATTTTTTGAGAAACGAATTAATACGAAGACGAAGGTTAGGTGGAGGATTAAAACAGTAGTTCAACCTATTATTTATATCCTTTCTCAAAAAAAAAAAACCTATTATTTATATCATATTCAAAGGAAACAGAACTCCCCGACAACCTGTACGTCTTTCACTGTGAGTCTGTGAGCAAGCAAGCGTAGAAAGATAATGCAGTCTCTCTTTGTGAACTCCCATCCTTGTTCTATATTATTGTTCAATCTCATTCTGCTTGTTCTCTTCTACAACACCACGGCTGTCATAAAGCTACCACCAAATGAAACCTATCCTGCAATCTTTGTCTTTGGAGATTCGACGGTGGATACAGGCAACAACAACAATCGAATAACTCCATCTAGGGCTAATTACCGTCCGTATGGGAATGACTTTAAAGGAAAAGTTGCAACGGGCAGATTCAGCAACGGCAAGGTCCCATCGGACATGATAGGTATTAATTCAAGATCTCTCTCTCTCTCACGTGGTATTATTTTCTTTTTATTTGTTTGTATTTTTGGAAAAATCACATCATAAACTATATCTTATTTTATATGTACTCAAATAATTCACAATTGTCCCCTAAAACTTAACAACGTTACCACATTATCGTAAATATATTAAAATTCCTGGGACTCACTGATGTGAACAGCACAGACAACCTTTTCTTCACTACTAAATGACTTTTTTTTTCCCTCTCTTGCACGAAACCCACTTTTTGTCTTTTTCTTTCTTTTTCTTTTTTTTCCTATCTCTCTTGCACGAACCCACACTGGTGGTCGAAGGTCTTCTTCTTCTTTCTTTATTTTTTTTTATAATTTTAATTATTTGGGCTTGCTGTTTTGCTGTTTTGGTGCTCTTCTCCTTTCAAATAAAATAAAACCCAGTTGAATTTAACCCCACCAACAAAACAAAACCCATAGAAACAGAATCTCAAACCCCAAAAACAAAACCCGTTTGAGTTTCACCCTCACCCACAAAACACAAACCAAATCAAACATTTAGAGCAAACAAAAGAAAGAAACAACAAGAAAAAAGCAAAGATGCTGGGACCTGAGGTTCATAAGGACAAGGAGCGGTGAGTGAACATGCTCATAAAATAAAATAGTACAAACTGTACTATTCATGTCAGATATTTTTTCCTCTCTCTTCTTCTTCTTCTTTTTTTTTTTTTTTTTTTTTCCTACTTTTTATATGAGCTATATTTTTGACTTACATTAAAAAAAAAAAAAAAAAATTCAAAGTTTATACAAATAAACTATATATTTTGATAAATATTATACATATAAATTTTTCCAAACGCACTTGAACTTTTAGAATACATACAAGTCAGAATAGAATTTTCATTCTTTTTTAAAATTTTCCTTAATCCGTTCCCAAAGTTCAATTTCTGATTCCATTTCAACTTTTAGCGGCAGAATTGGAAATTAAAGAGCTTTTACCTGCATATTTGGATCCAAACCTGCAACCTCAAGACCTCATTACAGGTGTTTGTTTCGCCGCTGGTGGCTCTGGATATGATCCCTTAACACCCAAACTAGCGGTACATGCACAATACTTTTGTTCCTTTTTTTTTGGGTGCACTCACAGTTTGTGTGTAACATGTATTTCCCTTTTTATCATTTTTTTTTATCAAAGTTAACCTGGTCGATGTCCGATCAACTTGGAATGTTGAAAGAATACATTGTGAGGCTTCAAGGAATTGTTGGAGCAAACAGGACAAACTTCATCTTAACCAGAAGTCTATATCTCATTTCATTAAGTAGCTGTGACATTGCAAATGTATATTTTGGACCTACTTCACGAAGATACGAGTACGATTTCGCTTCCTACACTGACCTTATGCTCAAGTATGCTACCCAATTCTTGAAGGTAACGTTTCATCCTATCAATTAAATTTCAAATTTCAATGACACAACTTTCTTGGTCACACTCAAGCTCATAATTGTAGCAATAGTGTTGTTTTCCTATCTCTATTACCAAAGAACCAAAAAAGAATGACATTGACAAGAATAACGGAACCTCATAATAACCATAAGGTCTGGATACCCTCGTTTTTAAAAATAAACTAACAAGAACAATAACAATATTTGACGTCCCTTGTTATGTTTTCAAGGAACTTTATTCACTAGGAGCGCGAAGGATTGGAGTACTCGGAGCTCCGCCAATCGGATGTGTGCCATCACAAAGAACTGTTGCCGGAGGATTACACAGAAAGTGTGGAGAAGGCCACAATCAGCTAGCAATGTTGTTCAATGCTAAACTGACTACCTTGTTGGATTCCCTTAACAAGGACATGCCCGATAGCAGAATGGTCTATCTTGATATTTACAACCCTCTACTTGATCTCATTGAACACCCTGAAAAGAATGGTAACTCACAAATTTTTGTCACAATTTTTTTTTTTGTCCTTGAAATATGGTATGTAAACTATTTTGGACATGGCAGTTTGTAAAACTAATTATGTGTCAAAAATGGTTTATTCAAAATTGGTTTAAACGAAAACTTTGTCACACTCATTAATTTTTTTTGTAATAATATATTTAATAGAATACATATTTTAGTGACAAAAATGGAACCTACACTATATTTGTTCTATTTTTGACATTAAAATTTAAAATGAATGGTCAAAATGACAAAATGTAAACATTTTAAATTCCTAAAACTTAACCTATATTTTAGGAACCCAAAGAATATTTTACAGCAGTTTTTTTTTTTTAAATTATTTTTTTATAATAATCGTACGTTGTTATCTTGATGACTTTGTCATCAACCATTACCACCATCCTGTTTCACTAGCCTCTTTTGCTATTTATTTGAATTTCACAAACAATTTCATTAATTAACCTCAAATGAAACTATTTTGCTAAGTAGCTTCATTTGGAACTCTAGCATTTGGGAGTCAGAATGAGGCTATTTAGCAATGTGAAGAACTCGACTCTTTAAAACTTGAGTTCCACTAAAAACTTTTTAAAAATCTCAACTTAGGTGTTTTTTTCTATGGAACTCAAGTTTTTGAGACTTGAGTTACCCTTTGAAACTCGACTCTCATATAGTCAGAGTTCCAAATGAGGCAACATAACGAAATAATTCCATTCGAGGCTACTTAAGTAATTGTTTTTGAAACATCAAATAAATAGCAAATAACCTCCTGTTTCACCAATTGATCTTTGCTATTTTCTTTATAAAATAATAATAATAATTTTTCTGTATATTACATATACAGGCTTTAAGATAGCAGAGAAAGGGTCTTTGTGGTACGGGGAATAATAGAGGTAGCTCCAATATGTAACCCAAAGCGTCGCAATCTGTACAGATGTGAATGACTATGTTTTTGGGATAGTTTTCATCCCACAGAAAGAGCATACAAGATCATTACTTCTCAAGTCATCAAGAATGACGGCAATAGGCTTTTCGGACATCAATAAAGTTAATTTCTTCTCTTTGAATTCTACCACTACAATCAATTTCAATGGTTCAGCCCTGGTCCTTCCCTCAAGTCAAGTCTGATTTTGGATTTTCATTCATACACATAATACTTGTTTATTATGTTAGCTATGATCACAGATAGAATCTAAGGATCCATCTTATGTGTTCTCACTTAATAATATTTGTCAATTTCGAAAGATCAGTAGTTAATGATGCTTATTTGCAAAATGTTCCAATCTTATCACTGTTTTATTGAATAAATTCTTATTTATTAAACAAGAAGATAGGCAGAGACTTCGATTGTGCCAATTATGTCCAATTAATTATTTAGTCCAATTATGTAAGGGCTTTGATTAAAGCAATCAAACACAATATTGTGCTAATAGGAATAACACCAGTAGGGACGGAACCAGGATTCAAACTTGGGGGGTTGAATTTCTTTGTTCAAGTGTTGAAACCAAAAAATTACTTTATAAAAAGTGTTGCATGTACATGGCAACTAGGATTAAACAATAGCATAGGATCAAAAAAAAATGTGGTCATGTATGGTCGGCATCTAGCCAATACTACAATAATAATAATAATAATAATAATAATAATAATAATAATAATAATATGAGCCACGTTCATAGCCTGCTGCCTAGTACAAAAGCAAAAGATGGACACAAATCAAGTAAAACAAAAACAAAAACAAAAGCTGAAAAGTGAATAAGGAAGTGGCATCACCAGAAAGTTTGGTGAAAGTGGGCCTGAAAAGTTGAAAAATGGGGGTGTCACAAGCTAAAAAGGGGGAGTTTAAAAAGCAACGGAACAAATAAAAAGAGAAAAGAAGCTGAAAAATGGGTCACGGCTCAACATGAAATTAGGAGCTGTGGAGGAAAAACTGACGAAAACTGCTCCATGATTTGATCAGTTGAGAGAAAAATAAGGGAGCAACTTCTTTGGAATCTCTCTATAAATAGAGGGAGGCACGCAAGAAAAAAAGAGAAAAAAAAAAGAAAAAGAAAAAGAATGGGAGGAAAGAAAGCAGAGACATAAAAAGAGAGCAAGTGCACACATACACGGCAAAGACATAGAGAGAAGAAAAAAAGAGAGGCACATACAGAGAGAGTAACATCAAGCAGAGGAGAAATACGCAGCATAGGTTCGTATATGAGATTTTACATCAGTCCCTTTCTTCTCTAAATCTCTTTCTCCCTCATTCTCAAATTTGAATTTTTGCTTTGTTAATGAAAATAGGATCGAGTTTCATGGGGAGTTCCTAACTCTATACATGAAGCTTTAAATATGAGTCCTTGACTCATAACTCCTATTTGTACATTATCAAATAAAAATTCTCTCAATACCAAAATCTTTTCTCTCAACCTTCTTCAAATAATTTTTGTTTGGGAAAACAAATAGGGTTGGGTTTCATGAGGAGTTCCTAACTCCATACATGAAACTTTATACAAGAGCCCCTGACTCTTAAATCCTATTTGAAAATAACCAAATAAAATTTCTCTCAATTTGTGTTGTAATGTCTTTTCTCTTAAAATTGGAGTCCTTGACTCTACCCTTAAAATTGGAGTCCTTGACTCTACCCTAAAATTGGAGTCCTTGACTCTACCATTTTTTATGGAGTTCTTGACTCCATCATCAAATTAATGGAGGCATTAACTCTACCAAATTAATTGTGACTAATTCTTTGGGATTATTAATTCTTTAAGCAAGATTAGAGTTAATAATTCTTAAAATAAAATGACTGTAAAAAATTGATTTAGGAAATTTTCTAATTCCCAATGTTCATAAAAAATAATAATTGCTTCAAAGGAGTTTTCTTTCCATTAATTAAATTTGGAAACTTCAATCAAAATATTATGGAAGAAAGGGAAAATTACTTGGAACTTTAACTTCTCAAAAAGAGAATCCTTGATTCAATTTCCATAAAAAAAACATGGTTATTGACTTATCCTTGAGATTTAAACCAATTATCTCACCCAAATACAAAATTATACCAATACTTAATTAAAAGCCAAAGTATTGACTCAAAGATCCATCATTTAAAATGGGAACAAAACCATATTCAAACTTTAAAGCTAAAACCTCAAATTAAGAACTACAAAGTGGCTTGATCCCCGCTAAGGGTACGTAGGCAACCTAAATAAATTATTAGGTGCAGCCACAAATAAATAAAGACATATGTCCCCTTGAACATAAAAATAAATAAACTTATGTACAAAGATGACATGATTGGAATCAAAAGGTCTTCCCTTGAAACAAGGGATTGTAATTAAGAGATACATTATCTTGAATGGGTACAACTCACATCAATAAAACCCATACGCCAAAAGGCCTATGGGTGAAATTATGTTTGACGAATTTGCCTAAATTGACAATATTTGTTAAACATAATTTGACGACGTTTGTTAAACATAAGTTGACAACGTTCGTTAAACATAAATTAACAATTATTGTTAAACATTGGTTAAACAATTTTCGTCAACACAAAGATTTTTAAAAATTGAAATATTAATATTAGAGGTTGTCAACAATGCATTATTAGCATTAATTTTTTAATTATTTGTATTTTTTATTTTGAAAAAAAAAAAATTGTTAGGACATATGTGATTCACTTGTTAGGAACATATGTCACTATTTTATGTAATTAGTTAATTTTTTGACAAAACACACTTTACTTGTATTTGGGTAGATCTAGGATGTGTTTGGTACTTCAAGAAATCTTATTTCAAGTTCAAGTGTTAAAGTCATGCAAGTCTGTTCAAGATTCAAGTGAGAAAAGTGCTATTCGTTAAAACTCGAAATGACTAGCCTCTATTAAGCCTTGAAGAGCTGTTCCGGCCCGTGGCTCGATGTGCCAGACTTGACCGATAGGGTATTTGTCAAGGTTTATGGAGTTGACTTTCAGAATTGTTTTTCATTCAATCCGTGATTGTATGTTTGGGTTTTCTTTTCTTACAACCCTAGACATATAAAAAGATTATTTTAAGGGCCATCAAAGGTGACACAAGTTGCACAAGTGTTGAGTAAAGTTTGTTCAAGCAAGTTGTGACCGAAGATTTAATTTGTCTTAATTCATTTTTCTTGTGAATAAGCTGTTGTGTTTGTGCATCGTAGGGTTTCGTAACCAAGAAGCTTCTCGATATTCATCGTGTGATTAACTCAAGAACTTTGCAGCCAACAACCTTCTCTAGTTGGTGATTGAAGTCATGTACTAGGATCCGTGCAATTGGTTAGTCACGACTTGGGAGTCGTGCATTAAAATGAGAGATTATCATTATAGAACAAGTTCAATTGGGTATTGGGATAAGGGTTCAACTGTAGGTTGGTATAAGCTACTACGATTCCTTTACTTGTAACCGCTTGTTTTAATAATAGTGGATTGTCAGGAGTGGTAACCTTAAAATCATCCGGTGGGGTTTTTGCCGTGTTGGTTTTCCCCATTCGTAAACAAATTACTGTGTAAATTTGTTTTCCGTTGCATACTTAGTTTAATTGGTGATTTGTTTGTCTTTGTCATATACATTGCATGTTAATTTGATTAATTAATAAACTTTGCTAATTAATCAATTAATTTATCACAATGGGTCAATTCGTTTTTGGCCTATCAAAAATCACAAATGACAATTTATAATCAAGAGTTTTGTAAATTGTGATTTACAACTATGTTTTTTATTGGCTTTAATTCCGTGTCAAATTTGATTGTAATTATGTTCAATCATTTCCCTACATTTTTGTGGGATTTAATGTAAGGGTTGTGTGTGAGAGTTTGGTGAAAATTCTGTGAAAATGAGGATTTCACGACTAACTCGCAAGTGCCAATTCGTGAAACAGGCCATTCGAGAAGCACATTCTAGAATTTGAAGAGTCTTTGACAGGTTGGATTTCACAAGTCATTCGTGACTCGTGCCAAGTCGCGAGTGAAATATTCAAACATTGTAGCGTACCATTAATGAAAATCAAAATCAAGAAGTTCAAATATCAAAATCACGTAGTTCAATATTCAAATATTGTAATTTCATTTCTTTATTAATGAAAATGATGGGGATGTTACTTTGATCAAGAAAGAAGAAAATAGCAATTAGAGGAAAGCTGATCAAGAAGTAAATAGCGAGCATAGAAAAGCAAGTCAACGAAATTGTACAGTACCATGAGCAGTAAGGCTTGTAAGTCTTAACCCAACGTAGTGATAAGTCAATAACAAAGAAAAAGTCTTTTGCCAGGAAACTTGGGAGGCTAGCTAGCCACAAAATATTTTGTCACAATTTGCTATTCACAATCAAATGACACGAAATTAATAGTTATGACCGAGCGAGAGGCTCATGTGTGATAAAAGCACCATTTTTCTACCAAATATTAAAACCAGGTTATCAGGGACGGAACCAGGGTTCAAACTTAGGGGGTCAAAGTTATTTGTTCAAAAATTTAAAAAAATTGAAATATCAATACTAGAGGTTGACAACAATGCATTATTAGCATTAATTTTTTAATTATTTTTATTTTTTATTTTGAAAAAAAAAATCACAAATGACAATTTATAATCAAGAGTTTTGTAAGTCAATTGGCACGTCCTAATACTTTTAAGATCCGACCAAGATTAGTTTGATTCTTTATTATATCGACATTATAAATTTTTTTTTTAAAAAAATTATCTACTCTTGTCACATACTTCTATAACTAATAACTTCATAATGCTATATGTATAGTTAAAAGACTCTTAAAAAAAATACAAAAAACTATAGTTAAAAGTTCAAATCTATGTCAAGCATTATATTAATAAAACAGCCAAAACAATGGTTAATAATATCATGCATTAATATTTAGAGTAAAAAAGGGGTAAGACAATTATTGGTGTCTTGGTAAGGTTGAGAATTTTTCCTTTGAAAAATTGCAAGTTTGAAAAAATAGTAAAGAAAAAAAATATTAAAAGAGATTTATTAAACAATCACATGATAATGAACGGTAACTTTGAGTCTTTAACTAAGTAAATAATAAAGATTTTCCAATCATTACATTAATTTAGTTAAGTCACAAATGCATGTCAAGTGTGTCCCAAAGTTAAGTAATCTCACACATGCATGCCAAGTGTGTCCCAAAGTTAATAAAACATTAAAAATAAAAATTCTACCATTCAAAAAATAGATAATTTTTTTCCACTGATGAGTTAAAGACACCAATTGATCCAAGTTGTTGGTGATTAACTAGTGTGTGGATGAAGTGATCAACAATATAAGAGTTGTCTTTGTGTCTATGAGGTGGAGTCATTTGAGAGAGGCATAGAGCTCTCAAATGAGAGGGAGAAATTAGGTAAAAGTAATTGGGTTTTTGTGATTTGTTTTGCTAGGATTTGTAATTGATTTGTTGTTATTGTTTTTGCTTAGACCATATTTATGATTTGTCCAAAGATTTTTCTTATTATTTGGGTATGTGTTTTTTTTTTTTTTAATAATATTTTTCTTGTTATTTATTTTTGAGATTTATGGGTCATCTTGTCAATTTTTTGGGGGAGGGGGGCCAAGTATATAAATTTTAGAGCTTAAAGTAAATGTTTTGTTTAAATATATATACTATAAGATTTTTTTCAAAGGTTGGGGGGGCATGGCCCCCCTACCCCTAAGCGCGTTCGTCACGAACACTAGAATCAAAAGCATGCACAATATGGTGACTCGAGAAAAGCGATGGAAAAATTATTCGAAGGAAAAACCATTGTGACGGCTTAACTACCAATTCCAAGGAAAACAAATCAGCACAAGAGAATTGAAATTTACAAATTGAAAAACCCTATTCTAATTTGCTATCTCATGTAAAATTTATTGACATTATCCAATGGAACTTTGAATCTCTGAGACTTTTCTTTATTATTCTTTACTATGGTACATCTTTGGGGATCATGTCAATGTGTATATATATATTTTTCTTTTTTATTATAGAATTATTCTTGGAAATGTTAATGGTATTTTATTAGCCATTATTTACTCCATTAATTTTTGGAGATAATTATGACTCTTTTTAGTAAGGCAAAAACTTGTTCTAGACAATGTGTGTGTAATGTGATGACTTATAAATGTCATTTAAAGTCACATATTCAAGTTATAAAAAACATTGTGTAATAAAACAAACACAGTCCTTGTAATACGGTCTTGCACGCTACTTTTGTCAAGTGGGGAAAATCATTGCATGTTGGATTAGCCAAGATGCACCATGCTTGCTTTACTAACATTGCTAAGTTGAAAATTTGGAGATTGCAGAAGCCCATACCTCCATGTGCCTTCGACATGCACATTTTCCTCCAGGTGACCCAGAACATTTTTGCCTCCTAGTCTTTTTGACCCCACTAGAAATTCCTCTCCATCCTCTCCAAATCATCACACAAGCCTTTTAGGAGCAAGAAGCAGCTCATGGTATACGTGGGGATTGCCTGGGTTACTACTTTTATGAGAATTTCCTTTCCACCCATTGAGAGCATTTTTTCCTTCCAACCCGATAGTTTCTTTCCAACTCTCTCTTTTATTTTTGCAAAACTTGATTCTTCGACTTGCCTATTACAGATGGAAGGCCAAGGTATTTACCTTGTCTTGTGCCCCGCATAGGTCCAAGGATTTCCAAGACTTCACTTCTTGCTTCGGGGGTTGTATTGTGGCTAAAATTCATTGCGGACTTATCTGCATTGATTTTTTGTCCCGAGGCTGCCTCATAGAGTTTTAGGATTTCTACCAACTTGGTGCATTCCTGTCTTTCCGCCTAATGAGAATAGTAGACTATCATCCGTGAAGAATAAATGGGTAACCCTCGGACAGCCCCTACATATAGATACTCAAGTGAGACTTTGGCTATTATTTGCTCCAACAATAAGGGCTGAAAAGGCTTCTATGCATAGGAGGAACAGATAGGGGGATAATGGGTCTCCTTGTCGAAGCCCCCTACTCGGGCAGATTTTACCGTGAGCTTCCCCATTGATCAAGACTGAATATGTGACAATTGTGATGCATTACTACAAGAAATTAGTTCTTTAGCAACGGCATATAGTCGTCGCTAATGCTTTAAATATTGTCGCTAATTATATTGGCGATGAAAAATGTCATCGCTAACTTTCGTTAAGCGAAAATGGTAACAAAAAAGTTTTTTAGTGACGATATTAAAGTCGTTGCAAATACAATACTAGTAACGACGACAAAGTCATCGCTAATAGTGACAATTGTCGTCATAAATAACTTGAGAACCCAAGACGAAATGTCATTGCTACTAGCTCATTAGTAGTGACAAATTTTTTTGTCGTCTCTAGTAGATTATTATTAACGACGACATTTTCGTTGTTGCTAATATGTCATTACTAGCGGCTTACGCTTACGCTGTCGTCGTCACGATAATGATATATAAGTGACCACAAACATGTCATCACTAAAAATTGCATATTAGTGATGATATTGTTTGTCGTCACTAATGATATGATAAAATATTAGCGATGACATTGTCATCGCTAATAATATTTTACATTTTTTTCTTTAAAATTTACATTTTGAATTTTACATGGGCACCTGTTGGGAAATAACAAAGCACAATTCTATGCACATAATGAGAAATAATAAATCACAATTCCACACATCACAAATACTCATAGAAGCATAACAATTGCTCAATCAATAACTACTAATAAGGAAAAACAATACCCAAATTCAATATCATATACATAATTTAAATTCAAATCTACTATCTCAAATACGAATCAAATAATAACACATTTTTCAAAAAGATATACAACCAAGCTTGCAATGAAATGTATCTCCCCTCAACATCATCAGTAGCCCAAGACACGCGACATTTTAACTTGAAATAAAAAAAAAAAAAATATATATATATATATATATACACTAATGTAAAAGTCAACTAAAGTAGATGACAAAAAGTAATAGTTTTAACATCCAAGTAAAACTTTAATATTTTTATTTTTCAAAAATACCATAGATGAGAAGATATGAAAGCTTTATGTATTTAAAAAAACTTAACCTGTATCAAAACTCAACTTAATCTTTATCCCCAAGATCTCCAATAGATTCATCATTGCTAGATAAATCTTTTTCCTGATTTGAGCTTGAAACATCATTATCACCATATATTTCTTCTTCATGGCTGGAGTCTGGATCCCATTCCTCATTAGACAAGTCATCATTGATGTACATACTTTCATCAAGTTATACATATACATCATCAATAGCTATTAAGGCCCTAAATCTATTTCTGGCACATCATCTCTATGTAACAAAGTTGAGTTTTCATCATTTTCTTGTGGAAAAAAAATGACAACAACTAATATATGTTGACAGAGAAAAATATTGTAAAGAAATTAAAGTAAAAGAATTTAAAGCAAATAAAAAATCATTAATACATACAAACTATCACATATCTAAAAAAACATATCATGAATTTAAAGAAAAATAAATTAAATGGAGACACAAACAGATTGTTAATTAAACAAAAAATAAATAGAAAAAATAAGCCTAATTCTTTCTTCTACTTCCCAAACCAAAAAGACAGAGTCTAGCATCATAGGAGAATCTTTCTTTTGGAGAATAATAGAAAGGCAGTGAGACATGTTGAGTCCCAATATCCACAGAGAGAGAGAGAGAGAGAGAGAGAGAGAGAGAGAGAGAGAGAGAGAGAGAGAGAGAGAGAGAGAGAGAGAGAGAGAGAGAGAGAGAGAGAGAGAGAGAGAATTAATGTTTTTTCCTACAATGTACAATACGCAATTCAATATACAATTTAAGTTATTTATTGTTCATAGTATGCTACAAAAAAAAGTGTAATCAATTATTACATGAGTTAGATATGTTTGAAAAAGCAAGAAATAATATAAAATTAGATTCTACACCATATTTTTATCTATAAATGGAGAAATTGACAAGAAGCTCAAAGTAATTCTCCATTAGTTCTACACACTTATACTAAAAAAGATGGAAATTTTGTGAGATGAATGACATAGGAAGTGGTTACATTTAGAACTCAAGAGTCAATGAATAAAACTAATCCACTTTTTTTCGAGTGATCTATGTTTTTTATTTGTTCTCCCCCAAGATATAAGAAATTAAACTACTTCTCTCATCCCCTTGGTATATTTTGGCCACAAAGGAAATTATTGAAATACACTAATGGAAGTGGTTTGTAGTTTTAACGAAGATATACGGATATAGTTAAATGCATGTCTTTTTAGCCTATGAATTCACTTTATTTGTCACTTCAATAGCCTATTGAACTACATCAAATTTAAACATTATTCTAATAGCATATTGAGTAGATTAGTATTAAAGAAAGAGCAATGTTAGAATCACAACTTATTGTCCAATTTTTGCCACAACTCACCACGAGTTGTGAGTTGTGGTAGAGTGGGCTCACAAGTTTTTTCCTACCACTTACAACTTGCCATTTGATAAATTGTGGCAAAAGTTTTGCAATAAATTGTGGTACTAGCATTTTTCTTTAAAGAACTAGCTGATAAATATTGTGAATTCACTATGGTTATCACTTCAACATCCTACAACGCCACCATCAAATTTAAACATTATACTATTAGCATATTTAGTAGATCAATATTAAAGAACTAGTTGGTGAATACTGTGAACATGATAATTAAATAAAACATGTAGCATTACTAACTAATAGACACTTACACTTGGAAATTGAATAAATCCATTATGTAATGTGCAGTACACAAATAGTTTTTTTTTTTTTTGAAAGCAAACAATTTTTTTGAAAACAAACAATTATTTGTTTTAGTATGGCATTTGGTGCACATAAAAAAACATATATGTTCAAGTAAACTATATCCTTTAAGCATTTCTTAAGTATTGAGAATCTATTTCGATATATCCTAATTACGAAAATAATATTAAAAAATCAAACATAAAAAACTATTCAATTTCCATTAGATGTTTAACCTTACTTAAAAGAATCAATAAAAACATATTATGTTGCAACTGTGTTTTAACTTTTAAGGGGTTCTAAATCTTAGCATAAAGAAATGCAGTACTTGTAGTTACGGTTTATCATATTACATGTTTATTAATTTATCTTATTATATATTTATTAGTTTAATGACAAAAACAGAGAAGAAAAGTCATACCTAGGGCCCACTTGTAGGACTTGGAGCAGACCTTAATATCAAATCTGTAAAAAATTGAAAAATAAACCAACTTGATGAACTGACAAACACGAAGGAGAAGCAAAGAAAGAAAAAATACAAACCAACTTAATAAACATGAAGAAGTAAAGAAGAAAGAAAGAATTTACATGTATATTAATTTATCATATTATATATCTATTAATTTAATGACAAAAATAAAGGAGAAAAGTCATAACTAGGGGCTAGGGCCTACTATTAGGACTTCCAGCAAACCTTAATATCAAATTGGTGAAAATTTGAAAAGCAAAACTTGATAAACGTGAAGAAGAATTAAATAGGAAAGAAAAATTGAAAAGCAAACAAAAGAGATAAGAGTGGCTGAGAAAACAACCAACTGAGTGACTGAGAAAAATATGGGGATGATGCACTTCAAATTCGTTACGTTAGGTAGTGCTCTTTTTTACTTTCTCAAAAAAAAAAAAAGGTAGTGCTCTTTTTTATCTTCTTTCTTTTTTTCATTTTTTATTTATTTATTTTTTAAAACTACATCTCATGAGTTATTTGGACAAAAACTATATAATAATACTAGTGATACAAACTATTTTACAAAAAAATTTATAAACTACTGATGTGGTAAGTGATTATTGGTAAATGAAAAAATAATATTAATGGTGGGTTTAGATGAAAACCAATAAAAAATTAGCTACATCAACATTTTGTAAAAATATTATAAAATAATTTGTGGTTATAGCATTACTCAAAACTATATCTATTGTGGCATTCGTTTGTCACAATAAGCCATATATTATGAAAGATTTACATTGCCTTCATGGAAATACAATATTGTGACAACTATTATGCTTCATCACAATAAGGTTTTTTTTTTTTTTGCTAATAAATTTTATTGTTAGGGATATAATAATTTGTGAATTGACAAATTTTATTATTTTGGCTCATATATTATGTATTATCATGGGTTTAATCAATTTGAATATGTATGTTATAAATATATGTTAATTTGATTTATTTAGTTAATTTTTCTAAATATTATTACATAGTTGATGATTAAATTGGTTATTAGTTGAATATATTATGATTTATAATGAATATATCATTCATATATGTATATCCATAATTTTTTTTAAGTATTTGTGTATCATACGATACATGATATAGGTACACAACACATTTCCATCATGCGCCGTACTTTGATTTGGAATCTAACCATTGAATTTGAAGAGTGTAATGAAAGGTTAATTTTGGTGAATTATGGTTACAATCAAACGGTTAGATTTAGAGAAAGGCGTGGTCAAAGTTTAGTTAAAGTTCAGTCAAATCTGGTCAAACTTAATGGATGGTCCCGAGACCACGGACTTGGTGAAATTCATATTCAAATATTGGTTAATGGGATTGAAGAGTATGGTGACATACTAGTGTTGATGAAATTTGAGACCAATTGGATAGTCAGATTGAGAGAACATAGCAATATAGGCACACAACATATGTCCATAACACACCATTCTTAGATTTGAAATCTAACCGTTGGATTTGAAGAGTGCAATGAAAGTTTAATTCTCGTAAATTATGGTTACAATCAAATGGTTGAATTTAGAGAAAAGACAGTCATCAAAGTTTAGTTAAAGTTGGTCAAATCTAGTCAAACTTAATAAATAGTCCCGAGACCACTAGACTTGGTGAAATTTATATTCAAATTTGGATCATTGGGATTGAAGAGTATGGTGACATATTGGTGTTGATGAAATTTGAGACTAATTAGATGGTCGATTGAGATAACATAGTCACAAGTACACAACACATGTCCATCACAACCATACTTAGATTTGAAATATAACCGTTGGATTTGAAGAGTGTAATGAAAGGTTAATTCTGGTGAATTATGATCACAATCAAACGGTTATATTTAGAGAATGGCATGGTCAAAGTTTAATTAAAGTTGGTCAAACCTAGTCAAACTTAATAGATGGTTCCGAGACAACTGGACTTGATGAAATTCAAATTCAAATCCTGATCATTGAGATAGAAGAGTATGGTGACATATTGGTGTTGGTGAAATTTAAGATCAAATGGATGGTCAGATTGAGAGAACATAGTTATACGGGTACACAACATATATCTATCACGCGCTATACTTAGATTTGAAATCTAACCGTCGGATTTAAAGAGTATAATGAAAGGTTAATTCTCATAAATTATGGTCACAATCAAACGGTTGGATTTAGAGAAATGCATGGTCAAAGTTTAGTTAAATTTGGTCAAATCCTGTCAAACTTAATAGATGTTCCTAAGACCACTAGACTTGGTGAAATTCATTTTCAAATCTCGATCATTAGGATTGAAGAGTATGGTGACATATTGGTGTTGGTGAAATTTAAGACCAATTGGATGGTCAAATTGAGAGAACATAGCCATACGGTACATAATAGATGTCCATCACGTGTCATACTTAGATTTGAAATCTAATCGTTGGATTTGAAGAGTGTAATGAAAGGTTGATTTTAATAAATTATGGTCACAATTAAACTGTTGGATTTAGAGAAAGGTACGGTCAAAGTTTAGTTAAAGTTGGTCAAATCCGGTCAAACTTAATAGGTGTTCCTAAGACCACTAGACTTGTGGAATTCATTTTCAAATCTCGATCATTGGGATTAAAGAGTATGATGACATATTGATGTTGGTGAAATTTAAGACTAATTGGATGATCAGATTGAGAGAACATAGCCATACAGGTACACAATAGATGTCCATCACGTGTCATACTTAGATTTGAAATCTAACCGTTGGACTTGAAGAGTGTAATGAAAGATTGATTTTCATAAATTATGGTCACAATCAACCGGTTGGATTTAGAGAAATGCATGGTCAAAATTTAGTTAAAGTTGGTCAAATTTGGTCAAACTTAATAGATGTTCCTAAGACCACTAGACTTGGTGAAATTCATTTTCAAATCTCGATCATTGGGATTGAAGAGTATGGTGACATATTGGTATTGGTGAAATTTAAGACTAATTGGGTGGTCAGATTGTGAGAACATAGCCATACAGGTACACAATAGATGTCCATCATGTGTCATACTTAGATTCAAAATCTAACCGTTGAATTTGAAGAGTGTAATGAAAGGTTGATTTTCATAAATTATGGTCACAATCAAACGGTTGGATTTAGAGAAAGGCCCAGTCAAAGTTTAGTTAAAGTTGGTCAAATCCGGTCAAACTTAATAGATGTTCCTAAGACCACTAGACTTAGTGAAATTCATTTTCAAATCTCGATCATTGGGATTGAAGAGTATGATGACATATTGGTGTTGGTGAAATTTAAGACTAATTGGATAGTCAGATTGAGAGAACATAGCCATACAGGTACACAATAGATGTCCATCACATGTCATACTTAGATTTGAAATCTAACCGTTGGATTTGAAGAGTATAATGAAAGGTTAATTTTCATAAATTATGGTCACAATCAAATGGTTGGATTTAGAGAAAGGCACGGTTAAAGTTTAGTTAAAGTTGGTCAAACCGAGTCAAACTTAATAGATGGTCCCGAGACCACTGGACTTGGTAAAACTAGGTTCATGGGAAGGCTTTTAGTGGATTATTGGGTATTGGAATCGTTGATAGAAAATGTCAATGAAGAAATAATTTTGAAATATGATGAACATTAACATTAACTTAGGTAAAGTTGATTAGATAAAATGATGAAAAAATTTATTATTTTGGCTCATATATCATGTGTGGGGCCGGAGAATTTGTGATCCCGGCCCACTTTCCATTAGGGCCCAAGGCTTGCGCCGAGGAGAGTAGTTGCCGAGGACATGCAGCGAAAGTCCAAATGGCCTAGAGATGCAGCCGAGAATGACCCCGTCCTCGGCATCCCAAGGCCTAAAAGGGAAGAACGACACGTCATCAAAGGTAGCCCCCAAAGCGCTCCCAGAAGAAAAGGCGAGTAGAATGGGACTCGCACGGGGTACAATGTGGGAGTGGTTCAAGGAAAAGACGTCACTTCCGCATTGAATGCGCCAATAAACATCCTAGCCATATTGAGGGGAAAAGACCCTTGAACAGTGTGGTTTCGGTTATTGCAACTAACAGAAAGTGGGGGGAGACGGCTGATGGGACAGACACTCGAGTAGTTACCGCCCCGATCAACAGATGGAAGGTCGGGATCAAGCGAGAGGGGCTATATAATGTAAGAATTCATGCGCCAAAGGGGGACTTAGAAAAACCAGGAGAACTGAAAGAAAAATGGGATAACAAGAACATTAAGCTCATAGGACGAGGGCCAAGAACTAGAGCCTCCCAGGTCGTGCCGAGGAGAAAGCCTTCTTGGGCAAGCACAGTTCACCCTTGTGCGGTTATCTTGAACACCATGACTAACAACTGTCCGGTGACCAAAGCCTAGCCTTTTAACCTACTCTCTACAAATTTATTGTTTGGGCCTTTAACGTTCGAACCCAATAAACCAATTTGGGGCTGTTACAAATTGAGTCCTTACAATTGGCGCCGTCTGTGGGAAGGCTTGTGCGTTGGCACAAGTGGCGGTTAGTCATGGTAGGATCAAGCTCCTGTCAAACAAGGGTTTGTGAAAGCTCCTCCATCATTTCCAACAGCACGGGGTTGTCGTCCTAACTCGGCTCCCACTCAAGGCTGCACTTCGAAGTGCCGGTGGTGCGGGCAGTTCTAGGGGCTTCCAACATCAGGTTTATGCCCCACACACCTTTGTTAAGGGGCTAATCCTCGCGAGTCCATTAGCCCGATTCACCGAATTCCTATAAGTTTTGGACTGAATCAAGGTCTTGCATGGTTCTCGGACTCAAACCTATGAGGAAACCAACTACTTTAAGAAAAGTTTTGGACAGAACCAAGGTTTTACATGGTCCTCGGACTCAAACCTATAGGGAAACCAACTACTTAAAGAAATCTAAGTTTTGGACAGAACCAAGGTCTTGCATGGTCCTCGAACTCAAACCTATGGGGAAACCAACTACTTAAAGAAAATCTAAGTTTTGGACAGAACCAAGGTCTTGCATGGTCCTCTGATTCAAACCTATGGGGAAGCCAACTACTTTAAGAAAAAATATAAGTTTGGACAGAACCAAGGTCTTGTATGGTCCTCGGACTCAAACCTATGTGGAAACCAACTGCTTTAAGAAAATATAATTTTTGGACAGAACCAAGGTCTTGCATGGTCCTCGAACTCAAACCTATGGGGAAACCAACTACTTTAAGAAAAAATATAAGTTTTGGACAGAACCAAGGTCTTGCATGGTCCTTGGACTCAAACCTACGGGGAAACTAGATACTCCAAGAAAATCTAAGTACCAGACACGGCCTAACAACACGCACGACACCTCGGATGATGCCTTTAGTCCCCCAGAAGTATGTTTAGATACAAATTCATCGCCCTATAGGCGCGGGTAAGTTAGAATTCTGGGATGTGATCCTAAATATATCATATGCACAACCATTCATACATGTTAAGATAACTAGTTCAAAAACCATGAGATTCGCAACAATAGTAAATATCGGCAAGGGCAACGAACATGTAATTTAAAGGAAAAAGGAAGAAAAAAATTTCATACATGTGGTCAAAGAGTTTAATTACAGACAAACTCTAAGGTCCTCAAAGCAAAAGAGAAACTAATTAATAGTTAAACTAGAAACAAATACAAAAGTTGGCCAGGGCTTCTACTTCTTCAATTTCGTTTTGGCCACTTCTTGGGAAGGCCGAGCAGGATTAGCCTCGAGACCCCGAGAGACATCCCCTTCCCGGCAAGGCTGAGCAGGATTAGCCTCGATGCCTTCAGAGACATCAGCAAGGGGAATGGCCTGAAGGGACCGAACAAAGAGGGCTGGCTCCTCGGCATCAGAGATCCGAGCACCGATCGTAGACTTGGCAGCCTCCCGAGGCATCTCGGGATTCAGACCTCCGGGTGCTTCTCGTCGTCTCGGGAGGCTCTCCTCCCTCGGTCGACTCGCCAAGAATGACAATGAGCCGAGCAGCTTCCGATTGAGCAACCTCGGCCTCCCGTGGAATGCTCACAGCCTCGGAGTTGGTGGGGGCGGTCTCACGGATGGTTGGAGGATAAAACACGTTCTTCGCCCTCCACAAGTCGGACGAAGCCTCCACCCTAGCTCGTTTAAGGGCCTCATTCCAAACTTGGGAGCAGTATAGTCTGCATACATCAGGTATTTGAGCTTTAAGGATGGCCTGGGTTTGACCACCCCCGCATCGTAAGCCTCCTCCTCGGCCTTGTCCTTGGTAGTTTCGGCCTCAGTCTTGGCAAACTCGGCCTCTGTCTTGGCCCTCACGGCTTCATCCCCTGGCCCATTCCGCCACGCCCTTAGCATTTGTCCGCCTCGATCAGTTTCTTCTTTAAATCACCGACCGCTTCTTGGCAATCTCTAATTGCTCCTCGGCAGCAAGTAGGCGCCTCGTCTATTCCTCGGCCTATTTTTGGACACTAGTCAAACCTGCCTCAAGACTATCCCCGACTCTAGTTACCTCCTTTAAGTCTTCCCTGGCCTTCGCGAGGTCAGCCTTAGAATTTTTGAGGGTTCGCGCAGCCTTTATACGTTTATTGCGCTCAAGCTTTGCGGACTTACTCTGCCCCTTAGCTTCTTCCTCCAACCTATAGGTGGCCCGGATAGCCTGCCAATTGAGACAAACACATTATGAACGGGAATCTAGGAGCAAAAGTTGACAAAGTCTTACCATACCCAGGTACCTCTTCACGCTGAGGAAAACCTCCTGCATCCGCATATTCTTCAATTCTTTCATATCGGTGGGAAGTAGCAGGGCCTTCTCTATCGCGTCGGCCACATAAGCGCATTCGCCGTCTCCAAGGTTCCTCATGGATGCATCTTCCATCAATGGCTCCCCATGGAGCATTGGGGCAGGAAGCCAAGCACTCGGCGCGGATTGGGCATTGATCCCTTTCCCCTTGCCTTGATGCCCGATCTTCAACTGTTTTTGAGCTCGCGGGGCTTCGTCCTCCTCTCGAGAGGGTTAGGATTTCCCCCCATCCATTGGTTCCTTACCCTTGGGACTCCTCTTTCTCTTTGGGTCGATGGGCTCCGGCCAAGGAGGCAGAGTTGATTAAGGAAGAGCAGGAAGTTTGGGGCGGGAGATTATGGCTACGATCGGGAAGGAGAAGACTTATTCTGGATAGGTGGGGTTAGGGTGGGGGAGTTGGAACACTAGATTACGACTTTCCCTGTGCACCCTTCCCCGGCCGACCCTCAATGAGGTTGAACAAGCTGGTGGGGGCTTTCTCTTAAGACCCATCTCCGCCCGAGAGGATGTTCCCACCGACAATAGTTCCGCTTCGGACAAGTCGGGGTCACCTAGGTCACCGGAAGGATCCTCGGATGGGTCGGCTTGGTCAAATACCCCAAATCCCTTCTCGGACAAACCCAAATCACCTTCGTCCTCCGCTGCTTGGTGAGACGGGGAAGAGATCGCCAACGGGATGCCCTCGGGGACAGAAGATCCTTCAGAGATCAAAAAACCGTGCTCGACTACTGGGATTTTCTGAAATCGAGGATCGTTAGCTCTAATCACGTACTTTGGGGTGGCAAATGACTTCTGGATGGGATCGTACCCTAAGATTTTGTGAGTGGCCCCGACTTGACCATCCTCGTCATTTACAAAAACCGTCGCCTAGAGAACAGTCTCCGAATCCACCCGGTTGACCAGATGAAAGTGTCGGTGAAAGGCGTATGGATCTACAAAAAAAAGACATGTTCATAGTTAGTAACCGAACCACACAAAATTAAGGCGGCGCAAAAGATTGGCCCCCTCCTACTCTCTACACCCCACTTGGTTCTCCCTCCACAATTGGGTAAGGAAGGCCATCGTGCCACTCCCTAGATACAATAAGAAAGTCCTTGTTCAATCCTTTGTTGGACTCGGGAGGCCTTTGGATTAGCCGAACCCTATCGTCTCTCGTCTTCATGTAGTAGGATTTGCCCCTCAAATGTTGGAGGTTGTAGCACCAATTTACGTCATGATGGGTTAATCTTAGCCCCATTTTTTCGTTTAAGGCATCCACACAACCCAGAATCCTAAACACATTAGCGGCGACCGGGTGGGAGCTAATCGGAAATGCCTAAGATAACTCCTCATTACCGGCCCCATGGGGATTCTCATACCCCCCTCTATGAAGGCGAGAAGGGGAATTACCACCTCCCCCGTCCTTCTCTTAAGATGCCACTCCCCCTCCTTGCAGCACCTCAAACTTATGTTGGGGGGTATCCTATAGTTGGCAATGAACTTTTCCATCGCCTCTTCGGTCTCAACCAACTTTTTCAATTTAGCCATCTCTAGGAACTACTAAACAGACTCGGGGGATGACGGGAGAAGGAGAGGAACAAGAGAAAAATAAACCCTTAAGAGAAAAAGCACGAGTTAGTGAGAGCAGAAAACTTACAGAAAGGAGGAAAGGTTCCTCGGACAAGCTTTTTATGCTGGAGATAGACTTGAATTTGGATGAAAGTTTGACTGAACCCAGGATATGTGCACTAGAAATCTTAAGTGCGAAAGTGAAGAGACAAATCAGTTCTGAAAATTATTTATACCTCCCATCAAAAGTAACTGCGCGAATTTTCCCGCCCATAAAGGTAAGGAAATCTCCACCGTTAGATTACCATCGCACTGTTGAACGTGAGAAGCAGAGAGCTGCCCGCATTTAATGAAGACACGTTTCACCTACCAAGGCTCCAAGAACGTGTCTCGGGCGGACGAAGAGTCTCTGGAACTGATAGATGACAAGGATTAACAAGCTATGATAGAGGCTTGATGACATCAAAACCCTCCTCTCCGTCCGAGGATCCGGACAACAGGATTTTGAGGGGCTATTGTGGGACCAGAGAATTTGTGGTCCTGGCCCACTTTCCATTAAGGCCCAAGGCCCGTGCCGAGGAGAGTAGTTACCGAGGACATGCAGCGAAAGTCCAAATGGCCTAGAGATGCAGCCGAGGATGACCCTGTCCTCAGCATCCCAAGGCCTAAAAGGGAAGAACGACATGTCATCAAAGGCAGCCCCCAAAGCGCTCCCAGAAGAAAAGGCGAGTAGAATGGGACTCGCACGGGGGTATAGTGTGGGAGTGGTTCAAGGAAAAGACGTCACCTCTGCATTGAATGCGCCAACAAACGTCCTAGCCACATTGATGGGAAAATACCCCTGAATAGTGTGGTTTCGGTTATTGCAACTATCAGAAAGTGGGGGGAGGCGGCTGATGGGACAGGCACTCGAGTAGTTACCCGCCCGATCAACAGATGGAAGGTCGGGATCAGGCGAGAGGGGCTATATAATGTAAGAATTCATGTGCCAAAGGGGGGGACTCGGAAAAACCAGGAGAACCGAAAGAAAAAGGGGATAACAAGAACATTAAGCTCATAGGACGAGGGCCAAGAACTAGAGCCTCCCGTGCCGTGCCGAGGAGAAAGCCTTCTTGGGCAAGCATGATTCACCCTTGTGCGATTATCTTGAACACCATGACTAACAACTATTCGGTGACTAAAGCCTAGCCTTTTAACCCACTCTCTACAATTTTATTGTTTGAGCCTTTAACGTTCGAACCCAATAAACCAATTTGGGGCCGTTACAAATTGAGTCCTTACATCATGAATTATAACTTCTGATTTTAATTAATTTGAATATGTATGTTATAAATATATTTTAATTTGATTTATTTAGTTGCTTTTGGTAAATATTATTGCATAACTAATGATTGAATTGGTTATTAGTTGAATATATTATGAATTTATAAATTCATAATATTTATAATGAATTTATTAGTTTGGTAAATATTGACTAATACCTTTCTTATGACATATGATACAGAAAAATAAAAAATTGATTCACGATACGATTTATATTTTGATAATTACGGGTATTAGTCAGTATTTTGAATGGAATTAGAACCTTCTCGATTTTTGTTATTTTATTGATTTCAAGTTTCAAATGGGTAACATTGTGGTTTGAGAGTATTTTGAAGCAACAAGCCCTCCCTTCTCTCTCTCTCTCTCTCTCTCTCTCTCTACAAATTTGAGAGTTTTAAATTACTTTGTAGGTTTCAAGGTTATTTTGGTTATTATTTAAGTTTGGGGGTATTTTGGTCATTTTGGTAAGGCTATTGGTATTTTAATCATTTCAAATATACTAAAGGAATTTATGTCATTTTAAATATTTTAAGAGGCATTTGGAGGATTTGATAAATAAAAAATATATCAAAATTATTTTAGCCACATATTAGTGATGACAATCTTTGTCTTCATTAAAAGATCCCGTATAGCGACGACCTGATTCGTTGCTAATATATAATCTGATTCCCTCTAATAATTCCCACCACTTTTTGATAGTGGAAAATTTTCCCTCCATTATATTTTGGTAGATATATTTGCGACAACATGTTGTGTTATTGCTAAAAGGTGATTATCAGAGACGACAAATTATATCGTCGCTAATAGCTTTCTAATAGCAACGACCAATGTGTCATCACTAAAAAATAAAGTATATATATATAATATATTTACTATATATTTTTGGCCGCATATCTGCGATAATACACAAGGTCGTCACTAAAGATGATTATTAGTGACAATAGATGTTGTCGTTAAAATAAACCTTATTTTAGCGACATAAATGTCATCGCTACAAAATTTATTGTCGTTGCTAAAAGTTTTCCTCCGTTTTCCAAAAGTAAATAAAATTCCATCCATGGCATTAGCAACGACTTATTAGCGACTACCTTTCTGTCATTGCTACTATGCACTTATTAGCGAGGACCATATATTATCGTCAATAATGTGTGCCTAATAGTGATGATTTTTTGGTCGTCGCTAAATGGGCAACTAATGTCTTTTTCGGAAATATCTCCAAAAAAAAAAATGGCACGGTTGAAACTATATCAAGGGGGAAAATAAAGTCTTTTTCAAAAAAGGCAACTAAAATAGTAAGCACTAATAATTCTGAAATTTTAGGTGGGAGTTTGGATTGTAATAAATTCAGAGGTTCGTATTCGTACTATAAAGCAAAGAAAGGGATATTTAAATGCGGTTCATTAAAGCCACATGATTAAGTAGTTGATGGATGAGAACGTTCAATTGATAATTACTATAAGAGAGCTTCATGGCAGTTAAACTCGATATGAGTAAGACATACGATAGGGTAAAATGGGTTTTTGTTGAAAAGGTGATGAGGAAGCTGGGTTTTCATGGAAAATGATTGAATGGGTGCTGAAAACCCAGCTTCCTCATCACCTTTTCAACAAAAACCCATTCTACCCTATCGTATGCCTTACTCATATCGAGTTTAACCGCCATGAAGCTCTCTTATAGTAATTATCAATTGAATGGTCTCATCCATTAACTACTTAATCACGTGAAGTGGCGTGGCTTTAATGAACCGCATTTTGTTTTTTGCTAAATAATGAACCGCATTTAAATATCCCTTTCTTTGCTTTAAAGTATGAATACGAACCTCTGAATTTACTATGATCCAAACTCCCACCTAAAATTTCAGAATTATTAGTACTTACTATTTTAGATGCCTTTTTCGAAAAAGATTTTTTTTTTTTTTTTTCTTGAGATAGTTTTCAACCGTGCCATTTTTTTTCCAGATATTTCCAAAAAAGAGATTAGTTGCCCATTTATAGGAGATTTACAATTGCAAACCATGCCATATATATATATATATATATATATATATATATATATATATATATAAATTAATATTAGTAGGCAAAACTCACTTTCAAAAAAAAAAAAAAGCGGCAAAACACAAAGAAAATCCAATTAAATTAGTCAAATTTTGTACCATGTGTCCTAAGTTATTTGTTTTTAGAGAGAGTTTTATTTCCTAATTTTAGAATCAAATGTGGAACCACTTTTTAAATATTCATCTAAGTGAGTTATTAAATACAAAATCCAAAGAGTTTAAAATAAATAAATCGTAAAAAAATAAATAAAAAAAGTTCACAATAACAAAAATCAAGAAGTAATAGAAAAATAAAAATAAAAATAAATAAGTAAACATGGACAATTTACATTTTATACCTAATAATATTCTTACACTTTTCAAAGAGTTAACAAAATATAAGAATAAGAATGATTATCAATAATATTTAAATTATGTATATAAGAATTATACTATGCATTTTATTGTATATCTTTAAATGTATTCATGTATGTACATGAGGTTACAAGTTAGTATTAATAATGTTCACATCTAACAATACTATTTGATGATGTAGGGTCTTTTTCCTGGTATTCATCTACCAAAATGATTGACCGCCTCATTTTCTTTTTTTTACATTTCAAAATTTGAAGTTTACTCTCTAAATTTTAGGGGTATTTAGATTTTATTCCCTAAGGTTTGAAGGTATTTAGATTTTACACTCTAAAGTTTCAGAATTTGGGAGTGTAAAATCGAAAACTTCCAAACTTTATGGGGTAAAATCTAAATTTTGAAACATCAGAGTATAAATTCTAAACACCTCCAAACTTTAGAGGATAAAATTTAAATTCTGAAATTTCAGGATGTAAAATCCAAACACCCCAAATTTTAGGAGTGTAACTTGCAATTTACCTTTATCTTTTTATTTTTTTATTTTATTTATTATTCTTTCTTTTACTTTGTACTCCTATAGTCCTATCCTATTTAAGTATTTATAGAAAAATAATAAAAGAATTCAGAGGGCTTAGTCAAATCATCCCTGTAACTCTGTTCCCTAACCATAAAAATAAAGATTCTCAAAAAATAAATAAAATAGAGGATTTTTATTTTTGGATAATTAGATAGTTACAATAAGAGAGTGAAGATTTGAAACCTGGACATATTGGAAATATTAGGTATTGTCAACCAATTGAACTACACTATTTTTAGCAAAATAATAATAATAATAATAATAATAATAATAATAATAATAATAATAATAATAATAATAATAATAATAATAATAATAATAATAATAATAAAGGATATCAATCCTGCCATGTCGCCTATTATTAAATTTTTTTGAATATGAGAATTAGGCATCAATAGGTCAAATATGCTTATAATCTCAAGATTTACAAGAAATAATGAAAGCATGAACCTTCTAAAGCTCTAAATTATGGATAATTCCAATTGTTGCTATTTGTGGTTTTATGATTAGACTGGCATTGGGCTCTATTTTGAAACCTAATCCACATATAATATATGTTAATTTGCAGTTTCATGATTAGAATGGCATTGGGCTCTATTTCGAAAACCTAATCCACATATAATATATGTTAATTTGCAATTGGCTAATGGGATGTGGTGGTTGAGATGGAGGATAGAGTTAGAACTATACATATAGATGAGGTGGGGTTCATGGTCTCCCCTAAAATTAAGATCTTCTATAAGTATTTTTATTTAGATATATAAGATTTGGGGAAATTATAATTTACCCACCTGTAGTTTGGTGGAAATTTAAGTTGCCTACTTGTAATTTGAAATTTGACACTTTACTCTCCCGAGGTTAGGGTTTTGTAACCCACCTCTATTAAAAATAGAGCTAAATGTGTAATTTTGCTTTAGTTTTATATCTCTCTCCTCCAAAAACACAAAAAATATAAAAATATTGATGATGTTCGGATCGTCAGCCAAGGATGATCGTCCAGATTGATGTCGTCCTCAACCAACCCGATCTCCAAGAACGAGTGAAGGGAAGAATGGATGCAAGTCGTCGGCGTGGTGGCTGCCAAAACGCCTCCGATGCCAAAGCCGGAAAGATTGACAAAAGAGAAGTTGTGAAAATAATATGCTAGAGTTTTTGAATTACCTCCTCCCCTTTTGGAGTTATGTATTTATATGCATGCACTCACAGGTGGTTTCTTCTAGCTGTTGGTGGAGCCTTGATGGAGACTTTATTCTTCCCTCGTAACGCCCTCGGGGTGTTAATGATGAGCCGCCCCTCCCAATGGTCTGGAAGCTGATTAATGTTTTATAACGGTTCCTTTAGGAGTGGAGGTGGATTCACTCATCCTTGAACGACGGCCATTGCTTCCAAGACGAGCTTGGATAGGTCGTCCGTCCCTAGTCGTGAATGGATGGACGTTGATGATATGATCGAGCCTATCAAATATAATCAATATATATATATAAATATATATATATATATATATATATATATATAAAATATATATATATATATATAAAACCGAAGCTTTTGAAGCTTCCATAATTTTCCACATCAGCGTAATATTAAAAAAAAACTTAAATTAAAATTAAAAAAAAAAAAACATAAGCGCATAAAAAACCTTTTCTAAAACCTAATAAATGCAAAATCAGCCCTCCGCCTAATTCTTCCTCCGTAACACAAACCCATGCACCGCCGTTCGTCTCTCTTCTCTATGCTCTACCTTCTCCTTCCCCAAAACCCAACACTGAAAATCAATCCCGCCAAGAAGCCATCCCCACACTCTTAGGTCCAAGATAGAAAGAAGGCATCACCGAACAAACTACTATCCCAGCCGTGGCAGAGGGTATAGCTCCTGTGGTTCTTAATTTTGCATCATAATTGTAAGTCTACTTTTCCTTTTGCTGATTGGTTTCTCACAATCCTAAAGAACCACAAACTAAGCAAAGAAACCATGATTTGTGGAGTGTTGTTGTAGATTCAAGATTGGGCTTTTAGGGTTGTTTATGAGAAACCCAAATAGATTTTTTGAGGGGTTTTTTTGTTTGATTCTTTGTTTGGTTGCAGACCTAAGCTTCTTCTCCAATGTCCTGCTTCAGCAACCTTGGCTTCGCCCTCCGCCAAATTAATTTGTTAGTGATGGTAAAGTTTGTATATTTAATTTCGATAGAGCCATGGAAGCTTGATTTACAAATAAAAACTTAGGGCTTGCTACTAGCTACTACTGAACTTTATTTTTATTTTTTTTACTGAGGACTGAATATATAGAGTTTAGAAGTTGTTTGCAAATCCCAACAACAAAAAAGTGCATGATTGGAAGTGAAGGAAAAAGGTAGAGAGCTGTATTTTTTCATCTTTCATATCTATTTTTGAAACATATTTTGTGGGACTTCACCATGATCCAAGCTGGTATATTGATTATTGAATCTAATAAGTAGTGGATCATTTGTCATTGTTGTGTTGCCTTTGAAAAGTGGGAGGATTTGCTTTGGAGGAACATTGGCTTATGCGCTTTTTAGTTGCAGTTCAACTATTTGAAAAAATTACTCTTCTAACTATGCATCTTTATTGAGTTGTATTTGTGTGTTTTGTGTATGTTTCTTTCATTGTTTTATTTATGCATCATGCATGGTTGTGTGCAATGTGAGATGGCCTAATTTTCCTAAACAAATTGGTCTTCTATTTGGTTTAAGAACCCATGCTAAATCCAAATCTAGAAAACTGTTCTTGGTCATTTAAGAGCCATAGTTTTTTTTTTTTCCCCCAAAACAACATCGTAATTGTAAGTGTACTTTTTCCTTTTGTTGATTGGTTTCTCACAATCCTAAAGAACCACAAACTAAGCAGAGAAGCCATGAGTTGTGGAGTGTTGTTGTAGATTCAAGATTGGTCATAAAGATTGGGCTTTTAGAGTTGTTTATGAGAAACCCAAATAGATTTTTTGAGGGGTTTTGTTTGATTCTTTGTTTGGTTGCAGACCTAAGCTTCTTCTCCAATGTCTTGCTTCAGCAACCTTGGCTTCGCCCTCCGCCAAATTTATTTGTTAGTGATGGTAAAGTTTGTATATTTAATTTCGATAGAGCCACAGAAGCTTCAGATTTACAGTAAAAACTTAGGGCTTGCTACTAGCTACTACTGAACTTTATTTATTTATTTTTTTACTGAGGACTGAATATATAGAGTTTAGAAGCTGTTTGCAAATCCCAACAAGAGAAAAGTGCATGATTTGGAAGTGAAGGAAAAAGGTAGAGAGCTGGATTTTTTCATCTTTCATATCTATTTTTGAAACATATTTTGTGGGACTTCACCATGATCCAAGCTGGTATATTGATTATTGAATCTAATAAGTAGTGGATCATTTGTCATTGTTGTGTTGCCTTTGAAAAGTGGGACGATTTGCTTTGGAGGAACATTGGTTTATGCGCTTTTTAGTTGCGGTTCAACTATTTGAAAAATTACTCTTCTAACTATGCATCTTTATTCAGTTGTATTTGTGTGTTTTGTGTATGTTTCTTTCATTTTTTTATTTATGCATCATGCATGGTTGTGTGCAATGTGAGATGGCCTAATTTTACTAAACAAATTGGTCTTCTATTTGGTTTAAGAACCCATGCTGAATCCAAATCTAGAAAACTGTTCTTGGTCATTTAAGAGCCATAGTTTTTTTTTTTTTCCCCAAAACAAAGAGAGTTTGTTAGGTTATATGTTTCTCTGTTTATAAAATATTTTCCCCCATTCCCATTGGACAAGACTCTTTATAGAGTTTACTACCTTATTTCACAATGAAATCTTAATTCTTTTCAGGTCGAATTGTGATGGGTCTTTTTGGGAAGGCAGTTCCAAAAACCGTAGCTATGATTGTGTATTATTTGTTTTGAAAACACTGGATTAGATGATAGATACAATACATCATCCTTTCAAACTTAATACATTATATGATTGTTGACTATTGCACTCTTCATTTTGGATTGCAAATGCCTAAAAGAGGTATTGTATCATGTTTGAAATTTCACCTTAGTATTAGAGGATGTAGCTAACCAGTGCCTATAATCTCTCTCTGATTTGTTTCATTTGTTTCTCTTTTATTTTCTCAGGCCTCAAACTCAGACCCTATCCTCTCTCTCTAATCTCAGCCAAATCCATCACCACTCTCAATTTGCTTTCATCGTTGATGTTGCATAAGGTAATGTTTTGTATTCAATTCTTTATCATATAATATTTTCTCAAATTTAGTAAGTGTTTTGAGACTTAGACCAATTCTTTTCTTAGTGCTATTTGATTACAATTTAGATGTCATTGAGTCAAACTTAATTTGTGTTGATAAAATTGTTGATAGGATGCTCTATTCATTCTCTAACATAACAAAAGCTATAAACTATACTTATCAAAGTTGCGTCAATGAATTTATGGTTGCAGGGCTTCTTAGTTGGTGTTCTTTGAATTGTGGTTAGCCCATGATAGGAAACTTGATGGGATTTGGAATATGAATGATTAATTTTTGGGTTTGTGGTTTAGTTGTTGCTTTAGTTAAATTTATATCCCACAAAATTTTCTTGCCAAAATTTAATGCAAATTGGATTTTGGGTTTTGGGTTTTTATGTTGTCTTTTAATATTGTGAGTGATTCTAGGCATATACAACCTACACAAAAGATCAACCTCAGGCAGAGGTAAAAACGAAAAGCTATGTTGTTGGGGGCATAACCACATAAATAAATTGCTGTATTTTTTATGTTTGTTTTCATATTTAGTGTCACAGATTCTGCATTTTTTCTTTTTCTTTTTCTTTTTTTTTTTTTTTTTTTTTTTTGTTGTTGTTGAGAAAGAAGCTAAATAATATTATTAAAAAGATCGGCTAAATCAGCCTAAAATACAGAAAAAGTTGTGGTGGAACATCCTCCATCCACACTAAAAGTTTGGAATATTAATAGCATGTCTAGCCAAACTATGAGTAACAGAATTCAGTTTTGCCATATTGGTAGTTCTAGCAATAATAAGTTGTGCTATTATTTTCTATATATTGCTCTTTCTCTCCTCTTCAATTATTCATAGAATTTTGTTAGTTTGTGGCTGTGGGTTTCTTTGGCTGCGTGGTTGGCCTTTGGTTTGCCATCGATAAATAGGGGTTTTCAGAAAATTTCTAATTGTGCTTATGGGGCTTTGTTTCTGTTGCTTTTTAGTATTGCTTTGTTTATGTTAATAACCATATTTACACTCAAAAGCTGTTGGGTTAGCAAGTGAGGTTCCAGTATTAATTAGCTCCTTATTTTTGTTCTTTGTAGGTGCTTAATAGGATTTTGTAGAATTTTTGGTGTTTTGGCTGCTTTTAGTTCAAGTGAATTCCATGAGGTGAATTTCATGTAAGATGTAATTGATATTTTCAATAGAAATTGGATGTGCAGTTGACCTCAAGCACTCGCATAAGTTTTTCTTCTTTTTTTGTGAAAATTCATAGTTGCAAATATTTGAATAATAAATGTTATTAGCTTTGATTTGCCTAGAATCAAGAAGCATGAATAGGATGGAAATGCAAAGAAATTTCCATTACTTTATCTTATTTATTTGGTGCTAAATTAGAATTTGCTTCATGTTGGAAAACTTACAACCTGAAGAAGTTTTTCAATATCTTAATTGTACAAGAAAGGATTTGACCTTTGATCCGATGGAGTTCAAGAAAGATTGGATTTGTTTCGATACAACACTTGAGGAGGAAAAGGTTAGTAAAGCAATGTTAAAATTATGATTCTAATATTCCTTTATCTTGCTCTAGGAAAAGAAAATAGTAAAGCTTTTGGGTTTTATGTGGATTCCTTAAAATTATGACTCTATGGCTTACTTTTTCTTGATGACTTTGATGTAACTAATGTTGAATATTGTAGTCCTTAATTTTTTTATGCACAAGTCATTAATCAAATTAAGTTATAAAGACATTTTGAAAATTCCTAATTAGTCAAAATACATTCTTTAGTCAAATTTTTTGAAAATTTTTTGAATATACCTAATCTGTGCTGAATAAAAATTCAGATTATCATGACTTTTTGGCATTTGGATCTTTCTAATATTGACAATAATATTAACAATGCAGCTGATGCTTAGCCCAAAAGTCAATGGAATTATAGTTTTATTTACCATCAAGGTCTTCTCCGTAGATGAAAATGTAGTTTTATTTATATCGTTGATGGTTATGTAGTTTGTTTTCGGTGCTAAAAGTTCTTAATTCAATTCCATAATTTTGGGCATGGTTAGTTTTACTTTATGATTTTTAGTACTTGGGTTGAATGCCACATAATGTGCTTATTTGCGCATCACATAGATAATAAAGGAAAAGAAAATATTGAGGCTCATCACGTGATTGTAGCATTTGCATGCATATTTCAAAGACGAATTTTTGTGTCTTAGACCCAAATTTGATGTCAAGTAAGATCTTAGAAACACAAAATTAATTTGCATTCATATTTTGGAGATGGATTTTTGTGTCTTAGATCCTTACTTAATATTGCTAAGATTTTAAAAGCATATCATTTAGTTTGAATTTCTATATATGTATTTGTGTGTATGTGTGTGTCGATTCTGAGTGCTATAGATAAAGTGTGCGTAGGAATTTCCATTTTGGGTGAAGGATCAATTAGAGCATTTAATTTCGATGATGAGCAATCAAAGGAGAAATTGAATGCTTCAAATGGAAGCACCAAAACCGTAGGGAGAACGTAGAGAAATTACCTCAATGAGTTGCAATGTACTGCACACGAGGATTAAGATGTGAGAAAATTTCAAGTTATCTACTCAGTAAATGATTCAAATATGTGATTATCTTTGGAAGATGAAAATGTATTAATTATTTGATTCAAATTGTTTGATTTGTATTAATTTACAAGATAAAAATGTACTACTATCATCTTATGTTCAAAATGTAATACCAGCTTTCTAATTATTTGTTCATGAATAATCTATAAACATAGATTTATAGATGTTCTAACTTTGTATTAATTAGCTCAAACCACATTACATGCCCGTGTGTTTCAGATATGTAATGATTCTTAGTGGCAATTTTATGGATGCTAAAAACATGTTCTATAAGCTTGAATTTACATGTTTCTTAGCAAAAACTACTCAAAGAAGAGATAAATCCTAAAACCGTGCATCGCACGGGTTAGCGACTAGTATCAAATAAGACCAAAAAGATGATGGTAAATTAAAAAAAAAAAAAAATTATATACAACTACATGAAGTCTTGCTTCGTCATTGATTTACTGGGTTGTATGCACTGATATACTCCTTAACGTGCTGTTGTCACTCCTTTATATATGTTCAAATACATTGGAATTTCTCATTGATTTGTTTCGTTGCTGGTTAAGTTTTAGAGTGAATACTAGATTAAAGTAGTATATCTACATATATGTTCAAATACATTGGAATTTCTCATTGATTTGTTTTGTTTCTGGTTAAGTTTTAGAGTGAATACTAGATTAAGATAGTATATCTACATGATTTATGATCATAAACTTGAAACTTGTTTCAAGGGACAATTGGGAATCTTTAAAGGAGTGGGCACAGCTACTTTGAAGGACACCCTCCAATGTCTAGAGAACAATATTGAACACAACGCCAAATATAATTGCTTGGGATTGAAAAGCATCGTGTAGTTTTGTCTTTTAATTTGTTGATAATGTTTACCATACATCCGATTTTGCTAAGTAATCCATTGATCGAGTGTTCATACCATACATCCTTTCAATTGAGAAGCATGTTTTACTTGAAATCTCCCACAGTCCCACTCAACTAGTCGGTGTAACGTCACTGGCCCATACATCCTTTCATTGAGAAGAATGTTTTACTTGAAATCTCCCACTCAACTAGTTGGTGTAACGTCACTGGCCCACTGCTTACAACCTTTCTTTCGGCCTTCATTTATTTCAGAGTATCCAATCCACCTAGAAAATGTAAATCATTAATCACTGGTACCTTGGTACATTGATTTGCTTGTAGGAAGTTTGTTTGTGGACTCAACCGAAGAATGAGAGTGGACTTTAGCTTAGGCAAAGGAAGCTTTTCTTTTAAATGTTTTTTTCAAAACCTTACCAACATCTTTTTGATCTTATTTCATCTTACATTTTTATGTTTTTATGTGTTTTTGGAGGAGAGAGACATAAAAGTATAACAAAATTATATATTTAACCCTGTTTTTAATAGAGGTGGGTTACAAAACTCTAATCGAGCTAAACTCGGGTAGGTAAAGTGTTAAATTTCAAACTACAGGTAGACAATTTAAATTTCCACCAAACCACAGGTGGGTAAGTAATAATTTGCCCATAATATTTTGTTATCTTGAAAAAAAAGGAATTTTGAGAAAAAAAAAAATTATATGTGGTCTTTCAAAAGATGCATTTTTTTTTTTTTTTTTTTTTTTTTTGAGAAAGAAGTTAACTATTATTATTAATCAAAATTGGCTAAATCAGCCTGAACACTATGGTGGATGTCTGGTGGTACATCTTCCATCCAGCAGCTTAAATCAGCTTCCCTAATAGCCCTTCTAGCCAAAGCATGTGCTACACTATTCCCTTGGCGACGTACATGAGAAAAACCAATAAATTGAAAAGTACAAAAAACATGATAATTTCCAAACTGGAGTATACTAAAAAACATTTGTTATAGTGGGTTTTAGTTAACTCAACTAGTAAAGTCTCTGAGGGTTAAATAAGAGATATGAGATTTAATCTCTGTCTACATTAAAAACTGATTGATGTCTTAGTTTGATAATAAAAAACATAATCATCAAAAGCAAACATTACCGATTGAAACTTTATAATAAAAAAAAAACAAAAACATTTGCTATAAAAGCTCTTATGATTGATCTCCTATACTATATAGTTTATACTAACAAAGACTAAAATTCTCAAAACTATTCAACATTTAAATTGGTGATTTTATATCATATTATTAGAATCACCATACTTAAAAGTATAAGACATGTCACATTTTTATTTAGTTTTATGAATTAAGACATGACACGTTTATTCTCCCTCACGGTCGGATCTAGGGACAAAATTAATACAAAGACGAAGGTTAGGTGGAGGATTAAAACAATAGTTCAACCTACTATTTATATCATATGCAAAGGAAACTGTACACCCCGCCAACCTGTACATACGTCTTTCACATTGAGTCTGTGAGCAAGCAAGCCAATGAAGAAAATGCAGTCTCTCTTTGTGAACTCCCACCCTTGTTCAATATTATTGTTCAATCTCATATTGTTTGTTCTCTTCTACAACACCATGGCTGTCATAAAGCTACCACCAAATGAAACCTATCCTGCAATTTTTATCTTTGGAGATTCGACAGTGGATACAGGCAACAACAACAATCGAGTAACTCCATCTAAGGCTAATTACAGTCCGTATGGGATTGACTTTAAAGGAAAAGTTGCAACAGGCAGATTCAGCGACGGCAAGGTCCCCTCGGACATGATAGGTATTAATTCATGATCTCTCTCTCTCTCGTGGTATTATTTTCTTTTTGTTTGTTTGTGTTTTTGGGAAAATCACATCATACAGGACGAACTAGGATTCAAACTTGGGGGGCCAAAGTTCTTTGTTCTTAGATTTTAAGAAATTGGAATATTAATATTAGAGGTCGACAAAGTTGTATTATTAGCATTAATTTATTAATTATTATTTGTATTTTTTCTTAAAAAAAAAATTAATAATAGGATTTTATAATCAAGAGTTTTACAAGTCAATTAGCATATCTTAATATTTTCAAAGTCTAACTGATGTGGGGGGCACATTTTAATCATTTTAGCTGGGATTAGTGGGTTCCATGCCCGTTGGTGTCATGCAGAACTCATGTGACTATGTTTTTTGTCCAACTTAATTGGGAAAGTGACGTAAGGGGTCTAAGTATTACAAGGTTTTGGTTTTAGGGTTCGTTTGGTTGGAGGGGTGGAAAAGTGGGAGGATGAAAAGATTTTAATATATATATATATATATATATATATTTTTTTTTTTTTTTTTTGGGAGTGGAAAAGTGGAGGGATGGAAAAAGTGAATTTGTATAAATTTACTAATATACAATTGTTAAAAAATGATGGCCAATTAAAACAAAAAAGTGACAAAAAAAATCACCCAATTTAGTAAAAATAAAAATCATGTCCCAAAAAAATCATATCTAGTTAAAAAAAAAAAAAAAAAACAACTATCACACCCACAACCTAAGAAAAAAAAGGGAACATCCAGAGGAGAGGAAAAAGAAAAAAAAAAAAAGAGAGGAAGAAGTGCTCAGGAAAAGCACACAAAAAAAAAAAAAAGAGGAAAAAAAAGATAAAAAGAAGAAGAAAGTAATTGTACGAATTGCCCATGTGCACATTTTTGTCCATTAAATAGCTCCATCCACCCTATTTCACCTCTAAACAAACACACCCTTAAGGTCTTTGATGGTGCATTTTCGTAGTTTAAGGGGGTTAGTGTAAAATGTGGTATAGTTTAAGCTGGAAAAAAATGTAATTTCCTTTTTTTTCTTTCTACTTTTTATATGAGTTATATTTTTAATCACACTTAAAAACAAAATTGAAAGTTTATACAAATAAGCTATATATTTTGATAAATATTATACAAATAAGCTATAACAATAAGTTGTTCCAAACGGACTTGAACATTTAGAATACATACGAGTCAAAATAGAATTTTTCATTCATTTAAAAATTTCCTTAATTCATGCCCAAAGTTCAATTTCTGATTCCATTTCAACTTTTAGTGAAGGAATTGGAAATTAAAGAACTTTTACCTGCGTATATGGATCCAAACCTGCAACCTCAAGACCTCATTACAGGTGTTTGCTTTGCTTCCGTGGCTCTGGATATGATCCCTTGACACCCAAACTAGCGGTACATGCACGATACTTTTGTTCCTTTTTTTGGGTGTACAGTTTGTGTAAAATGTATTTCCCATTTATCATTTTTTTAAAATTTGATTTCTTTTTAATTTTTATTATCAAAGTCAAGCTGGTCGTTGTCCGATCAACTTGGAATGTTGAAAGAATACATTGTGAGGCTTCAAGGAATTGTTGGAGCAAACAAGACAAACTTCATCTTAACCAAAAGTCTATATCTCATTTCATTGAGTAGCTGCGACATCGCCAATGTATATTTTGGACCTACTTTACGAAGATACGAGTACGATTTCAATTCCTACACCGACCTTATGCTCAAGTATGCTACCCAATTCTTGAAGGTAAGGTTTCATCCTATCAATTAAATTCCAAATTTCAATGACACAACTTTCTTGGTCACACTCAAGCTCATGATTGTAGCAATAGTGTTGCTTTCCTATTTCTATTACCAAAGAACCAAAAAAGAATGACATAGACAAGAATAACAGGACCTCATAATAACCATAAGTTCTGGATACTCTCGTTTCTAAAATAAACCGACAAGAACAATAATAATACTTGACGTCCCTTGTTATGTTTTCAAGGAAATTTATTCACTAGGAGCACAAAGGATTGGAGTACTCGGAGCTCCGCCAATCGGATGTGTGCCATCACAAAGAACTATTGCCGGAGGAGTACGTAGACAAAGTGTGGAGAAGGCCACAATCAGCTAGCAATGTTGTTCAATGCTAAATTGACTACCTTGTTGGATTCCCTTAACAAGGACATGCACGATAGCAGGATGGTCTATCTTGATATTTACAACCCTCTTCTTGATCTCATTGAGCACCCGAAAAGAATGGTAACTCACAAATTTTGTCACATAAATATATATTGTTGTCCTTGAAATATGGTATGTATACTATTTTGGACATAGCGGTTTATAAAACTAATTATGTGTCAAAAATGGTTTATTCAAAATTGGCTGAAAGGAAAACTTCGTTACTTTCATTAATTTTTTTGTAATATATTTAATAGAATACATATTTTAGTGACAAAAATGGAACCTAGACTATATTGGTTCTATTTTTGTCATTGAAATTTAAAATGAATGGTCAAAATAAAAAAAAATGTACACATTTTAAATTCCTAAAACTTAACCTATATTTGAGGAACCCAAAGAATATTTTACAGCAATTTTTTTTTTTAATAGTAATCATACGTTGTTATCTTAATGACTTTGTCATCAACCATTACCATCATCCTGTTTCACTAGCCTCTTTTGCTATTTATTTGAATTTCACAAACAATTTCATTAAGTAACCTCAAATGAAACTATTTTGCTAAGTAGCTTCATTTGGAACTCTAGTATTTGGGAGTTAGTTCTAAATGTAAAAATGAGGCTATTTAGCAATGTGAAGAACTTGACTCTTTGTAACTCAAGTTTCACTAAAAACTTAAAAAAAAAAATCTCAACTTAGGTGTTTTTCTCTATAGAACTCGAGTCTTTGAGACTTGAGTTACCCCTTGGAGTAGGAACTCGACTCTCAAAGACTCGAGTTCCAAATGAGGCTACATAACGAAATAGTTCCGTTTGAGGCTACTTAAGTAATTGTTTTTGAAAAATCAAACAAATAGCGAATAACCTCCTATTTCACCAATTGATCTTTGCTATTTTCTTTATAAAATAATAATAATAATATTAATTTTTCTGTATATTACATATACAGGCTTTAAGATAGCGGAGAAAGGGTGTTGTGGTTCAGGACTAATAGAGGTAGCTCCAATATGTAACCCATCGTCCGCAACTGCATGATGAGATGTGAATGACTATGTTTTTGGGATAGTTTTCATCCCACGTAAAGAGCATACAAGATCATTACTTCTCAAATCATCAAGAATGCCGGCAATAGGCTTTTCGGACATCGATAAAGTTGATTTCTTCTCTTTGAATTCTACCACTACAATCAATTTCAGTGGTTCACCTGGTCCTTCCCTTAAGTCATGTCTCGATTTTGGATTTTCATTCATACACATAATACTTGTTTATTATGTCAACAATGATCACAAATAGAATCGAAGGATCCATCTTATGTGTTCTCACTTAATAATATTTGTCAATTTCGAAAGATCTGTAGTTAATGATGCTTATTTGCAAAATGTTCCAATTGTATCACCGTTTTTCTGAATGAATTCTTATTTATAAAACAAGAAGAGAGGCAGAGACTCCGATTGTGCCAATTATGTCCAGTTAATTATTTAGTCCAACTATGTAAGGGCTTTGATTAAAGCAATCAAACACAATATTGTGCTAATAGGAATAACACCAGAACCAAAACCACTACGACGCCTTAACTACCAATTCCAAGGAAAACAAATCAGCACAGTAGAATTGAAGTTTACAAATTGAAAAACCCTATTCTAATTTGCTATCTCATGTAAAACTTATTGACATTATCCAATGCAACTCTGACTTTTTCTTTATTATTCTTTACTATGGTACATACTGTGGATCATGTCAATGTACATATATATATATATATATTTCTTTTTTTATTATAGAATTATTCTTGGAAATGGTAATGGTATTTAATTAGCTATTATTTACTCCATTAATTTTTGGAGATAATTATGACTCTTTTTAGTATGGCAAAAACTTGTTCTAGACAATGTATGTAACTGTGACTTATAAGTGCCATTTAAAGTCACGTATTCAAGTTATAAAAAAACATTGTGTAATAAAACAAAACACAATCCGTTAATACGGTCTTGCATGCTGCTTTTGTCAAGTGGAGAAAATCATTGCATGTTGGATTAGCCAAGATGTGTCATGCTTGCTTTGCTAACATTGCTAAGTTGAAAGCTTGGAGATTGTGGAAGCCCATACCTCCATGTGCCTTAGACATGCACATTTTCCTCTAGCCGACCAGGACATTTTTGTCTCCTGTTCTTTTCGACCCCTCGAGAAATTCCTCTCCATCCTCTCCAAATCATCACACAAGCCTTTTGGGGGCATGAAGCAGCTCATGGTATACGTGGGGATTGCAGGGGTTACTCTTTTTATGCGAATTTCCATTCCACCCATTGAGAGCATTTTTCCTTCCAACCCGATAGTTTCTTTCCAACTCTCTCTTTTATTTCTGCAAAACCTTGATTCTTTGACTTGCCTATTACAAATGGAAGGCCAAGGTATTTACCTTGTCTTGTGTCCTGCATAGGTCCAAGGATTCCCAAGACTTCACTTCTTGCTTCGGGGGTTGTATTGTGGCTGAAATTCACTGTGGACTTATCTGCATTGATTTTTTGTCCCAAGGTTGCCTCATAGAGTTTTAGGATTTTTACCAACTTGGTGCATTCCTGTCTTTTTGCCCAACAGAATAGTAGACTATCATCCGCGAAGAACAAATAGGTAACCCTAGGACTGCCCCTACATATAGATACTCCGGTGAGACTTTGGTTGTTATTTGCTTCAACAACAAGGGTTGAAATGGCTTCCGTGCATAGGAGGAACAGTTAGGGGGATAATGGGTCTCCTTGTTAAAGCTCCCTACTCAGGGAGATCTTACCGTGAGCTTCCCCATTGATCAAGACTGAATACGTGATAGTTGTAATGCATTTCAGCACCCATTTAATCCATTTTCCATGAAAACCCAGCTTCCTCATCACCTTTTTTACAAAAACTCATTCTACCCTATCATATACCTTACTCATATTGAGTTTAACTGTCAGAAAGCTCTCTTATAGTAATTATCAATTGAATGGTCTCATCCATCAACCGCTTAATCATGTGGCTTTAATGAACCGCATTTAAATATCCCTTTCTTTGCTTTATAGTACAAATACGAACCTCTGAATTTATTACGATCCAAACTTCCACCTAAAATTTCAGAATTATTAGTGCTTACTATTTTAGTTGCCTTTTTCGAAAAAGGCTTTTTTTTTTTTCCCCCTTGATATAGTTTCAACCGTGCCTTTTTTTTTTTTTGAGATATTTCCGAAAAAGACATTAGTTGCCCACTTTTAGGAGATTTACAATTGCAAACCATGCTATATTATTATTATTATTATTATTATTATTATATATATATATAAATATTAATATTAGTAGGCAAAACTCACTTTCTAAAAAAAAATGCAAAACTCAAAGAAAATCCAATTAAATTAGAATCATTTTTGTACCATGTGTCCTAAGTTATTTGTTTTTAGAGAGAGTTTTATTTCTTAATTTTAGAATCAAATGTGGAACCACTTTTTAAATATTCATCTAAGTGAGCTATTAAATACAAAATTCAAAGAGTTTAGAATAAATGAATTGTAAAAAAAACAAAAATGCTTCACAATAACAAAAATTAAGAAGTAATAGAAAAATAAAAATAAATAAACATTGACAGTTTACATTTTATACCTAACAATATTCTTATAAGGCTTTTTAAAGAGTTAACACAATATAAGAATAAGAATGATTATCAATAATATTTAAATTATATATATGAGAATTATACTATGTATCTTATTATATATTTTTGGTGCATTCATGTATGTGCATGAGGTTACAAGTTAGTATTAATAATGTTCACATCTAACAATACTATTTGATGATGTAGGGTCTTTGTCCTGGTATTCATCTACCAAAATGATCGACCACCTCATTTTCTTTTTTTTTACATTTCAGAATTTGAAGTTTACCCTTTAAATTTTAGGGGTATTTAGATTTTACTCCTTAAAGTTTGAAGGTGTTTAGATTTTACACTCTAAAGTTTCAGGATTTGGGAGTGTAAATTCCAAACACTTCCAAACTTTGTGGGGTAAAATCTAAATTCAAACACCAGAGTGTAAATTCCAAACACCCCCAAACTTTAGGGGATAAAATCTAAATTCTGAAATTTCAGGATGTAATATCCAAATACCCCAAATTTTAGGAGTGTAACTTGCAATTTACCCTTATCTTTTTATTTTTTATTTTATTTGTTATTCTCTCTTTTACTTTGTACTCCTATAGTCCTATCCTATTTAAGTATTTATAGAAAAATAATAAAAGAAATCTGAGGGCTTAGTCAAATCATCTCTGTAACTCTGTTCCCTAACCATAAAAATAAAGATTCTCAAAAAATAAATAAAATAGAGGATTTTATTTTTTGGATAATTAGATAGTTACAATAAGAGAGTGAAGATTTGAAACCTGGACATATTGGAAATATTTGGAATTGTCAACCAATTGAACTACACTATTTTTAGCAAAATAATAATAATAATAATAAACGATATCAATCCTGCCACGTCACGTATTATTAAATTTTTTTGAATATGAGAATCAAGCATCAATAGGTCAAAAATACTTATAATCTCAAGATTTACAAGAAATAATGAAAGCACGAACCTTCTGAAGCTCTAAATTGTGGATAATTCCCATTGTTGCTATTTGTGGTTTTATGATTAGACTAGCATTGGGCTCTATTTTGAAACCTAATCCACATATAATATATGTTAATTTGCGGTTTTATGATTAGAATGGCATTGGGCTCCATTTTGAAACCTAATCCACATATAATATATGTTAATTTGCAATTGGCTAATGGGATGTGGTGGTTGAGATGGAGGATAGAGTTAGAACTATACATATAGATGTTGTGGGGTTCATGGTCTCCGTAAAATTAAGGTCTTCTATAAGTATTTTTATTTAGATATATAAGATTTGGAGAAATTACAATTTACCCACCTGTACTTTGGCTGAAATTTAAGTTGCCTATATGTGGTTTGAAATTTGACATTTTACCCACCCGAGGTTAGGGTTCTATAACCCACCTCTATTAAAAATAGGGCTAAATGTGTAATTTTGCTTTACTTTTATATCTCTCTCCTCCAAAAACACAAAAAATATAAAAATATAATATCAAATAGGATCAAAAGATGTTGGTAAAGTTTTTTTAAAAAAAAAAATTATATACAACTACATGAAATCTTGCTTCGTCATTGATTTACTGGGTTGTATGCACTGATATACTCCTTAATGTGTTGTTGTCACTTCTTTATATATGTTCAAATACATTGGAGTTTCTCATTGATTTGTTTGGTTGCTGGTTAAGTTTTAGAGTGAATACTAGATTAATGTAGTATATCTACATGATTTGTGATCATAAACTTGAAACTTGTTTCAAGGGACAATTGGGAATCTTTAAAGGAGTGGGCACAGCTGCTTTGAATTACACCCCTCCAATGTCTAGAGAACAATATTGAACACAACGCCAAATATAATTGCTTGGGATTGAAAAGCATCGTGTAGT